>LPNX010642796.1:1283802-1334118 GCA_001517045.1 Pseudotsuga menziesii
CTATGATGTACTCAAATATTGTAAAGGAGTTAGTGTTCCAGTATATTGAACATAGCATCCTCAGATATGACTTTGTATATGACATTATTATGTATTTGTTTCAGGTACTACCTCTACTCCATTGGAATTCTAAGTTCTCCAAAGATAAAGATTATATTGTATTTCGGCCATCACTTCCCTCTGACCTCACACATTAGGGGGCATCTGTTATCCACCCATATGGCACTTCTCCGTCCGAGTGCCGACATTTCCTATGTTGGCACACAAAAGGAAATTTATGGATTGAAGGTTGCCTAAAACACTATAGATGGGCATGTTATGAAATACATTCATTATCCATCCAGCTTGCCATTTTTACCTTTGAACATGTCAATTGTTGTACGCGCCTTTGCCTATATGCAACTCGCGTACATACATGACTTTTCCTACAGCATGTCGCGTACTATACGTGAGTATTTGTAATTGCAACCCGCGTACAAACTGTACGTGGGCTTCCCTTAGAGCAACTCGCGTGTCATACACGGGTTTCCAGTATCAATACCCGCATACACTTTTCTTTGACATTAAAAATAATAAATCGCGATTATTTGAGATTTGTTAAGCCCTTAACTATAACCATCTTAACTGTCTCAACCTCCTCAACCCTTGAAACTGCCTTATTTCTCTAAGTATAAATAAAGGCCTTGGGGAGGGTATTAATCAATCATACTAGAAGAGCAAAGTTATGCTGGTGGTGTCTATTCATAAGTCTTTGGAGCAACGGAACTCAGAATCCTTTGGTTGCAGAGGAGTCCTTGTCTCAGGCGTTGGGTTGTAATCTTAACTCATTCGCTATTGTTAATAAAGAGAATCCTTCTTCCAAATGTGTTTTGAATGTCTTTCATGTATTATGGTTTGATGAATATTTATGATTAAGAACTCTATATTTGATTTATCTAACCTGTCCTATATACATGTATAAGCTTGCACTTGGAGGATTTGCTCTTTACAGGTGAAGGAGAAACATCCCTGAAAGCTTTGAAGGAGAAGCTGAGCGGAAGAGGACAAAGCTAAGATCGACCGTCGTGAATTGGGTGAGTCTATACTATCCTCTTGTTTCCTTTCTGTACTCTAAAGTTGATTGCCTGCAAGTTTTATGAGTATGTTGGTAACCCCATACCTTCGGTTATAAGGTGTTTATTCCTGTACAACATCTACTACATACTTCCCTTGTCTGAGAAGATTCCATCCGCATTCTACCACACCTCCATGCCTAGAAAATAGTGCATCATACCTAAGTCCTTCATTTCAAACTCGGCAGCAAGCTTCCTCTTCATATCAGCAATCAACCCATCCATACCTGTTACAAACAGATCATCTACATACAGTAGGAGTATCACCGAGTTGCCATCTTCAACCTTGCAGTAAAGGTTGGAATCTGCTTTACTTTTGGTAAATCCCAAACTGGATAGAAATCCATCAATTTTGTTGTACCATGTCCTGGGTGCCTGTTTCAAACTGTACAGGGATTTCTTCAATCTACACACATGAGACTCCCTGTCATGTGTCTCAAAACCGAGTGGCTGCTCTACATACACTTCCTCTTCCACTACACCATTCAAGAAAGCAATCTTGACATCCATTCGGTGTATCTTCCATTTCATCACTGTAGCCAGAGAAAGTACTAATATGATGGAAGTGTATCTAGCTACATGTGCAAAGGTTTCTTCATAATCTATTCCTTCTTTCCATGAGAAGCCACGAGCCATGGATCTTGCTTTATATTTCTCTATGCTGCCATCTGCAACATGCTTGACCTTGTAAATCCATTTGGAAGTTACAACAGACTTCCCTTCTATTCTTGGGACAACATCCCAAACATCATTTTTCATGATCAATTGATACTCTTCGATCATAGCATCCTTCTATTCTTTCCTTTCTACAGCTTCTTCATAGTTGGAAGGTTCTTTATTGATAAAGTCACATAATAAAGCTACATACCTGAAGCAGGACCTGGTCCTCTTTCTTTCTCTCTGATTCTCTTCTGGAGCCCCATATCTTTCCGCACCTTGGATAGCTTCTCGTACCCAAGCAAGTTTCCTCTTGTGAGGATTTTTCTCCTGAGGTGGATCTATAAGTTCTTGAGGTTCTTCAAATTCTCGATCTTCTTCTTGAGTTTCTTCATTCATGGTTGTGTCATGAATTCTGGGTGCTTCTGATTCTTCAGGATATTCAGCAGGTCTCTTTCTGGATTTGTTGTAAACTGAGTCTTTGTCAAATTTTACGTCCCTGCTGAAGTCAATTTTCTTGAATCCTGGGAAGTATATTCTGTAAGCCTTCGAGATTTCAGAGTATCCCACAAATATACCCTTCTTTCCTGAAGGATTTAACTTTGTCCTCTTTTCTTTCAGAATGTGTATGTACACTGGATAGCTGAATATTCTAAGATGGCTGACTTCTAGTTTCTTGCCGGAAAATACTTCTTCAGGTGTCTTGTTCTCGAGTACTCTGTGTGGAGTATGGTTTTGTACATACATCATTGTTCTGGCAGCTTCTGCCCATAGATGCATGGGAAGATCTTGATCATGAAGCATTGCTCTTGTAGCTTCCATAATCGTTCTATTCTTCCTTTCTACAACCCCATTCTGTTGTGGATTATATGGAGTGGATAACTCCCTCTTAATCCCTGAATCTTTGCATAACTATTTGAATTCATTTGATGTGAATTCTCCGCCATTATCTGATCGAAAGGTCTTGATCTTCTTTTCTGTGTGGTTCTCGATCAAGGCTTTGAATTCCTTGAACTTGTTGAAAACTTCATCTTTGTTCTTCATAAAGTATATCCATGTCTTCCTAGAAAAATCATCAATAAAATAAACATAGTATACATACCCGCTTAAAGAACTGGATGACATTGGACCGCATACATCGGAGTGATGATTTCCAAGATTCCTTTTTCTTTGCTTTCGCTACTTGGAAATGTCTTCTTTGTGTTATTTCCTTTCGCACATCCTTTGCAGACTCCTTCATGTTTTGCCTGAATTTCTGGAAGACCTTCAACTGCTTTACTTGCAAGTGGTAGTGCTCTGTAATTCACAAATGCAAGCCTTCTATGCCAAAGTTCATTTGGCTCTACTGTGTCATGGACTAAAGCTTGTTCTGGATGGCCCTTCAATTTGTATAATCCTCCTTCTTGTTCTTCAATTACTATTGCACCGTCAATAGTCTTTCCTCTTGGCCACATGAGGACTTGGCCATCTACAAATGCAACCCTCATTCCTTTTGCATCCAGTGCCAATATGGAGAGAAGATTCTTCTTTAGTCTTGGTACAAACAAGACATCCTTCACTTTCATAGACTTTCCAGAGTCTAGCTTGTAGGAGGAGTCACCACTACCTTTTTATGGGATATTGGTAGTCATCCCCAAGTGTAATGCCCCATATTAATGTTAATTAAAGTTTATTAGTAAATACTTTTATTAAACTAAACTTATACCATATTAATGTTAATTAAAGTTTATTAGTAAATACTTTTATTAAATTAAACTTATACTAATTATTTTACCGTCTTTACCATTTGCGTAAAGAATTAAATAAATAATATTCAATAATGTGTGACATTTGGTTAGGTTTTGTAAACACGTACAATTGAAGATTTATTAATACATAACACATGTCAGACAAAAATGGAACTACACTGCCCAAGATAGAATAACCTAAATGAATTTATAAAAGAGGTGGTGGAAGAAGGAGGCGGTGGAACAAGGAAGGCGGTGGGGAAGGAGGTATAAGGAGGGGGATTTTGGGGATTTCAGGGGAGATGAGATGCTGCATCTGTGGAAAAATGATGGAGAGGAAAAACTTGAGGAGGGGGACAACTCAAGGACGAGAATATCTGTAAATGACTGAGATTGACAAGAAGAGAATGGAGAGGAAGCTGCTCTCGGTATTATTGGTCTGTGGGCTCGGGGACTAGGAAACCCGTGGGTTTCCTAGGGCCAGCACATGATGAGAGCTGGTCGGCAGGGTGGCACATCATTTTGTTACTCAAGGCTTGGATGGAAAGCTGGAAGAGGAAGGAGCCTACAAGGTCTACAACAAATGTTGGATCTATTACAACCACTGGTTCAGGTATTTAAAATTCAGGTATGTAGATACTAAATTCATGCATGCTATTATGGTCTAATTTATAAAAGAAAAATTCATGAAGTTATCAACATGTACAGCTGGTATTTTTACTTTAATACGTTTACAGTTCATATTTGCACATTCATATGTTGTAATATGATTAAAAGTCTTGATTTAAAAAACAACTAACTCGGAATGAGCTTAAGATAGAGAACATTTCAGACAGTGCTCTACGGGTTAGGCAGAGCACTACACCAAGTTTCACCTTATGGGGTGAATTATGTTCGGATAGTTTCTCAAAAGATTCCTTGAATCCTGTCATGTGTTTGGAAGCCCCACTATCAATAAGCCAATCTTTGCTTCCATGTGTGACAGTTCCCGTGAGAGCGGAGATCAGAACATATTCTTCATCACTTGAAGAGTCATCACTTTCTTGTTTTACTTTCTTCCTGGGAAGATCATCATCCTCAGCAGTGTGAGCATGATGTCTTCTTTTGGAGTTCTTCTTCTTCTTGGATCCACTCTTATTCATGGGACAATTTTCTAGCAAAGTGTCATCTTTCATCACATGTATAACATCTGAGTTTGGATGGATCCCTTTTCATAAAATTATCTTTCTGATGAGAATGCTTACCTTGATGGTGATGATTTTCCCTTCTGCCTTTCTTGGAGTGTATTGTGAGAGCTTGATCTTCACTTCCCATATTTTCTTCTCGAGCTACTATTCGAGCTTCTTCTTGTGAACATTCTTCCCACAGTCTACTGAACTTGATTAGCTTCTTCCTAGCACAGATTCCTTGGATGAAAGAATCCCATGAGGGAGACCATTCAAGGTTGTCATCACAATTTCTGCATTCTCCACTTCTTAATCTACTGATTCAAGTTTTTCTTTGATCTGGGAGACCCTTGTAAAGTATGACTAGATGGTCTCATCATTCTGGATCTTTACATTCTTCAACTAGTTTCTTAGAGTCATCTTCCAGTTTATTTTCTTCCCTTCAAATAGTTTGGTTAGGGAATCAAACATAGCTTTAGGTGTCTTGAGGGAGGACACCTGTGGTATGAGGCGATCCTTGATTGAATCAACAATAATCTTCTTTCCCATAACCAACTTCTTCTTATGTAAGGCTTTATCCTCATCTTCCTCTGGAACTGGAACCTCCTCATTGATGTAGGAGTCCAACTCATTTTCTTCCAGGACCAGGGAGATCCTATACTTCTAGGCTCGGAAGTTATCATCTCCCTCAAGCTTTTCATCAAGCTTGGTATGATGAGACATCTTAACTAAGAACCTCAAATGGAAATACAAAAGATTTAGATCGTACCAGGTCAAGATGTCGGATCTGGATTTGGAGCTGAATTTCTGCAGTGCTAGTTCAGGAGCAGATTAGGGTTTGACTTTTTCAGAGTTCTATCCAACCAAATGCTTTGATCTTGATCTCTAAACTTTGATTTTGAGGAGGAGATCAATCCAGGCCTGGGCTCACTTAAAAATTCCACTTCTGTGGAAAGCCCTAATTTTCGGCAGCAGTGTCGAGTCCAAAACTGAAAAAGCTTAGAATCAGATTCGGTTTCGACAGAAATATGCGCCCTGGGGAGGAGAGTCAACCCAACCTTCTTTTGCTAAAAATATGTGGAGAGAGATCCAAAAAGTAGGAAGCCTGAGTTCCCACAGCTACACAGTGTCTTCTTCTTAGGTTCGCTCTGATACCATGTTAGATTTTGACATTTAAGCTAGCATTATATTAGGATCTGTAACTGAGAGAATAACAAGCACAACAATCAAACATAAGAGACAATGAACACAGTGTTTTTCCTCGTGGAAACCATAAATGGAGAAAACCTCGCAACTTCCTCAGAGATAGAATCAACACCAAAAGCAAAACCCCAAAACAATAAGATGATCTCCCGACAGCAGCAACCTCTTTCTTTCTAGCCCCAACAACTTCTTCTCCCTCAGCTATGCACTACAATTGAGTGTGAGTGAGTGTGTGTTAAATAGAGAGACTCACTCTCTATTTATACTAATTCCCAACTTGACAATGAATCACTAGGGACGACTTCACTAGGTGAGTCTAACAACCCTAGGGCTTCGGAACTACGGGGACTTTAACCCTTAAACAATAGGAGGGTTACCCACATTGACTTGACATGACTTGTTTACATTATAGAAACTCCCGATCGAAACATCGGGGCATGACATGACTCGATTACATTACAAACACTTCCCGTAATAAACATCGAGGTACAAACATAAGAAATACAAGTGAATACATTCCGAAGTTACAATTACATCAACAATCTGTGGAGTGGAGTTAGACCACAAGAAAGGAGCCAAGATCATCAATGAAGTAGAGAGTAATGTGTAGGTAGGTCCATACAGGGAATATTCATATAATTGTATGATACATGGATAGATCCATACGGGAATATAGACATGTCTATACAGTTTTGTGGAAAATTTCCATATAGTTGTATGGATGACTTGTGCCATAAGTAGCGAACAATAAGTTGTTTTCTCAGTTTTTTTAGAAATTTTTCCTCAGAAAGTGTGTAGATTTGTTTATGTTTGAATGCATTATACAATTGTTAGTTTTATAGTCTATGGTGGTTGTTCCTTGTAATCTTTGAATTATTAAAAAAATGTTGATTTGAAGTAGTAAATTATCCATGTATTGAGTTTTGCTTCCATTGTTTACTTTCGGGCTACATGTGTGATTATTGGTATGTGAAAGAATTTAATTTATGTAATTAAATAATAACTTGTGTTTATTTGAGAACATAAGGATAGTAGTCACTTGGGGTTTGGAAAATAAGCATGGTATCAGAGCTTCCTTGATTAAAAGGATCTAAAGAGTTTACAACAATATATCAACTACCAAAAACAACTAGCGAGAGTTAGGACCAACAATAAGAGGGTTTTAGAGGTAGCACTTAACATATTTGGGATTTTGTGTGCAAATTAGAGATGACATCAACTAGCCTTAAGTTTGAGGATAAATTGGATGGTGCCTTGAATTTACCATCATGTAAATTTAAGCTAGCTCTTCTTTTAGAAGTGAATGATCTTGGGGATATCGCCAAGGATGTAGTGACTTCATTGATGGATCCACATTTTTGGAAGCTCACAAGCAGAAAGAAGTGAAGGCCAAGTAGATGAGCATAGATGCTATAAAGAATAAATTGATCCCTCATATATCTGAGAAGAATATAGATAAGGATATGTTCAATGCCATGGTTATCCTTTACCAGAGTGAGAACATAAATAGGAATATTATATTACACAATATACTCAAATTTGTTGAGATGACCAGATCAGACACTGTCACTAGTTACCTTATGAAGGTAACACAAATTCAAGAACAACTTGAAGCAGTTGGGGAGAAGTTTGAAGACAAAGATCTAGTGAAATGGACACGAAATGGATTCCCATCTTAGTGGAAAACATTTGTCTGGGGTGTTTGTGCTTGAGATAACCTTCCCTCCTAGGAAAGATTGTGGGATGAATTTTTCCACGAGGAGACTCAGATGGATTGAAAGGCTGGTATGCAGGGAGATGAAAATGACCATTCCCTGATTGCTCAAACAAAGAAGGGAATAGGTAAAGGACCCAACAAGGGTAAGGAAAAGAGTGAGGAGTCATCCTCACAACTAGGGAATAAGGACTTACCAGAAACCTTAGCTGAAACTCAAATGAACGAGTTTTCCTCCAAGTTCAAGAAGGATTTCTCGATGGTATCTTACCTTTCCTCTAGAACAGTTCTAAAGAATGCTTGGTATGTGGGAAATGGAACATCTAGGCATATGACTTCAGCTCAAGATTTATTTTCAACTCTAAAGGAGCATGTCTAATAATTTCAAGTTGATCTTGGTGATGATGACAAGTACCTAATGACAAGAGTTGGTACATAACTCTTTAGAATTTGATTATTTTTGTTTGTTATAGGTCTTAGGAAGAATTTCCTTTCAGTTTCAATCATAAAAAATGAGGGATATGTAGCAAAGTTCAAGGACCAACAAGTCCTTAAAATACCAAAGGAATCTAGCATAGGATCAACTCAAGTGATTGGGGTTAGGGAAGACAATTTGTATAGGTTTACAAGATGATCTTGTTTGATCCCTAGTGCATAACATATATAACTTTTACGAGTTATGGCACAAGAGGATGGGAAACTTACATCATAGTGTGTTGCATGTTCTGAGATAGATAGTCATAGGTCTTCTAGAGTTCAACATTGAGCAACAAAGTGTATGAAGAGAGTGTGTGTTTGTCAAGCATTCCAAGGATGCTTTCCCAAGTAGTGAGCTCAAGTTTAAGGGGATCACAGACTTGGTGATTTCAGATGTATGTGGACCAATGTTAGTAGCATCAATAAGAGGAACCTTGTATGTTTCCTTCATTGATGACTTCTCTCACAAAAAATGGATATACTTTTGAAATACCAAGGATGAGGTATTTAATAGGTTTCAGGAATTCAAATATGTGAAGAACTAGACAGGGAAGAAGATCGTATTTTTGAGATTGGAAAAATGAGGGTGAGTAATCTTGTAATGATTTTGAGGATTTTTGCAAGGGTGTAGGAATCAAGAGGGAGTTAACTATTTTGTACAACCCATAATAGAATGGGTTTGGAGACCATAGGAATTGATCCATCATAGGGCTTACTAAGGCCATGATACATGATCATGATTTGTTGATATTTCTATGGGTAGAAGAATGCAATGCATTAGTCTACATCCATAGTAGGGGTCCTCATCAGATTTTGGAGGAGAAGACACCAAAGGAGGCATTCACTGGTGTGAAATTTCCTCATCTTTGGTTGTCCACTTTACATCCATCTATCAATTGAGAAGAGGACCAAGTTGGAGCTCTCCAACAAGAAGGGTTTGTTTGTTGGGTACAATGAGACTTCAAATTCCTATAAGACCTGTCTTACAAGGGAGATAAAAACAATTGTAAGAAAAAATGTAAAATTTGAGGAAGACTTTACATTTAGGAAGTATCATATTCCTATTCCAGTGATAGAGTATGAGAAGTAGGAAAGTTCGAAGGTTGAGCCAGGGTCACTAGTGACTTCTACTTTAGGGAAACAACCTTTAGGTGCAAAAGAGGAGCCACAAGATCCTACAAGTTTTGTCAAGAGACCTCGATGGTTCACACATATATTGAGGGATTCTCATGATCATGTTGAGGTTCCTAGGAGTTCATTCAAGGAGGGAATACCTACGAATAAGTTTCCAAACTACATGGCATTGATGACTAGCATTATAGATTTTGATACTTCCAGTTTTTAGGACGCAATAGACCAATAAGTTTGGATCAGGGGTACCATGGTGGAGGAGTGAACCTCCATCATGAAGAATGATGTATGGTACATTATGCCTAGTTTGGAGGGGAAATTAGTATGTTAGGTGGCTCTACAAGATCAAACATGCGACATATGATAGTATAGAGAAACACAAAGCGATGTTTGTGGAGAGAGGACTCTCCTAAAAAGAGGGGGTGGACTACAAGGAGACTTTTGATATAGTTTCCAAGTACACTTCCATTAGATAAATGATATCTTTAGTTTCCATTATGGGATGGAGGATAAATCAAATAGATGCGAAGACAACTTTCCTCAAAGGGATAATTGAGGAAGAAGTGTACATAGAGCAACCTCGGGGATTTAAGGCTAGTGGGAAGGGGTCTCATGTATGCAAGATGAAAAAGGTTTTGTATGGACTCAAGTAGGCACCAATATCATGGTATTCTAGGATCGATGGATACCTACTGAGTATGGGCTTCACCAAAAGTGAAGTAGATCTCAACTTATATTTCATGTATTGTTGAGCATGATTTGCTTATTTTGGTGTTGTATGTAGATGGCATGTTCCTTACAAGTACAAATAATCCCATTGCAAGGTGTAAGGTAGATATGGTAGCCAAGTTTGAGTTTAAGGATATTGGCATGATGCATTATTTCTTGGGTTTGGAGGTTTGGAGGTTTGGCAGAGACTAGGGGAAACTTTTTCGGGTAGGGTAAGTATGTAGTTGGGATCTTAAATAGATTTCAAAAGGAGGACTAGAAACCTATGGCCATGCTTATGGTCACTAATATGAATAAGGTAATAACTTTAGATATAGATTTGGTAGATCCCATGTGGTACAGGAAGCAAATAGGTTTCTTAACATATCTACTCAATACTAGGATAGAATATGTTTTGCAGTGAACACCTTGAGTCAGTTTGTGATGGCCAAAGCATGAGCATTAGGTAGCATGAAAACATGTTATTAGATATTTGAGGGGCACAATGGAGTATTGGTTGAGATATCCGTGAGATCATGAAATGAAGCTACATGGTTATACACACTCGGATTTGGAAGGAAATGCATCAGATAGGAATGCCACCTCAGGGTTTTTCTTTAGCATGGGATCAATAATGATATCTTGGTTAAATTGAAAGCATACTTCTATTACACTCAATTCAGAAAAGGCAGACTATATGGAAACCAATATAGAGAGTTGTGAGGACATTTGGCTTGCAAGTTACTTGCAATTTTACTTTATTAAGTGTTGGATCCCAATAATCAAAGTTGTATCAAACTCTCTGAAAATCTAGTTTTTCATGGCAGGTCCAAGCACATTGGGATCATATATAACTTCATTCAATACAAGATTCAAAAGGGAGTATTAAAGCTCCAATATGTACACATAGATCAATAATTTGTTGATATTATGACCAAGCCCTTATCGAAAGGGAAGTTTGAAGCATTTAGAGACAAACTTGGATTGGAGAAGAATTTGTTCCTTGTGATGAAGGAGTGTTGAAAATTATAGCTCAAACAAGAACATATGCATAGCTTGTTTGACTAAACATGATATTTCCAAGAGACTGAACACCTTGAACGATTACTCACATAAATAGATCACATATCAACACATCAATGTTTTTACATGGTCTAAACCCTCGAAGAGGGAAATACTCCATGACCTTAGACAAATAGCTACTTAAATCAATATCATTATGCAAAATAAAAGAATGTTACAAATGATATTCTTATAATCGATTAACTAGCAAATGGCCCTCCATGCTCTTTAAATAGAGATCATGGACCAATTGGGTGCTAAGCCACGAATTACTGGCCATTAAGATCAAGGAGAAGATGAACCATCATATCACTCTATGTCAAGAACATATTGTGACGATCGGATTACATATATACAAATGCATACTAAAGAAACACACTTGACCTAACATAAACATTATAACAAGTTGATCTTAACTAACTCCTAAGTGTCTAAATATCCTAGTATCCCCCCTTAAGAACAACTTGGGATAGGATTGAGGGATTTACAAAAGTGACACTATACGAGAAGGAAGGATGCACTAGAGCCTATCCCCCCTTAATATAATATTCTTGAACTCCTAACATAGATTAAGGTTTAGAAAACTTTGCTTCTGTAAGAAACTTTGTGAAGATTTCTACAACTTGATCATTTATAGGGGAAAATATCACTTCGAGAACATGATCATGAAAAGATTTTTGATGACGAGCATATGTAGCTCAATGTGTTTGGTGCACTGATGTTGAATTGGATCTTTGGCGAGCTTGATGGCACTTTGATTGTCACACCAAAGGGTAGTCAGATTCTGATGTTTGAATCCAAACTTGAAAAGGATATGTCGAAGCCACAAAACTTCCTGACTTGCGTTAACCGCGGCTCAATACTATGATTCTGCTAAAGAAAGATAAAGAGCTTGTTATTTCTTATAAGCCCAAGTGACAGGTGTAGAACCAAGACCGAAAACATAACTTGAAATAGGCTTCCATTCATCAATGTTTCTAACCCAATATGAATAAGTGAAACAACCAACAAATGAGTCCCCTATCAACTAGAATGACTCCCAAAATGAAATGTACCCTGGTTGTACCGAAGTATCCTTTTTTGTAGGTTTCTAATGGATTTCATGGGGTGTTTGCATATAGTGTGGAACACCACCAATGATAAAGGAAAGATCGGGAGGGGTACGCATCAAGTATAAGAGACTACTAACAAGATGACAATACAAAGTGGCATCTACGTCAGGTGAAGTGTAAGTGGCAGAAAGTGTGACTCCAGACTAGAAGGGAGATAGGGCTGTTTTACACTTCCCTATGAAAGTGACAAAGAAGTTCATAAACATACTTAGAATGAGAATAAAATTCCTTCTTTGGTTTGCAAGACTTGGAGGCCAAGAAAATAATGCGAATGTATTAAGTCAATCATTTCAAATCTCTGCTTAAGACTGTGTTTCACATGGGTTAAAAGTTTATGGTTAGCACCAATAAGAATAAGGTCATCAACATAAAGAACAACGATGATGAGATTGTTTCCTACTTTCTTGGTATAGACATTGGGGTTAGAATGACATCTAGAAAAATTGGTATCAAGGAGAAAGTTATCCATTTTCGCATAATAGGTTAAAGGAGCTTGCTTAAGGCCAAATAAGGATTTCTTAAGGCGACATACAAGGCTAGAGTAATTTTGAACATAGACAGGAGGTTGTCCCATGTAAATTTCTTCTTGAAAATCCCCATGCGAGAAGGTGGACTTGACATCCATTTGATGGACCTTCAATTTATGTAAGGCCATAAGGGAAAGCAAGCCAGATAAAGTTCATTTTGGCGATAAGGGCAAAGGTTTCATTGTAATCAATTTCTTCAACTTTAGAAAATCCTTTGGTAACTAACCTTGCCTTCAATATTTCAACACTTCCATCTGATACATACTTAGTTCTATAAACCCATTTACATATAACAAGTTTTTGTCCTTTTGTAAGAGGTACTAGATCCCAAGTATTGTTTGCCATTAAGGAACAATATTTTTCATCCATTGTTGCATCCCAATCTGGATCCTTGAAGCTTTTGTAAATGTATTTGAATCATGATTTTCTAAAACTTGAGCCAAAAGAGAGGTGGATTGCTAGAACTGAGAGGGATTTCAACATTGATCTCTAGGATCAACGACAAGATCACCAGTTGCTTCGCGCGTTGAATGATCTCATCAAGAAAGCAGTTGTGTAGGTGTAACTGGAGGAAAATGAGTAGGTGGAGGTGGATTTTCATCCTCGTTGTTATCATGAGAATCCATAGTAGGAACACCATTGAGTAAGTTGGTAGTAGAGAGGGAATAAGCGTTGAAGATGGCTTGCAGGCCATAGATGGCACAAATGTTGAATTAGGCATGTAGGTTAATATTTTTTCATTAAATTTAACATCTAGTCTAATAATTATATAATGCGAATGCGGATAAAGAATTCTATAACCTTTGACATCTTTAGAGTATCCAACAAATATGCATTTTTCACTTGTAGGCTACAATGTTTTTTGTTTTTCTTTAGAGTTATGAGCCCATGCTTCACTACCAAACACACGAAAGTGACTTACACCTAGTTTAATTTTACTCCATGCTTCTTATAGTGTGATATCTTGTAAAGCTTTAGTGGGGGTGCAACTAACTATATACTTTTCACAATTTATGGCTTTGGCCCAAAATGGAAGACTTAGTCCCTTAGCGTGGAGCATACAATTAACCATTTCTTTTAAGGTGCGGTTCTTCCACTCAGCTACACCATATTCTTGTCGCTGGTGTATATGTAACAATGTGTTGTTGTTGGATTCCTTGTTCAGTGCATAAAATAGTGAACTTGTTGTCAACATATTCTCCCCTATTATTAATCTTAACTTAAGAATTTGATTACTAGATTGTTTCTCAACAAGGGCCTTGTAGGACAAGAACTTGTCAAATACTTTACTCTTTAAGTTTTAGGAAATAAACCCAAGTGTGTTTGGAGTAATCATCAATGAAAGTTAATAAATATTTAAATCCAGAAAAGGAAGCAAAAGGAAGAGGACCACACAACTCACGATGCAAGGGGGTCTTGGTGTGCCAAGAGGCATATTTGTCAAAACTGTCTCAATGATGTTTTTCGAGTACACAACTAGAACAAACATCATCCTTTCAAGATACAATCGACATACCTATCACCATATTTTCTTTACATAGTTGTTGTAATGAGCAATAATTTAATGGACTAAATTGTGCATGCCAAAGTTTGTGCAAGTCATCGCTATGAGCCACAAAAATTGAGGGAAAAAGGTGATGATCCAAAGTTGTTAAATGTGTAGAACCTGGTAATATCATCAACAATTCTAGTGGATATGACATGTGTAGGATCTTTAAAATCCTTAATTACAACATGGTGAGGTGTAAACATTACAGTCTTACCTTCACCTTAATGAGTGATTTGATAGTCTGTCAACAAATTGCAAGAAATTCTTGGAACACATAGTACATCATTAAACTGACCATAATTTACCTGAACTATTCCAAATCCTACAATACTAAGATATCTATCATCACGAACAAATATTTGTTTGGTGTTACATTAATTCATAGTAGAAAATATGTTTTTATCCTTAGCTTTGTGATAAGATAAAACCAAAATCACAAAGTGCATGTCCTTGAGATGTAGATTATGTAGATGAATCAAAGTTGATGTTGTGCTTCTTCATTGTTGCTTTCAAGGCTACCATCTTCTTGAAACATTTAGATTCATGATGATCAATGTTCTTACCTTTTGATTTGGTTCCTTTGTCATTTTTGGAAGGATGAACTAGCTTAGGGGGTTTGGGATCCTTCTTTTGCTTATTATTTCAAGGATGTTGCTTAATGTGATGGTATGACTTATCCTTATGTTGTGCTATTAAGGATTTGCTAGATGTATCAACATTGCTTATTACTCTGTCATCAGAAATTCTCAATCAATGCGGACAGACTATTTCCCTAGTCTAAATGGTTTAGATCTAGAACAAAACATACACAGCCATGCAAACCTTTCTCTAAATCATCCAACTACTTGAATATAAAGATTTCATACCTTTTTTCAAAGTATAAAGTCAAGTCAAGGTAGAGGGTTAAGACACATTCATTATTCACTCAAATATAATTTGGTCGAGAGGTTATTGTTTCAATTGTGGACTAGAGTTAGGGTGCCAAAGAGGAGCAAAGTTCAACAACCAGTTAGAGAAAAATGTGTAGGTCCATACACGAAATATTTGTATAGTTGTATGGATTTCTTACAGGAATACAAACACGTCCATATAGTTGTATGGAACATGTCCATATAGTCGTATGGACAACCTATACCACATGCAACAAACATCATCTTGTTTTCTTAGTGTTTGGCAGGCAATTTTCCTTAGCGAGTGTGCAAATTTGTCTCGTTTTAGTGTATCATACAACTGTTAGTTTGACAGTTTGTGGAGGTTTCATAAGCATTGTAGTCACCCCAGGTTTGGGAACATTTAAGAGTTTTAGTTGAGAACATAAGCACTGTAGTCACCCAAGGTTTGAGAAATTTAACAGTTTGCACCCTTGTGTTCCATTGTATGCATTTGAGAATGGGGTTTAGTCCTAAGTTAAATGATGTGGTATGATTCCACAAGGTTAGAGGTTATGGTATTCAACGAGATTAGGGTGTTCCCCCATTTTTTACTAGGAATCCTTTTTTGAACGAAGTTAGCTGGTTTTCCAAAGACTTAACTTGACTATTGTTAGATCTCTCAATATGTAGTAGTTGGACAAAGTCAAATATAGCTAAGAATCCATGTATTCTTTGTAACATTCTATTTAGGATTGTTCCTTCGACATCCTTCTTTCTTCTAATGAGATTTGTTAGATCTCTCAATATGTAGTTGTTAGACAAAGTCAAACATAGCTAAGAATCCATGTATTCTTTGTAACATTCTATTTAGGATTGTTCCTTCGACATCCTTCTTTCTTCTAATGAGATTTATAATTAGGAGGCGTCTCCACTAAATATAAGATGTTTTTTTATCATTTCCCACTGATTATTCCGGTGTGATTTCAACTCAATCGAGCCGAAATTTTGTCGCAGCCGTTAAAGACTAAAATTTCTCGGAAAGCATGTACAATTCCCAAAAACGCAATAACTTTATTTAAAAAGTTTCTATTAAAAAATAAAACGTTAGCTATAAAATAGGTATTAGGTTTACTAGGTATGAAGGCCGTTAAAGACTAAAATTTCCCCAATATATATCTAGAAACATGTACAATTCCAACACCCCAAAAAAGCAATAATTCGATATAATTTTATTTTTTTTTCTAGAAAAGAGAAAACGTGTG
The DNA here is from genome assembly GCA_001517045.1 of Pseudotsuga menziesii. Lineage (NCBI taxonomy): Eukaryota > Viridiplantae > Streptophyta > Pinopsida > Pinales > Pinaceae > Pseudotsuga > Pseudotsuga menziesii. The sequence continues at coordinate 1,300,082 of LPNX010642796.1, forward strand.
TTTCAAAAAAAAAGAAATTAACAACCCGTTACCCCGGTCCTTCCCCGAATTTCTGGTTGGATTTATCATCCAAGCACATGGACCTCATTCCATCTTTGACCCGCTAACTCACGTGGTCCAATTTTTTTTCGTTTTTTCAAACGTATAAAATCCGTTCCCTTAACATGAGCAATAAAACGAATATATTTATTTATATTTAAAGAATAAAATGCTTTTTTAATAAAACAAACTGTCTTTTTAATTAATTATCTTGATCAGCATTTAGAGATTTATGTTTATAAAGATTTAAATATTATCTCATATTGTGAACTTTCTTAAATTAATTAACAAAATTAATCTAAGTGTACAATCAAGATTCATTTCATAGTCATGGTATATTGTTATGCTTAAATGCATTTTGATTAAGATTTAAATAAGCTTAAGCTTTACTTTGGTGGTTAAAAAAGAAGTGGCAATAATGTGTTTTTTTTTTAAATTATTAAATAGTATTTGTTTTATGTTTATATTAATCAATTTAATGTTTATTTGATAATTAGTTTAATGTTTAGTAATCAACCATCTCGACTAAACTAAGTGGCTAGCTATGCCTGTCCACGTTCACCGACCACTTTACTTGTGGCTGTGCTAGTATACCTTCACTGTAACAAGTGTACAACCAAGATTCATTTCATGGTGATAGTATATTATTATGCTTAAATGCATTCACCACACACAGGCCACTTTACTTGTGGCTGTACTAGTTATAAGAGTAAGATGATTTGTATTTTTTTGTGGGAATTCCTTAAAAAGATTTGTTACTAAAATTGTAACTTGAGGAATTCCTTAAAACAGATTTGTTACTAAAATTATAATTTGAGTTGCTGAAATTGTAATTTTGATTGTAAAAATGGGCTTAGCTTTTTTTATTATCTCTACATTATTTCAATTATACCATGCTAACAACCCAAAACTATAATTTCAATTAAATTAACAAAATTTTAAATGCACATCAGTTCTAGTTCACACTTGAAAGTGTTTGGTTTTGAACTTATTTTTTATGTCAAGCTCCTGCGAGAATCAAACATAGATCCGCTGAGTTACATACTTCCAATGAAAGTGTTAAGCCTTGAACTTACTTTTTATGTCGAGCCTTTACAAAAATTAAACATAAATCTGCCAAGTTATATACTTCCGCCAGAACAAAACATAAATCTACTAAGTTACATACTTCTGGACTGACTGATACACCATAGATCCGCTGAGTTACATACTTCCAATGAAAGTGTTAAGCCTTGAACTTACTTTTTATGTCAAGCCTTTACAAAAATTAAACATAAATCTGCCAAGTTATATACTTCCACCAGAATAAAACATAAATCTGCCAAGTTACATACTTCCGGACTAATTGATACACCGTCCTCATCAAAATTAGGTCGACTTGAACTTACCCCTTCTGGATCCGTTAGAATGATATTTTCTTTGGATTAAAAGAAAAAGAAAAACGTTAGAATGATATTTTCTTTGGATTAAAAAAAAAAGAAAAACTTTAGAATGATATTTTCTTTGGATTTAAAAAAAAGAAAAACCTAGGTAGAGGGTTTGTTGTGACTTGAAACCTAAATACACATGAGAGGTTCGGATCGGATGTCTCGTGGAGACCAGAGGTTACGGCACCGACGGCACTTCCGGCCACGCGGCGAACAGATCCGGTTCGGGTGGTGGATCCACGGTGGGCAACCTCATCGATCCGTGTGTTCGTAGCATTACATGTGAATGAATAAACGGCATCTGCTCTCTCTCCCGTGGTTGGTTATCATTAACGAGAATAGTTAGATTATTAAAAGCAAGCAGCGTACGTTACTCCGCCAGCCCTATCTGCCTGGTGGAGATTGAGGTGGAAGGGAAGAAGCAAACTAGGCAGGTTGTTGCCAGGAAATTGCCGGAGGTGATAGAATTACGATTTTTTTTTGCTATAAAATCCGACCTCTCCTCCCACCTTGCTCTCGCCAATGCATGTTTGAGGAGGTGACAGCGTTGGTGCTGGCTCTGTTCATACCTCGTTCATTGCATTCCCGTTTTGCTTGCATTTCCCTGCCATACCTTAACGATTTTGGTGATTTTCTGTCCAGTTTTGCAGCTTTTCTTTCCCTGTTTTGCTGCTTTTCTTCCCTGTTTTGCTGCTTTTCCTAGTGTTCAAAGAGAGATTCTGCTGGGTTTGGTGGAAGAGAGGTCCTTCCATCTTTCTGTTTGATCTGAGTTTTGTTTTCTGGGGCAAGAAATTTTTGTTGGTCTGAGAGATCTTGTTTCAGAGTGTTTTGTGGTTGTGGGATTAGGTTGAGAAAGGTGTGATTGAGTGTTTAGTAAGCTTCTGCTGATAGGCAAAAGAGTTAGAGAGTCGGGTTACTGAGGGGTGGGGGATAAAAGGAGAGGGTACCGGGTATTGGTCGATTTGAGGGGGAGCCGAGGCTGCGGCCTCGGCATTTTTTTTAGCCCCCTTTGCCGCTCTGAATCCTGAGAGACGGTAAAAGAAGCGGGAAGGGATGCCGCCCCTGGCTTGCTTAGGCGTTGTGGAGTCTCCCCATCATAATCCCCTCCGTAGCTATGGCTTGCCCGGGGAGGGCTCTCTTCCTGTTCCTCTGGTTCCGGTTTTTAACAATCCCTTCTTCGGTAATGGTGTTGGTGGTGGTTCTGCTACTGCTGTTGCTGCCTGGTCCGCGGCCCATTCTTCTGCCCTGTATAACGTCGATGGGTGGGGAGCTCCATATTTTGTGGTGAATGAGAATGGAAACATGGCTGTTCGACCTCATGGTGCTCAGACTCTTCCTTCTGAAGAAATCGATGTGATGAAGGTCGTGAAGAAGGTGGTTGCCTCCAAGTCTGTTGGAGGGCTCGGTATGTCGGCGCCGCTGATTGTTAGGTTTCCGGATGTGCTCAAGCACAGGCTGGAATCCTTGCAATCTGCCTTTGATTCTGCAATGCGGATGCAGTCCTATGGGTCTCTATTTCAAGGGGTTTACCCTGTGAAGTGCAATCAAGATCGATATGTTGTTGAGAACATTGTGGAGTTTGGGAAGGCGTATTCATTTGGGCTTGAAGCTGGGTCGAAGCCGGAGCTTCTTTTGGCCATGGCTTCCATGTGTAAAGCAAGCCCCAAGGCTTTGCTTGTCTGTAATGGCTATAAGGATGAAGAATATGTTTCGCTGGCGCTTACAGCCAGGCGACTGGATTTTAACTGTGTTATTGTGCTGGAGCAAGAAGAAGAATTGGATGTTGTGCTCAGCATGAGCCGGAAGTTATCTGTGAGGCCTGTTATTGGAGTTCGAGCTAAGCTGAGGACCAAACATGGCGGCCATTTCGGTTCTACATCTGGTGAAAAGGGTAAATTTGGGCTTACAAGTCTGGAAATTGTTGGTATCGTACGGAAATTGCAGAAGTTGGGTATGCTGGATTGTCTTCAGGTTCTTCATTTCCATATTGGGTCTCAGATCCCCTGTGTCGAAGTGCTCAATGATGGTGTGAGCGAAGCGGCGTATATTTACTGTGAGCTGGTTAAGATGGGGGCCGGCATGAAGATCATCGACATTGGTGGGGGGCTTGGTATTGATTATGAAGGTACCAAGTCTTCTTGTTCTGATATGTCTGTTTCTTATAGCTTGGAGGAATATGCAGCTGCAGTTGTGAAGGCAGTTCGTGTGGCTTGTAGCCAGAAAGGGGTGAACCATCCCATCATATGCAGTGAAAGTGGTAGAGCGCTGGTTTCTCATCATTCTCTTTTGCTATTTGATGTAACATCTGTGCATGATAAAAAGGCCTCTGTATCTGCTGCTGTGGCTGGAATGGATCTGAAACCTCTGGTGGATGATTTGCCTGAAGAATTGCTGGATGAATATAAGTCGGTGATGGCCTACATGGCCATGGGAGATAGCCAGCGTAGCCAAATTTGTGCGGAGCATATGAAAGCCAGGTGCATTGATTTATTCAAGGAAGGCCGTCTGGGCCTTGAACAACTGGCCACTGTAGATGGGATGTGTGACCTCGTATCATCCCCTGCTACTAAAGGGCCCGCCATTTGTCATATAAATCTGTCAATATTCAAATCGATCCCGGATTTCTGGGCAATTGGGCAGCTGTTTCCGATTATGCCTATCCACAGGCTCAATGAGCGGCCTACTGTGCGTGCTGTTCTCACCGATCTTACTTGCGACAGCGATGGAAAAGTGGACACATTCATAGGCAACGATGATGATGGAAAGCATGGCTTAGCTCTGCATTCTTTCGAGGAAAGGAGCGAGCCATACTATTTGGGAATGTTCTTGGGCGGTGCCTATCAGGAGGCACTGGGTGGGCTTCATAACTTATTCGGTGTTCCAAACATGGTCCATGTTGTGCAGAGCAGTGGCCCTCATTGCTTTGCCATTACAAGAGCTCTGCCTGGTCAGACCTCAGCCGATGTGCTTCGTTTGATGATGCATGAACCAAATATGATGTTCAATTCTCTGAAGTGTCGGATTGAGGACTCCCTTCAAGGCGACGATGAATACGACATGGACTCTGCTGTCTTCAATCTGAACACCATTGCTTCCACATTCAATTCTATGCCATATCTCTCGTCCTCATCATCCGCCTCTTCTTTTTTCACGGATGATGATGAAGAATCCCAAGAGACCCACGACCATGACCACGATCATTGGTAGTCGGTGCTCTGTTCAGTTGATCAAAATCAACCATTCGTTGTCTCTTACTTAATTCAGTTAATATAGGTATAGGGTAGGTAAGTAGTGCTTTTTTTATTTGCAGAAGCCCGTTTGCAGCAGCCATGTTTTGAGCTTAGTTATGGAACAAAAAAATATTGAAATGTAAATTCAATTTTTAGTGCTAATTGTATAGGCCATTCTGTAGTTTCCATGTGAATGGTGTGTTCCTTTATTTGGTTGTAAACCGAGATTAGAAGGTTAGTAGTGGGCCTGCTCTTGACTGTTCTGATAAAAAGACAATCTTCATTTCAATCTTTCGTTTTCGAATGTTAAATGTCTATCATGATTGGAGTCGCTTTTGTTTTTTAAATCTTCTTGTCGATAAAGTGTAACTATGGAATATTCGGTGCTCTGACTGCTATAGTGAACGAATTTCATGGTTTCATGGACGAATGAATGTGGTAATCAAATGGAAATGTGTTAGAATTATGCAGGGAGGTATATAATAATATAACGTCTTGCACAAGTCAGCTCTGGGGCATTGCTTTTGATGTTAACGTTACTTGATTCTTTGTGGCGTTTGGCAAAAGACTTTGTTTTTTGGTTATAAAAGGAAATTAATCTCTGTAATGGCATATGAATCTAGAAGATGGATTTGAGAAAGTGTCTTGATATGGAAATCAGATTTGTTTTGTTTTTGTTATAAAAGGAAATTAATCTTTCTATCTATGCTTATTGGATATGAATCAGGCAGATGGATTAATATATTTGAGAACGAGATTTGGAAATCTATTCATTTGAGAGAAGTGTCTTCCTTCAAAGTGATGAGATGGTATTCTATACTTCCTTCAAAGTGATGAGATGGCATTCTTGAGCTATCTGCAGTGATCTGCTCTGTAGATCTGATTTGAATGATGCACATGGACTGATGAATTTATAGTTTTTTATGATTTCAGATGAGATGAGAAGTTTTAAATGTATAAAATATTAATGGATATGTTGAAATCAATGGGACATTGTTGTGTATTATTTTAAAGTCTTTTACAAGTCAGCTCTAGGGTAATGCTTTTGATGTTAGCACTGGATACTTTGTGGTGCTTAGGTCAAGCAAAAGACATGATCCTTTCCTTTTCATAAAAGGAATTGACCATGGTAATTAGGCCGAATTATGTGTGGTTGGCTGATGTCAATTGTGGAATATGAATCAGGGAGATGGACTGGAATATGAATCAGGGGTCACTTTATTGATGGACTATAAAAGTGGGATGATCATTGAAATGGAAAAATGAGAAATGTGTTCCCAAAGGGATAAGGTGTTCTCATTTGGTGTTATGTGATGTTTATGCATTAGATCAGATTTGGAGTGTTTGAAACAGGGATAAGGTGTTCTCATTTGGTGTTATGTGATGTTTATGCATTAGATCAGATTTGGAGTGTTTGAAACAGCAGATTTTTTAGTTGTAGATCTTGTTTTTAACCTTGGCGAGAGTGTTAATGATGGAACTTGAGTAAACTTCAAAGTAAGAGCTAATGATGGAAAGGAACTTGAGTAAACTTCAAAATAAGAGCTAATGATGGAAACCATGTTGTTTATATAATTTTTGTTCTAGATCTTTTGTATTTTTTAAACTCGAACGATGAATTATATGATGGAATACCAAAAACATGAGTGAGTAGAATGCAGGTGTTGATACTCATATGAGATAAACGGAAAAAGATGAGTATCAAATGAAGTATTAAAGTTGGAACTTCTAAAAGATGAATGAATGGTATACAGGTTGTAAAAGGATGGGGATGAATGGTAATTACAGGTTGTAAGATGGGGCAAAAGATGAGTATTAGTAATTGAACTTCAAAAAGATGAAAGGAATACAATGCAGATTGGGTGTGGGTTAGGGTTAGGGTTAGTCATTAGGTAAGTTCAGAGCAAGTAGAAGGCCAGGAGAGATTGGGTTAATGGTAGTGACACAGAACAAATAAAAACAGCTTTTAAGAGGTAAATGGTAGTGACAGAGCAAATAAAAACAGCTTTTAAGAGGTAAATGGTAGTGGCAGAGCAAATAAAAACAGTTTTTAAGAAGTAAATTGTAATCAAAATGGTTGAACTTTTTTCTCCTTAGTATTGCAGTTAAACTGTTGAAATTATTTTCCTGTTGGTTAGAGACAACTTTCTGGTCAATGGCAGGTAGAGGCAGAGATGTATTAATGGGATATATAAAGCAATTAGAAATTACTAGAATAAATTGAGAAAGTACAGAACCTCAAATTGACAAATTCAACATCTGTCAAAGTGTAATGGGAAGTATAAATTGTTGAAAGTATTTTCCCATTTTCCCATTGGTTAGAGACAGTTTTCAGGTCAGGCAGAGTCAGATGTATTAATCAGGCAGAGATGTATTGGACTGTTGAAATTTCTTTTCCCAGCAGGTAAAGGGCCTTTAGGTCAATGGCAGGTAGAGATAGTGTTAAGGCCTTTAGGTCAATGGCAGGTAGAGATAGTGTTGAGAGGTAAATGACTTCTTTATAGTGTAATTGGGTTGTTGAAATTTCTTTTCCGACCAATTAATGATGAATATTATGGAATACATTGAGATAAATGGTAATCAGGTATTACTCAGAGATGGATATCAAAGGGGATATCAAAAGGGTTGCAAAATGTGGTAGATTATTAGCTTTGAATTGAATAACAAGTAGAGCTAAGTAGACTTCTTCATGTTAAAGATGGATATCAAAGGGTTGCATAATGTGGTAGATTATTATTTTTCACTAGGGATAGATATGCTTTGAATTGAATAACGAGCTAAGTAGACTTCTTCATGTTAGATAGATATGTTTGGAAGTGAATAAGTAGAGCTAAGTAGACTTTTTCATATGAATGTCAGATATAGGCTTTAAGATAAATGACAAAAGATGGGGTATTCATAGATAGTGTTGAGATAAATGGCAAAAGATGTGTATTCATAAGTTAAATGACAAAATATGGGGTATTCACAGATAGGGTTGAGATAAATGGCAAAAGATGGGTATTCATAGAGAGATATGAACTTTAGATAAATGATAATTAAGTTGTTATTATATTTACTACCAGCATAGATTTATTTTGAACTCTGATCTATTAAACATGGAAACTCTGATCTATTAAACATGGAAAGCAAGAAATGCAATTTTTTTAAATTTCATAATTTTATACATTAAGAAATTGGATTCTTTTTAGTTTTTAATAGATCCGTATTTAAGATGAAAACTCTGATCTATTAAACATGGAAAGCAAGAAATACAATTTTTTAAAATTTCATAATTTTTTACATTAAGAAATTGGATTCTTTTTAGTTTTTAAGTTTTCAATAGATTAGTGTTTAAAATGAATCTATATTGGTTTTATATTTTTTAATTTATGAGTTGACAAATTTTTTAATTATTTTGTATTTTTGATAAATTATGAGCACATGAAAACTTAATGAGAAAAAAGTAATAACATCTTCTCCATTCCCAAAAAAAATTTTGTTATCCTTTTTTATTTATCAAAGATGTAACAAGTATTTTTAATATAGAAAAAATGTCCTTTTTCTACTTGAAAAATCTTCTCCATTTCCCATAAATAGCCATCTCCCTATATTAAAATTGTATACAGGCAACTGGCTACTTGGTACAATGAAGTGATGACTCTAAAATACTTACTTCCAAGTATCAAAGACTTAGGGTTTCCAGTGTTACGGCATCTTTATTTAGGGTTTCTTGAACTTCATGCCATGTTGCAGTTGCAACGACTTTACATCCGTTGATTGCTATGAATAGTTTTTCGTTGTTATTAACTGTTATGAGCCACTGTAATTAATTATAATTAAAGTGTAGGGTACTCTGTCGGAATCACATGCATTATTGCTTGTGCATTATTCTGTTGTATTGCTGCTTTATTCTACACTGCATCATTCTATTGGACCGATAGATTGGAAGGAATGTTATCCAAACTTGACTGGCAGTTCTGTGTTTTTATCATGGTGGGGGTTGAACAGACTTTTAAGGAATATTTTGTGAAAAAGCACCCATTTTTTAATGCTGGTAAAGCCCTGTAAGTCCCAACATGTTAACCAAATTTTGATTCCATTTTTCTTTTTAACTATTTCTTTTTACATTTGTTTTGCCTATAATTCTGCATGTGTTTTTTCGATGTTTGTTGGGACACGGCGATGTGGGTCAGAATGTGTTTTCACTACTGTATTCAATAATAATATTCAATTAGCACTATTGTAGTAGGGATTGAATGATGTGGTGAGAATATTCTGACCCACTCTAATTGATAGAAACATTCATTATACACTCGCTTTTTTCTTATCAATATCTTTAGCAATTGTATATTGTTTTCCTCCAAATATTCTTAAATGAACAATTCAATAATGCAATAGATTAAGTGTTATCAAAAAGAGAGAATTGGGATGAGAAACAATGAAAAAAAAGCATATTTGGAAAAAAATTGTATACTTGGAGAAGTTACACTATATCTATACCCTAGGTTTTTATTTTGATAACCATAGGTATTTGTAGGCCTGAGCAGTGAGGATTACTAAACTGACAAGGCAGATGTTTTGCAACAGATGCAAGATACGGATCGAGTTGAAGGTTATTTCGTAACTTTCACCTTTTCCCTTTGTTTTGCACGACCTTCCCATTTTACAAGAATTTTCTTCCTGCTTATGTTTACCAACAGTTTCTTCCTTGTTGGATAGTCGGTCTTTCATTAGATTATGAAAGAGGCCATGTATTGAAAATTTATTTTTCAGCCAGATATGGTTCTTAAATGCAGTTTTAGTTCTTAAATGCAATTTTATTGGTTCCAAATAAATTTTGGTGTTGTCTAAAGATTATATATATATTATCATTTTTGATGGAATCTAGCATTTTAATATTTTGATCAAATCTGGATTTTTCACTGTTAAAAATCCATTGATTACAGGGATCTTTCTACCAGGGATCAAATTTGAAGGGCAGGGTCTCATTTCACTTTGCAGGGCTGTGAGATATTGAACCACAGCTGACATGTAAAAATAAATCATTCTTTTCATTTGAAAATATAAAAGTACATCAAAATTCATTATTTATTAAAAACAGTCTAGAAAAAAATGACAATATGAAGAAAGAAAGCTTGTATTGGCAAGTAATGAATCTTGTTCATACAAAAAAAAACTATGCTTGCTTTACATTGAAAGATATATATATATATATATATATATATATATATATATAAGCAAACCAAAAATTTGTCTTAAAACAAAATCTTAAAAAAATTCATAATAAAGTATAGATCATGCGCTTGTTAAACAACCAACATCAACTCGCTTAGCAACATCCTCTTCTACCTTAAGGGGAAGCAAACCCTCACAAAGTCACCAATGATTCAGATTACAACTTTATAGATCAAATTTCAAGTCAAATCCATGTAGCCTCTGCTTATTATGTTGACAAATGGTCTTGAAGTCGAACATACAAAAGTCTAGGCTTATTATGTTGGCAAATGGCCTTGAAGTCAAACATACACAAGTCAAGGGTTCCAAGGATTGCTCGTGGTTAATTTATTTCAAATTGCAAAACCTATCTTTGAAGCCTACATGGCTCTTTCCTTTGGTGCCACATAGTAACTATCATTAAGTAATTAATAACACGACAATAATCATTGAAAGTCTGACAAATTAGTCTTAAATGCATATGCTACCAAAATATTTTTATTTTTGAGCTTAAGAACATTGCAAAGTGCCAAAACTTATTTCATGATAAATATGGGTCAACATTACCACTTTTGGCATGCACAGTTTGATAACTCTGTAAGTATCCAAGGGGACATAATATGATGGATTACTGCTAAGTTGAAGCAACAAAACTTGTTTGTCCAAAAAGTAATACGAGTTGTAGAAGACTACAAGAGTTGGAAATTTGTGAAGCTGGACTATATCATGATTTGTTTACCAAGTTTTATGGATTGAATCTGAATCTTGAAACTTTGGTCATAATTTTTCCTTAATGTCAAGGACTAGGCGGACAACCATTTGGTTTTAAAGTGGCTTCCAAAAATTACATTTATAACGGGAAGAGATGGTCCGTAGTCTTATGTTGTTATGTTATTATACCGATAAAAGCATGATGTAGAAAGGAAAAATTACCGGTATCCAATATGCCTAGAAATAAAAGCAAAAAATACATCATACCAACAATTTGGTAAACTTTGTCCATTCAGAACAAATATTTTTATACTCCCCGATATAAGGATGTTTACTATGCATAATTAACACCATTTGAATTCATTACAATGCATTATCTTGGTAAGAAAAAAATCTTGAAACTATTTTTCAATGAAATGTAAATCTTGGATTGCCCATGATAAAACAATGTTGATACTTTACAGAGAACAATGGACTACAATAATATAAAACGAACACCTCATACCGTACCATAATAACAGAGAAAATTTTATTAACACAATGACTAAGATTGTTGTGTTTCAAAACTAAGAGCACATCAAGTAAGAACTAGGGGCCTGGAAATAATTCAACACCCAACACTCTAATAATCGAGGGCAATGCAATTCAGTGCGATACAAGTTATGGTGCTCATACATAATTTACCTTGTGCACTTTGAGTTATTGCCTCTCCTTCTACCATAATTTCCTCATATATTCTTACGACTCCCCACTTATATATCTCTAGAATGAGTCTGTTCCCATTCAATTTAGTGCATTCTATCACTTTATAAAGCACCCGCAAGGTGATTATTCAAACTTTGGTTCTTTGGTAAGAATATCTATCTCACTAGGATGTATACATAGTGAGCATCACGCCTGAGCAAGCTTGGGTCCATTCACTTGTAAGGGGAAGATAAATACTTGACAAGATATATACACAATGGAACAACAAAGCCCAAGACGACAATGTATTTGTTTTTCTGATTAAAGACCGATAAGTTCTAGCATTGACAAGGTATATACACAGCGTTGGAACAACGAATCCCAAGACGACAATGTAAATCGGATTTGCTTGTCTGATTAAAGATTGATAAGTTTAATAGAGAATATCACTAGAGAGATTTAAAACCCTAGAAACAATGTACATAATTCATTATAAAAACATTGACCATTGTTCAACAACATAACAATATGAAACTTTCAGAATAATTGCTCGAGTATTTAAAGATATTTTCTTTAAAACAATTACAACCACATTTTCATTAATGAAATGTTAAAAGAGGATTCCATCTATTCTTAAGAAAATAATTAATATAACCCTAACTATCATATCTACAGAATAAGAACAAATATCAGAGTAAATATCAGAGTAGAAACCCTAGTTTCAAGAATGAGAATAGTAGACTAATTATAAACAAAGAATCGTAGACTAATTACAAACATAGAATAGTCTATTTAATTACCATAATTACCATGACTCTATGTTTGACCTCTTTGTATTAAACATAGAATCGTAGACTAATTACAAACATATAACAGACTAATTAAGTAGACTAATTGGATTAAAGGCAAATTATCAAAAGTTAAGGCATACATTGTAGCAATTCCATTCTTATTTAACAATCGACTTTCCAATGAAAAACTATAATACTAGATTTTAAAACATCATAAAAGAAAGTTGGTCACTGATTCGAAAAGCTTCATATTTCATAAATGAAGCTCCAATATAATATGTGTAAAGTTTGAAGCTAAAGAAAAAAATACTAATACAGAGAAATTATTTTTTAAGACAAAAACCGTAATGTTTGACCAAAGCTACTAAACTATATAGCCAGAATCCGCCAAAATTTGCAAAGAAACGATGAGCTATGACTAAAATTGTCAAATTTCACACAAATACTATGACTTAAAGGTTTAATACCTTGAAAAAATATTACCAATGAATTTTTCAAACCAAATACTATGATTTAAACTTCGTACGTGAGGTTAGAAACGAACTCACAGAATAAAATGTAGGTCAGTTTATCAACAACATCTCGATGAAATGATATAGGAACCCAGGCTAACAATAAACTGCCAATGAAATGAGAAAGGAAAGTGCATTTCGACAGTATCATCTTCGTCCTCTTTTAAGTTAGGTGTCTATAAGCAAGTAGAAAAATAAAAGTCAAGGACAAAAGGGGAGGGGTTTGGTAAATCTCATTTTCAAATTAAAATTAGAGAGTAACCTTTCTGAACAGGGCAAAGCTAAATTGTGGTTTTACTCAAAGGCCCTGAGAAAGACAAGCGATGGGGCCAGTACCATGTCTAGGAAGGAGTTCCTAGTCACATGCAACTATTCAATAGCGAGATCTACTGCTTTAATCTTTTAGAGCAGGCAGAACCTCATTGTTATATATATATATATATATATATATTCAAAGGCTCAGTGAAAGACAAACTATTTGTGTTTCCAGCGGAGGAGAGCATCAACAGTGGAGTTACAAAAGCAGAAGAATATCTAGCATGGGTAGATATCCTTGCTGCTCAAAAGAAGGGTTCAACCGGGGCTCTTGGACCGCCCAGGAGGATATGATTTTGGTCGAGTACATTCGACTAAATGGGGATAGAGGATGGAGAATTTTTCTCAAAAAAACAGGTGAATTTGAACAAATTTGTATTATTGTGTAGATTTTCTGGATTTTTACTTTGTAATAGTTTAGAAAGGATTTAGATCTAAAGATAAATAAAACACAGATGAAGTGACCACCCAAAAGGCATCCAAAATTTACAAAATTTTGAAAATCCCTATGAAAACATTGACACAAAATCTGTAAAATATGTTATATTAATGTATTAATTTGCATTCTTAAAACGTATTGATACGCGTAAAGAATATGTTTTGCAGGTATTAGGTGGTGTGGAAAGAGTTTAAATTACATAACTATCTTCGTCACAACCTCTGTTCAAATTTGAAGCCTTCAGGGCCCATCATACATACTCATTCAAACAATGAGACTTAGCCCAATCAAGCTACTATAAAGGAGATGTAACATTAGACAGAGGCTTACTTGGTAATCGTTAACAGTTTGCTGAGTTTGAAGGGAGATACATTCAAGATTATTTTTTGTGAACCAAAACCCCTGCAACCACAAAATTAGTATATAGCAGCGATACCAAATTGAAGGAACAATAATTAATTTAAGGTAAAGTTAAACTAGGAAGCCTACCCTTCCAAACTCCACCAATTCATCCAAAAGTACGGTTCAATACTGCAACTTAGGATAAAATGCAGTGGGAAGATGCTGATTTTGACTTGAATGAATATTTGTGGGTAATATATTTTATTATAACCCTCACTTGTGACCAACAAGTCGAGACTTAACAGAATGGAAACCTTTCCTGGCTCGATTGGAGAAGATCGGTCATCGAAGACTCTCTTACAAATCCAAAATAAAAACTCGTAACTTGTAGGATTTTCACCAAATAAATACTCTTCCACCAAACCCGAGGTAGAGTACACAGTATTTAAGTCTAATCATTGCTGGGAGAACCTTTACGTTCCAAGTGTCATTGTAAGTTGGCTTATTTAATTTCAACTTTTGGATAAATTCGAGCCAAATGATACAACCCGATCCCGAGTCCCCATCACTATATATATTGAACACTCACGCGAGACCACCCTACCTACATTTGTCGGTAATTGTTAGCAAAAGTGCTAAGTAAGCCTCTAAGTTTAGTCACCTACTGCCAGTTTAGTAGTGTGACAGGTATGCCCTTACATTTAAAATCCAGTTGTTTTTCCAATGTATGTATTAATGCATCAAAATGGAGTTTGATGGCGACCTTAAAAATGGATGCATATTGGGAAGAAAGATATCCTGTGAAGAGCAGTCCTGGAATCGAGAACCCAAAACTTGTAAGATGAAGAAAAATGATCATGTTAAACAAAGCTTTGAACAATTATAATATGTATATACACAAGTCTTAGAGCTATAAATTTGTTTATACCATAAATAACCTCGACTAAGCAATGAAGGTCCTGGTATGACCTGGACAAAATGCCAAGGTTAAAATTGTTAGCAAAATAACCATGTTGATATGCGACCAAAGGAAATTTATACATATATTTGTGAAAGAGAGCATTCCTCACCTGACATGAGGGGAGTTTCCTGAATCAACCCCCCCCCCAAATACAAAGTTATGGGCATCTACAACACCAAAGATTCACACATTCAAAAAAATTACAGGAACCGTAGAATGGTTCGAGCCCGATCAAAGCCGAGGCTGGAACCTTCACGGCTTCAACTAATTGACAGAGATTGAGGACGTTAGGGATTCATGCATTCAAAAAAGTTTGCAGGAGCCCTAGATCGGTTCGAGCTTGAGTAAAGCTTAGGCTGGAACCTTCTCGGTTTCAAATAATTAATAAAGATCGAGGAGGTTAGATGCTAGGGACTGGATTGACACACTTGTGGAGTAATGAAGCTACAGTATAGGCTACCCTTGTCCCATTCGCAAAAAATAAGTACACATGGAGTAAAACTTCAATAAGGTGAAAGCGGACTGAGTCCCCAGGTTGATCGCTAAATCACATGGTAACAATTAATCCTAATTACGGTAGGTCAAGCTTGTATGCATAAATCGTTTCAACTTCCGGGTTGAGAAAAACTCTTACCCTTAAAGATGGAAAATAAAGTTAATTAATAAAAACCTTAAGATAATGTAAGCCACATAGATGATTACATATGAGAACCTCGTCTCCAGATGTGAAAAGGATAGAAAAGTAATAATTTACATATGGTTTTAATGTCGTTTAATGGACTTAGGTAATATTATGGATTTAGTTAATGCCCGAGTCCCAAATCTCCCACAGTCCACTGAATCACTAATCAATGATAATCCTTGGATGGGCAAATTTTGGAGCTGCCCTTCTATTGCAAATTTACACAGGCTTACACAATTTCATTACTGAAGGGCTGCACATGAAACTATTTTTTTTTGCATGCTAAAATTCCTCGTGGCCTTCTATGACAACCAAAATGGAATTTGACTGGCCCTGAAGGATTCAAATTTGAAGTATGCTTGCTATTCATATGTAATCAAAGATAATGGGCCATTGCAACAAGTCACCACTTATCTTCAAGTCAGATATATGGTAGTGTACAAATCAAACAGTGCATCAAAATCTGCACTAGGATGAGTGTGCTAAACATGACACCAAACTACAGATACAAAAATAACATAAAAGTCATTCTCCCCAAGGAGATCTTGTAGACAATCATATCACAAAAAGACTAAGTACTGACTACCAAAAGACCACACAACAAGATGAAGAATTCAAAAAAGAGGAGCACACTCTCAAATGAGAGAGCACCCTCGATAAATTCCTCAAAAACAAGATATCCCTCTTTGCAATTCAACGCCAATTTGGAGAGCATGTCAGCCTCAACATTGAATTCTATGTGTACATGATCAATGAGAAGGTTTCCAAAGAGAGGAATGGAATCCAAAGTGCATTGACACCACTAAGCAAGAGCAATAACCCCCAACTTATGTTTTCCTTTAAACCAATTAATAATGGAAAGGGAGTCCCTAAAAATCTGCAGATAGAAAATCCCATTTGACCAGGCAAAATGCAGTAAACACCATAAATCCAAAAGCTTGCTTTGGAATTGGTTGCACAACCACAACCAAGATTTAATCGGAAGAAATGTTTCTCATTGATCTTGAGAAAAATACCATAGTCTCCAATACCTTTTTGTACTGCACCATCAAAAAATCCAATATCCCTTCTCGAAGAGAGAATGGGTTCTTTAGGAATTCTTTGTTTGGGACCACGATTGGTATTACCAAATTCATTAAACATCCCAATGCACTTTGCAATACAAAACTGCAAGTTTGTATTTAACCCTTGAAAGATCACCCTGTTCCTCATGAGCCAAAGCTACCAACAAATGAAAACATGGAGTAGTTTGAAATGTGGATTACCCTTATACTGATCCTCAAATCCATCTAGACTCCAAGAATCCCAGGTCAGTTGAATTTGAATTAGGGAGCAAGCTCCCAACCATACTTTGTTGCTAAATTGGTAGAGAAAGAATAGGTGATAAATAGTCTCCAAGTATTTACAACAAAAACAACAACAACCAGGCCCAATCCATGCCCTTTTCTATAGTTATTCCAGGTTAAAATACTATTTTTAAGAACAAACCAAAAGAAACACTTTAGTTTACAGAGAATGTGCCATTTCCATATGCACTTATACCACCAGTAGTGATCACAATCTGAATGAAAATATTGTTAGACACACCAGGCACACAAAGAAGGGGGGGGGGAATCTGTGTGTGCAGTCTTTATTACTTTTTCAATTTTAATAATCAGCAACTAATTCATCAATGCATTATTCTACCATTTGCATAATCATTTCATAAAAATCTATCACTTCATCATTTATAAATCATAAGCATATGAATTATGAAGTCATAACAATAACCATAGCACAAGAGAACACAACACCACATGATTTTGTAATCTTTTTGTATTTGTTTTGGAACAGCTCAAACCGTGAGGTAAAATCAGCACCTACTGATACAAAGAGAACCTACTCTTCATCCAAGAACCTGCCTGGTTTTCTTAGACCCTGCTAAGAAGGGTTTGAGGTATCCTAACCTCAAAAGAAAGACAAGCTTGCTTTTACAATTAAAGCTCACTGTCACATCATCTCATCAATCACATCAACATCACCTGTCTCTTCAATCTGTTCTGCTGTTGGTCAATATCTGCTGCTCATCCTCTTCTCTGATCATCATTCTTCATTGCTGCAACTTTGCTCATCATCATTAGAATGTCACCATCATCTTATGTTGTGCATTCTTGGATCTCTGCTACTGCTGAGTAGTGCGAAAAGGCCTTCAATACTTCATCATCATCCTAGTTTGCAGGTATTCATCAAGGCATCAACCAAGTATCATAATCAAATGGTAAGTACTTCATATGTTACCATCATCAAGTACATCATCTTGTCAATGATGTACTACACCACTGTAATTTTTGTAGACTGCTCACACACTAGACTATACAACACTATCATGCCTTTACCTGCGTATCTCACTCTTTAGACTTGGGCTGTAACTCAGATTGTTCAAACCCTCAAAATAGACTCTTTGTACTAACTTGTCAATGCACTGGAACTAGGGCATCATCCAAGCCTTATCATCTTTATTGTAGTGTCAACAAGCAATCATCATCAAGCTTGCATCTCCATCATAGAATAATGTATAAGGAGTCATCATTGTATCACTGTATATTTCAGAACTTCTTCTAAAAAAAAACCTTCAATAATTGGGTACTATTCTTCTTGTTAATGAGTTTCTGTAAGTGTTGAAGACCATACCAATGTGAGGAGACCTCAGCTTGAGACTGTAAGAGGCAACAACAAGGATACTTTGACCAAAGGAAGGACTGTTATGAACTGTAAAAACCAGAGTGTGTATGTATGTTGTTATGGACTGCTTCAACCAAGTTTTTTTAACACTGTATTACATCCAAGGCATGGACTGCTCAAGCTAGCATATCATCCAAGAATTTCAAACAAATCAAGAACCAAAACGTGACTGTGTGAGTGCTGTAAAGAGACCTTAGGAAATCACTATTTTAAGAGTTAATCTCTGTGTAGTTTAGATTTGCTAAAGGCTGAAAAACTTGGGTGTTACTCCTCCCAAAAAGGTCTGCTATCCAGCAAAACTTCTTGTCTTTAAACCAGCGAAATTACCTCAGTTGCACCACCCGAAATATCAGTCAAACAAATGAAAAGAAGGGCGACCAAAAAGTCAAAACTTAGGTCTGCTATAACTGTTGCGAAATAAAACTCAGTAAGGAACCAACGTAAAAACCTTAGTCATATTGCTGCTACTTAACCCAACGAAAGAGAGCCTTAGTTCACTATCAGATCTCAGTCAAAGAAGATCAAAACTTGGATCCAAAAATAATTAACTTTTGTGTCTACTCCTCTAATTCTGCTCCTCTAAATCTGCTGTAAAAAAAACTCACAGACTTGCTGCTTCTGAAATTCCTCAGAGCAGAAAAATACTCCATGAATTTTTGTGTGTGAAATGAGGGCTCTAGCCTCCTATTTATACATGTTTTCCTTCATAATTTTGAGTCGACCTAACTCCATAATTTATTTTTTAATTTAAAAACATTTTAGTGTATTTTATGGAGCCAATTTCACCATTAAAAGTAACTAATATCTTCTCCTTTTTGCAGGCCGACCTTGCAAGACAGGGTTAAATGAATTCAATTAAATTATAATTAAATATGGCTTCACCATAAAGAAAATAAAAAGTAGGGGTAGCATGCATCCATATTTTAGGGATTTGTCCTTTCATATTCACATTAATCTTGCCATGTCTCATCCATGTTCACAAGCAACGACTCTAAGGGTTTAATCAATTAAACAGGGGCTTCCATGGACATTATCAAATGTGTAGTGACTCTAAGGACTGTTGAACCACATATGTGGGTTCTAAGACCCAAGTTTCCACGTGTGAGGTTACCAACATCATGTTTCCATTCTTTTAAGGTACCGAGTGCCCATCAAGTATGTCCATCAATGTAGGAAGAGTATCATGGGGTCCACATCATCTTCTCCCCTCCTTCAAGGGTACAAGGACCATCATCAGGTGCAAACAATGGGCTTCATGACCCCAACAAGGGGCCCATCATGCATTCCTTTAGCTGGTAGGGGTGCAAGGACATCATGATCAAGACAAGAGGGCTTCATGGGCTTCTTCAACCACCTCAACCACCTCAGGAGACCTTCAGGGGTCAAGATATCACCTGTGGGGTAGATGGCCCTTCTTCTGGGGTATCGTGACACCATCAGAGCATAAATGACCACAGGATGGGTCATTAATGATTCTCCAAGCCATTTAGGGCTTCGCTATCGTCTACCAAGGCTTCAAGACCATCTCCAGGGTCTTCAATGTCTTCAGCAAGGTGGTGGCTTTAGGATCTAAGTTTGTGGGTACATGGACCTTGTCAACTGGGTACAAGGTGCTTCAAGGCAAAAACCCACTCTGTAAGGGGTCAAGGCATTGCATGTAGGACTTGGTGGCATCAATGATAACCTATGGGGCCACTGCAAGGCCATGTTGCCATCAATGACAATTTCATCAACAAATATGACAGATACTGATAGGCCTCCTTAACAGTAAGCAATCCTGAAGATAAGTTCCAGTCCCACAATGGAATTAGCCATAGGTATAAGTTTGATGTCGAGTGAATTAAGAAGGGAAATATACGAGTTCCATTCAGTTTCTAGGGGTTATAACAATCCCAAGTCCTCAACGCGCAACCAATATGGATCAGACAAGAGTGAAACTCCCAAGTGGGTAGCCTGGTTGAGAGTATAAATATCTCAAATATGTAAGGATTCCCGCAGATTCAAACTGAGAGTGAACTTATCAGAAAATCCAACAATGGGGTCGATACCAACAAGTATACATGAACCATCACCAATCTTCCACCCCAATTTTTGAGTAATCCACGACAAGACCTTCATAAAAAATTCTATAAATAAGAAGCGTTCCTCCAATACTTTTGAACATCACGAATCCATACCGAGAATGGTTTACCCTAACAATATTTAACTTGTAGAACACAGTTCCAAATATTTGAGACTGTGAGAGATCTCCAACAATTCTTCATAACCAAGGCACAATTAAACTATGAATTTTTTTGATAGCCCATCCACCAAAATAATGAGGTAAGGAGATGTTCTCCCAAGACACTAGGTGAAATTTGCAGGGATCCAAGGAGCCACCCCATAGGAAATTAAAGATCTTTTTCCTTAACAGATTCAAGAATACTATTGGAGCAATGCAATGGAGAACCAATAGACGAGACTCACAATTAAAACAAATTTTACCAACGTCAATCTCCCACCAAGAGATAAATAACAAAAATACCAGTTGTTAATCCTTCCGTCAACCTGTTTGATCACCAAAATCCAATCTTTGTCACAATAACAATTTGGCTTGAGAAGGAATCCTAGATATTTTACGCCCTCATCCAAATAATTCATCCTGTAGGGTAGAATATTAAATAAACCCTTTTCCAAAGCAACATAAGAATAACCCTTATAAAAAAAGATTTTTAGTGTTGATCTCCATGCTTGCATCCTTGTAGAAGATTTAGAGTACTTGATGAAAACATTTACAAGTATTAAGATTCCCTTTGCCAAATAAAATGATATCATTAAAAAAATGAGATATGTGATGTAAACCACCCGATAAATCACCACACCATCAATCTTCCCCGCCTGTTGCATTGTGTTAACCATTCTTCTCAGTCCTTTAAAAACAAGGAGAAATAGGACAGGGGACATGAGCTAAAGAAACATGAACGTGTACCATTAACAAGGACCACAAAACACATAGTCTGTACACATTCCATGATCTAATTGCATACCTGCAATGGGAGACCAATATGTAGAAGGACATATCTAATCATTCCCCAATTAAATTTGTCGTAGCCCCTTGAAAGGTACAATTTAATAATCAGAACATTATCCTTCATGAATGGAATGAAGACATTCTTGTGTGATTCCTATAGCATTCGAAATATGTCTCCTCAGAACAAAGCCAAACTATTCAACTAAGATATTTCCATCCAAAAAGTGCCTAATGCGATTGGAAATGATCTTATATATCAACTTATAGGCCAGATTACATAGGGAGGTGGGACAATGGTTATAGAAATTTTTGGGCTTATCAGATTTAGGAATCAAAGTTATAAACGTGGATTTTAATGCCCTAGATCCCTCCAGTCTCGAAAATTCAACCATCTCTACCAACTCATCCCCAAGGATATACAAAAGAACCTGTAGAATTAAACTGACCATCCTCCGGGGCCGAGACTCTTATCATTTTCAATCTGCTTGAGCACACCTTCCACTTCTGAAAGGGCAATAGGTGAGCCAATGATTTCCCCCTCCTCATAAGAAAAGAAAGAAGGAAAACGCCTTACCATTTCAAGTTGATCCAAAATTCAAGAATTACCAGGATCTTTCAAAACAATTGAGAAGTAACTCACCGCTAACTATTCTAATTCAAGTTGGGAAGAAACCCAACATCCTTCAACATCTTGCAGATCCTAGATAGCATTTACCGCCCTTCTCCCATTAGCAAACTTCTGGAAGAATTCGTGTTGTTATCACCTTGAGTGATCCAGATGGTGCAACTCTTAACTGGCTAGGACTCTTCAATTCTATTTCGAATGAGAGTTTTCTGCTCCTCCAGTTTAGCAACAACTAAATTTTCTTTGTTAGAGAAGGATCACAACAGATTTTCATCATATACCTTCACAAGAAGAGATTCAATATAGACTATTTCTAGATATTTCAAAGGATCTTTTTCACGAATCCACCTTTTCACAGTCTTCTTAAGAGCTTTCAATTTATAACAGAGGCAGTCCATAGGATTTAAGTGATCAAACAATGGCTTATGATGCCAAAAGTTTCTAACCATTTGTGAGAACTCCTCATCCATAATCCAGGAATGATTAAACTTATACAGGTATCTACCCACGATATCCTCACCATCTAGTTGTAGAAATATGGGATCATGATCATATACTATGTTTGCATCACTCCATGAATGATAAAGATCCAAGGACCCTTCCAAGTCTTCACCAATCAAGAAAGGATCCAGACTTTTTCCAATAGCTTGAGAGCCCACTCTACCATTCCTCCAAGTCGACTTTAAAATGATTGGCACCACATCAATAAAAGAAAATCTCTTAAAGAGGAGTTTGAAATAATCAACAAGGGGATCAAGATTTGTAGAAACTCCCCAAACCTCAGCAACATCCAAATTTAGGTTTAATCACCAACAATAATGAGATTGGGAATGCTCAAAGCACCACTAGTCTCAAGTCCATCCTAAAACTCCCTTCGGTTCGTAGTGCCAATCAACAATATACCACCACCTGTATATTTAAAAGTAGAAAATTTATAAACCCCAGGATTCAAAATTGCAAGTGCGCCCCCAAACAATCTAAAAGCATCAAGGGCCGAAGCTTTCCAGCCAGGAAAAAGATTCGAAAGTGAGTCACATGCCTTATTAGTGGTGGTCATAGTTTCCTGGAGTAAAATAAGATCAACATTATAGGATTTGAACAAACACTTGAGGGATCGCAATTTTGGGCCTCCCCTTAGCCCTTAAACATTAAGGTATAAAATCAACATTAAGAACCAACAAAAGAGGGTTCCATCATTCTAAGGACCCTAGGGATAAAAGCTGGAGATGACACTGAGGGAGTGGCATTGGAAATCATGAGGGAAAGGGAGATGTAAGGATTCAGGGGGGCTGGATCAGTAGACACAAAGCCCTTAGAGAAACCTTTTTTCCTTAGAATAGTCACATTCTACTTCCTGATGGAATTGAGGGGAAAGGTCGTGGGACTCAACGAAGGTTTCTTGGAAAAAACAGGTAGAGGTGAAATAAGGGCAACTTCCAAAAAAGAAGGGGTAGGAGTGGTTAGGGACCCGATAGGAGTAGAATTCCCAACATAGGAAAATAGGGGTGAGAAATCTGAAGGGGATGATAGAGGTGTCGGGGTCGGCTTAATTTACCCAACCCTGGCATTAAGCCCAGCCAGAGGAACTAAGAACTTAGATAAAGAGTTAGATATGGAAGATGAACCCATGGAGTCCAAGGTGATAACAGGGGGGCTTCCCACCTTCGGGCATAAATATCCTTGTTACAGAGAAAAATTCCTATGGCTTGGGGTGTACCACAACAGAGAGAGTAACTGCATAAATCCCAATATGCAAGAGAAATAAAACATCTAACACTAAAGGATCTCGAAACATACCTTATTCTGGATGGTTGATGTAGATCCCCGTTGAGCTTTTCCAATCCCACTTGTGTTAACAATTTGCTCTCTCAACAACAACAAACAAGACAAGTATGCTATATAATGGTGTTAGACCTACTCTAGCATATATAATCAATAATGTATAAGAAGTTAAAAGCATCCATGGATTCAATATTCATTTAAATGCACATCATTGGACAGGAAAAGATATTTCTATTAATATAAATCAGATATTACATGAATGACAACCTCTGTCAGCACGTTTGCGAACCGGAGAAATTGAGTCCTCCACCACCTCAATCCTCCATCTCTCGATAGCAAGCTCACAAGCAAAGGCAAGCTTGGTAAGAACACCAAGTTCTCCAAGGGACAAATGGATGCAGGCTCAAGTATAAGCAAGCTACGGCAACAATGGACTATAGTTTTCTTGCTCTTCAATTCTCCTCCTTCAATGTATCCAAAGGGTTCCTTATATAGTGCTTCAATGGGGTAATGGAAGGTCAAATGTGAGCGATATCGAGGCATATGGAAGGCCAGGAGACAAGTGACTTGGATCCACATCAAGGAAAACTCCAAAAATATTTGGCCTTTTGCACACATCTCGATGTACGCAGGTTTAAGGGTTATATCTGCGTGTATACGTGAGAAAGGGTTTAAAATTCACGTATAGCAAATAACAATTGTTTTTAGGGATGATCTTGGAAACATCAAAGGTACAAAAATAGTCCATGGGGTCCAAAGAGTCTACAGAGGGATAGGGAAGGCCATAAATGTGTGATCTACCATGTGTGGTAAAATCAGCTGTAACAGATGCCCCCTAATGTGTGAGGTCAAAGGGGTGATATGATGGTCGAAATACATTATAAGTCCATCCTAGAAGTGGAGTGATGAAGAACCAGGTGGAAGAACCAGCTATCCAACAATATAGTACAAATATCTCTGCATATGACTGCAAACACATACAACAGTCCTGAATACATAAGAGTACAATGGCCATGAATAGGCATGATACAAAATATGACATGTGTGGTCATCGCCACGTACAATATAGATAGATCAGAATATCCATGATGAAGATATACAAAGGATCATGATATCCATGAAAGCTGAAGATATATAATGGATCAAGATCTCCATAATGGCTGAAGATATATGACATACACTGGAATCAAGTCACAAGAGCTGAAATATCATGAACACTGGCATGATCAACGAGGTAACATATATGAAATGCCACCAATCTGGAAAGTCTTCTACACAAACCGCTACGAGTACATGTCCTACTATGTGAATAGAGGTGTCGAGGTCGAACATAGTAGTCCATTGTTTGATTACTAGTCATTGATGTATACCGTTAACAAAGACGAGATCACCCACCGATAATGAAAATGGGAATCAAGGTACTAGAGTGAAATCTAACAAGTGCGAATAAATGTGTTGAGTTTGAACACTTGAAAGAATCCATCGATCAGGGAACATTGATGTATTCCCAAAACTGTCGATGGCAAGAGAACCTACCATTGATGACTGTAAGTCTCAAGGCACTCAAATGACTCTAGACTTCTATCCCAGAATAAATGATCTGAAGTCGATGGGATGAAATCTGCTAGAAGGAGGGCATTAAGGCATCCCCCATCATCCAACATGAGGTACTCAACAAAGCTGTATAATGTGGAAGGACTCGATCATAATGTGCTCGAACCAAGATAAGTACCAGGAATGGGCGACATGCAAAGTCAATAAAACTGAGGAATGGCCGACTCAGGATTAAACATCCTTCGAACAAGAGCATAAAGGTGAATGGTGACTGAATGTAGGCAGTATAGACTCAACATACAAAAGTGGGACATCTCTGCAACACAGGAGGCATCGACAGAGGCTCCATAGGGATTGGAAGCTTAACCAGTCGGTGGAGATAAATTCAGGGGAACGAGTACATCTCCTAAAGTCAAAATATTAACCCAACCAACGGATGTGATATACAGTGCTCTATTCGAAGGCGACATGACTCGACTACTGCCAAAGATAACATCTTTTCCTGTCTAGCTTTTTGGTTTTTTGATTTTTTTGTGGACTTTTTTCAGATATTTTGAAAATCTTGAAAAAGAATAAAAGTGCTTTATAGTTACAAATCTAGGAGGAGACGAGTGTCAAGGGGCAAACAAACTAGTTCCAAGCAGTGGAACATACCTATGCTCAATGCAAGGAAACATGTGTAGGATAACGACACTCGGGGGAAAGTACCCTCCCGGTAAAAAATGGGGAATCAAGCTGCAAAAGATATATAAAATGGCTCTGCTTGGCTAGACATGAGACAAGATTGGGCTATATGGCTGATAATCAAAGTCAGGGAAGCCGGCATAAGGCTCAATAAGGCAACCAAAACTCATGATAATGCAATTACAACTTGACATATACAAGGGAGTCCTAGGGAAAAAAGGCAGCATAAAGATTAGGAGGAGTATGAAGCTCTTGTTCAAAGTCATGGTGATACTATACAAAGGACTCCCACAACCTAAAGGAGGCAACACAACATGGGCACCAAATTCAATAAGGATCTAACTAGGGCACCCATGTATAGGAAAGCTCTACCATTCACATAGTGTCACTTCTAAAAGTAGCATGAAGGTTTCGTGATACCATGGAATGGGTTCGTACCTAAGGTTAAGATGGAACGGTCATAAGGAAATGCATAAGTGCAAGCGGATGTGATATCCTAACCTATATGCTAGTTCAGAGGTAATACCTATGATACGAACGAACGGGTCGAAACCTCGGAGAGAGTGTACAAAAAATTGGACCCTACATGAAAACCATATTAGTTTAAAACAACCTGAAATAGTCAATACAGAATCCAAACTATAGGATGTAGGGAGGAATGATCATGACAACTGCACCCAAAGGAAACAATGCGGTGAATGATGGGACATAAAAAGGAAAGTAAGGTGTAGATCCAACGTTCACGCATCCACTACCACCCTCGTGACAGTGACCACCGGTGTAAAGACCAAGAGAAGGGAGTCAACATCCTCTACAAATGGAGTAGAGGGCGGAATGCGACCCCTCCCAAATCTATGAGAGCGGTAAGGGTCTGTGAAGTCCCCAAGTCCGACACCAGGGTCCTTATTGGGACCAAGGACAGGTGATAGGATACTAGGCATACCGAAAATAAAAGGACCCAAACTCAAGAGAGCATAAATATACTCAAGTAACCGCGATCTCAAAGGCCAACTAGTGCACAAAGAGCACACTCCTAAGAAAATATATAGCCAAAATACAAGCAAACCAAGGGGAGGATATGTGAGCTCTTGGATGTAGCAGGTATGTCTCGCCTAGGAGAGGTTCGAAACTCCCATACACTATAAGCAGAGGTATGTAACCACTTATAGTGGCCCTCAGCTTCCACGCATAAAGCAACTGTGCTTTTCGACCTCTACCTGGCCAGGACACCTGCAGAATAACCTATGCAAATACCCCCTCGATAACCTAGGTAAGGCAACTAAGGTCACCTCAATATAACCAATGCTCAGGCGGACAATTGCAGGTGGGATCGATCGTATGGGCAGGGTAGCAAAGCCCGAAACTCTCGAAAGAGCCCCCAGATACGAATACAATCCCGAAAATATCTCCGGTGCTCACAGAAAGTGACCAGGGGTCATCCCAGTCACAATTGCGGGATCTACCTCGTGCTTAACTCCCGTGTAAGAGGAGCATCTTGAGAAACACTGATTATACCAAGGATTTCACTATCTCACCTGGACAGACACCTACTTGTTGTTGTTTAGTAGTCTTGGAGAATTAACTCACAATGAACTATTCCAAGACTCTAAAACCTAATCTTGTTGATGCACCCTATAAAAGAAAAGAGTGTAATTCATTTTATTATGTGTTGATTTTAATTAGCTGTAATTACTCAAAGGGAAATGGTCGTGCAACTAATGAAGTTATGACTCAGTAGTGAAGTAAATATGCATACCATAACAAACAATGCTAAGTGCAATCTTTGTCAAATGAAAAATAGGGTATGCCACTACATGAGATGCATAAATATATATTCCTTTCCGAATGCCAATGCAATCCTTCCTATATGAAAGACTAAATAAAACTCTCATCCAAGCAATCCAATGCAAGTACCTCCTCAAATCCATATGCAAAAAATGCAACTACCTTGTATTTTTCAATATAAAAGAATGAAAAATGCAATAAAAGTCATCTAAAACTCTCAGTCTCTGCAGCAAGTATAAAACACAAGCCCAGCAAGACACCGAGACAAAAAAGAGTAATGCACTAATGGAAAAACAAAAAGGATAAATGAATAAAACTACTTTCAAAGAAAAATCAATGAAAAAGCGGTCTTTGGTCACAAGAGAAGCATCCAACAAACAACATCAGAACCAAGGAAGACCCAACCACACTCACAACCCACCCAACAACTTCCCACAACATCAAACTCACCAAAAGGGAGGATGTACACGACTGTTTAAAGAACAGTTGCGTATATACCCGACTTTTGGCCAAAAAGCTGCATGTATACACATATTTTGGCCAAAAACCTGCATGTATATGCGGATTTTGGCCAAAAATCCGCGTATGTACGCGAATTTTGGCCAAAAACCTGCATATACAGAGAAGACAGTGGTAAAAAGTAGGCCAAGGGTCAAACCAATAAAGGGGAGTGTCAATGGATGGACATACTATAAAATGCAACACATAAACAAGGAGAAACAAAGAGAAAGTCAAGAATATCAAGCACATTGTGCCCCCAAACCCCAAAGAAAAACAAGGAACGTCCCCAGTATGGTCGCCAATTTTGTTACGGAGAAAACTTCCTATGGCTTGGGATGTACCACAATAGAGAGAGTAACCACAGAAATCAATCCCTTCCCAATATGCAAGAGAAATAAAACATCTAACACTAAAGGATCTCGAAACATACCTTATTCTGGATGGTTTATGTAGATCCCCGTTGAGCTTTTCCAATCCCGCTTGTGTTAACAGTTTGCTCTCTCAACAACAGCAAACAAGACTAGCATGCTATATAATGGTGTTAGACCTACTCTAGCATATATAATCAATAATGTATAAGCAATTAAAATCATCCATGGATTCAATATTCATTTAAATGCACATCATTGGGCATGAAAAGATATTTCTATTAATATAAATCAGAGATTACATGAATGACAACCTCTGTCGGCACGTCTGCGAACCGAAGAAACTGAGTCCTCCACCTGGGCATCCACCACCTCAATCCTCCATCTCTCGATAGCAAGCTCACAAGCAAAGGAAATCTTGGGAAGAACACCAAGTGCTCCAAGGGACAAAGGGACGCAAACTCAAGTATAAGCAAGCTACGACAACAATGGACTACAGTTTTCCTTCTCTTCAATTCTCCTCCTTCAATGTATCCAAAGGGTTCCTTTTATAGTGCTTCAATGGGGTAATGGAAGGTCAAATCTGAGCGATCTCGAGGCATATGGAAGGCTAGGAGACAAGTGACTCGGATCCACATCAAGGAAAACTCCAAAAATATTTGGCCTTTTGCACACATCTCGATGTACGCAGGTTTAAGGGTTATATCCGCGTGTATATGCGAGAAAGGGTTAAAAATTCACGTATAGCAAATAACAGGTGTTTTTAGGGATGATCTTGGAAACATCAAAGGTACAAAAATAGTCCATGGGGTCCAAAGAGTCTGCAGAGGGACATGGAAGGCCATAAATGTGTGATCTACCATGTGTGGTAAAATCATCTATAACAATCCCACCCCCGAAAACTCGGGTATAGGATGAGAGGAAGGAGAAGGAATAATAGGTTCAAGTGACACCCTAGGCTTGACCTGATCATTAAAGGCCTTTTCAACCTCATTAATGTAGCTCAATTCAATAGTAGAAAGAACTTCATAAACATAAGGGGATAAAATATCTGACTTACCTATAACCTAAGCTGGTAAGAGACTAGATTCCAAGGTTAGGTCATGAAAAGGAGGAGCTTCAGGATGTGCAATATTTTGAGGAAAGTGTTGTGACAAGGAGTAATGTATGTTCGCAACAGATGTTGAAACCAAAGCATCAAAACATTGTCGACCGAGATGGCCTGTATCCCAACAAACATAGAACTTGAAGGGAATTTCTTTATAGTCAAAATGTTGGAGGTAAGTCTTTTCTCCACATAAGATCCGAAATTCCGATGGTAAACCCTCCAACACATCCAAATCGAGAAAAACCGAAGCCATGCGTTTATCCCCACCAAACAAAACCTATTCATCAGTAGACATGAAGTGTTCTATAGTGTTGGACAGACTAGTCATAATATTCTTGGTCCACAAGGTGAAAGGAAAGCCTATAAGAAGTACCCATAAGTGTCTTTTAGGAGGGTTTTCCTTCTCAGGGTCAAAATTTGAATGCCATCTACTGAAGGCTAGTTAACCACGACCAATAAGCCAATATATTGAGAGGAATTTAGGGGGATCCTCCTCTTTGAGAAAAACAAAAAATGAACCATCCATTCAGCAAAAGATTTGCCTTGGGTGACTAATCCAGCATGTCGACCCAGTTTTCTAAAACCCAACGAACCATAGTCACCATATTCATTCTGGTATACTCCAACCGGGTGATGAGAGCTAACACTGAAATATTTTCCATGCGGTCCATGAAAACGTCATTTCCAAAAACATATGACGAAAGCTACTCCTTAGCCTTATAGAGTTTAATCTCACAGTGCCCCTGAGCTTTGGAACCTTGGCAAAGCAGACGACCTCTGTCCTTAGAAGAGTTGTGACCCCGTAGAGGGGTGGATGGGAGAATACTGCCAAATGAAGGAGAAACACCACCAACCTCATCCATATAAAATAGCGACTACCACACCTCAACAGTAGAAACCACCACATCGATAGGTGTGGAACCTAGAGTCAAAACCCCCTATCTCGCCAAATCCTCGACCGAGGGTTTCCTACCCTTAATCAGAAAAAACCTTGAAGAAGTTAGGGAATCTTGTAAGGAGACTCATTCCATATCAGAATAAAATAACTAATAAGAAACAAAAGAGGAGGCAGGACCAGAATATTCCGAAAGAGATAGACTTAAAAACCCAAAACCCAACCAGATGTAGAAAATGATAAAAAATTAGCCAAAATAAGAAAAAGATTCCCACTTTTTTAACTTGGATGGTACCAGGACCTCCTGGGATAGGAGGTCTTGACTCCATGAGAGACAACCTAAGGAAAGCACATAGCACATGAAAAAAAAAGAGTACCCAAAAAGGGACAAAACCACGACACATTGGAAGGATCTTCAAAAAAGAACAAAGGAAACAGGTAAGGCCTAAAGATACAATGTTAAATCACGGAAGGGAGACACTCCAAGCAACCCAAAACCAGTAGAAAATCCATAATAACATAGGTTTGTTGCGCATGTTAGGGTTTCAAAATTCCATACTTAGGGTTTTCTCCTTAAAACTCAACAACTTACATCAACTTACATTGCCATTCCAACAACTCCTGCTAGATATAAAGAAAAAATTTTCAAAGTCCAAATTGCTTTTTTAGACTGCTCTGTAACTCTATATAGAACTTATATAACACCTTACATCAAAGATTTGACCTCAAGATGGCTTATAGGGTTTGGATGTTGGATTGATATTTCAGTCAGAGCTTACCTCAAATTTTAATATTTTTTTTTTACTTTTTAAAGAAAAGTCAGGTTGATTAGTAGTGTTTTGGTGCTTAAACTCTCGGAATATTGACAGTGTGACACTACCCTCTCCAAAAAGGGTGAAAATACTGATACTACCCTGGCCAAAAAATGGGGAACTTATGGATAAAAAGAATTAAAATTGTGGCAAGAGCCTCCCCACCTGCCAAAAACACTCTTACACTATGTAATTATCATTATCTTAGTTGCTGAAATATATATTAATAAATTACATAAACAATGAGAGATTTTCAGACACGATTTTGTGGGAATCTAGTAGTTACTTTTAAAATTTAAATAACAATATTTAAAATTTTATAATAGTTTTAGAAGTATTTAAATTTTTATAATAGTTTTGGAAGGCACAAAATTTATTTTTGCATTTTCAGACACAATTTGAATAATCGAGAGTTTGAATTTCTTAAACAAATATTGCCAGATTCTAACCAAAAACTTGCCAAAAAGAGGTTTTAAAGATTTATAAAAGTTTAGGTGCTAAAGATATATAAATTTTGTAAATTATAAAGAATATATACAATGTAAAGTTTGCATTCATTTCAAGGTATTTGAGACCGTGTTAAATTTGATCATGAAATCTCCAACAGTTACCAACAGTTTTATTTAAGAAAATATTTTGTTACCAACAGTTTAAACATCATCAAATGTTCCTTGCGAGAATGGAGAAAATTGTGAAACCCGATGAATATGCGAATATGGGATGCTTACAGATCTCTTGTTATATATTGAGCCTACTTATAGGCCTCTTCTATATTTTAAAGTTGCTATTTTTGGGGGGTTATTTTATATTTTGTTTTATCAACCTTTGCATTACGTTACCCTCTTCATCACAAAATATTTACTAACTTTTAACACTAGTGTGTCGTAATTGCATTGCACAACAATCATACAGCCTTTTAGGCTCACAATCAAAATACCATGATAACATTTTAAAAAGGCATAGTTGCCATTAACATTCCACACTAGTTAAACTTCATAGGGAAAGGGATAACTCCTACATTTGGGGATGACAATCTTAATAATCCCATCTACGTTGATTAAGACACTAGTATTTGAACCACCTATATGCACGGTGATTACACAAATGCCCATCAACATTGACCACAACCAATTAAGATAACTCTTTACAATTTTCATTGACTCATATACCAAGGGTGAGGATTCTCTATCAGATCTAATATAGATAGTTATTTTCTTTAGGCAAATCAAATCCATAATAACATAAATTAATTTCTACATGCTGCTAAAAATGGGTTGCAATTTTACTTGTCCAACAATGCAACATTCTCATTAACAAACTCTAAGAAAGAAAATGCACAATTATTGAGCATTGATTTGTGCTTACAAATAGGTTCCTTCATATAAATCTACAATGCGTAATGAATATTCAATATGGACATCTATTTAACCATACAATTCAAATTACTTTAACTCTAGATGAAAAATCAAAGGACTCCCCCATTTAAACACTAATTTTTCGATATAAATCTTTTCACTCATACTTAAACACACTCCCCAATAATTGATTTATCTCACCATGTCAACATTAACATGTCCATGAAAAGATCCAACATGCAAATCAATTATTCAAAGCAAATGCATAATGCATACAAGTTTCATTATTGTTTTACTCCATTATATATATATTGCACCAACTTGCCCATTAAAATGGTTTTCTACTTCATGTATTCAATATAATCCATCCTTATGAGCTTACTCATTTAAATTTACAATGTAAATGGGTTGTATCTGTTGGACATTGTTTTGTCTATTCAAACTTTTAAACCCAACTTGAAAAAAAATCCCATTTAAGGACAACAATTTCCCATTCCTAATCATTTCACTCAATCACAATATAATACAAAGAAAAGGAGTGTGCCAAATAAAGAAAGAGAGTGTGCCAAATCTGTTTATAATATGTACTCCAAAATGTTTTTAATGAGAGAGAACCACAAATATGGGGATGGTTTGCCTTTTCCAAAATGTTTTGTAAAAAAAAAGGAAACGTAACCATAAATTTAGGAATGGTTTTTTACAAAATGTTTTATTTATGTATGAATATAATATAAATACAAGTGAAATAGCAGCAAGGCTGCTTATACCTGCCTCTTAGAAATATTTTATTGTGATATTGTATATAGTTTAAAGCTAAAAGTTAAAGAAATTATGAAACATTCAAACTTGAAACAATGTATTACTTGTTGCCATGGTACTTATATTTCTATGTGAGATTACTTGTTGTTTATAGGTTGTTGCATTACTTGTTACTTCTTGTAACTGTCATTGTTTATATTTATATGTGTATATCAATTAATTAGTTATTAATTAAGTCCTTGAAATTAAAGATCCAAAATGAGTTTACTTGTCTTTGTGAATGAGCCGGCGTTTTGCAAGATAACAGCAATATAACGTTCTACTGGTGAATATTCATGCTGGTTTGCAGGTTTTTTAAAGAGTGTCCGCATCCAGATGACAAGCAACAACTTATCATATTTATTAGAAAAAAATTTAAAACAAAGTAACTTGTGTTTTCAAAGCGAAGTGTCCTATGTTTCTAAGTATTACATGACTTAATTTGTAAACCAATAATTTGATGCGAAGGAATTTAGTCGACTACATGGCAAATGCTTCATAATTAAATTTTAAAGTGGCAAGTAAGTCTAAACATGTTTTTGGTCCAATTTTATTTTTATTTTTATTTTATAGTTAATATCTTATAATTTAAGTTTATTTGTTTTTATAGTTAACATCTTATAATAAGAGCTATTGGAAACTTTAAAGATAATGCCAATGTTTTCCGTTTTAGAATTTTTTTAAGAGTTACCATCTAGCAAAACAACTTT
>LPNX010642812.1:11077-100662 GCA_001517045.1 Pseudotsuga menziesii
ACGGAGGTCAGATGGTTTCGGATTAAAAACAACCTCCCCTTCACGCTATGCATATTATTTAGTGATTCCAAATTCATTAGAGTAATGTCTCAGAGTGAAAAACAAATTACATTTATATTATAATGTTTAGGTGTTCGTTTTATGCTTTCTTATAAAATGCAAAACTGATAATGATGTTTTTTTTCTTTTTCGAAATGCTGCCATGTACAAAGGAATGCCCAAGACATTGTTTTTCCTCACCATTTCCATTTCTGGACTGTCTCGGAGAAACAGTACCCTGCCATTCTGCTAACTTAGGTTATGTGGATGTGCATGTGCGAGGTTGATTATAAAGCTTCTATAGGACGCACAACGCTTATTGTGGCCCATCGTCTCTCCACCATAAAAGGAGCTGATAAAATTGCAGTGTTAAAAGATGGCCAAGTCATTGAATTCGGTGGACATGATGAACTAATTATGAAACCAAATGGAGCATACGCAGCTTTGGTGCAAATACAGGAGAAGGCCCCATCACAGGATACCAATACTCTTAACACTGGATTACTTGNCAGGAGAAGGGCCCATCACAGGATACCAATACTCTTAACACTGGATTACTTGCTTCAATGACTGCATCAGGAGTAACTAGCGATATCCAAAGCTTAGATGCTGCTTCGATTCGGTTTGACGGTTGCATATCCGGCATGGAACGAGAAGAGGTACAAGAAGTTAGTGCACATAACAAACCTGGGAGATCTCCTTCCTTCCGCAAGTTACTTGCATTGAATGCTCCAGAATGGAAGCAAGCTCTCTTGGGCTGCGTAGGTGCCCTTGGATATGCGGCAACTCAGATAGCATTTTCCTTCACCATGACACACATGACATCTGCGCTG
This sequence comes from Pseudotsuga menziesii, assembly GCA_001517045.1. Classification (NCBI taxonomy): domain Eukaryota; kingdom Viridiplantae; phylum Streptophyta; class Pinopsida; order Pinales; family Pinaceae; genus Pseudotsuga; species Pseudotsuga menziesii. The sequence goes on from LPNX010642812.1 coordinate 11,950, forward strand.
TTCCTCAAAAACCCGGACGAGATTAGATCTAGTGTCAGGATCTCTTGCATTGCTTTTATAACCGTGGCAATGCTGGCTTTNCGGCTGCGTAGGTGCCCTTGGATATGCGGCAACTCAGATAGCATTTTCCTTCACCATGGCACACATGACATCTGTGCTGTTCCTCAAAAAACCGAACGAGATTAGATCTAGTGTCAGGATCTCTTGCATTGCTTTTATAACCGTGGCAATGCTGGCTTTCCTAATGAATTTGGTTCAGCATTATAATTTGGCTGTGATGGGCGGGTTTCCAGCGAACGGAGTTCAACATAATATCTGGAACCTCCATGTCATGCCCTCACGTGAGCGGGATCGCTGCGTTGGTCAAAGGAGTGCACCCTGAGTGGAGCCCCGCGGCCATCGAATCTGCTCTGAACAGCTGGCTCTGATGATGTCATCTGGCCACATGTCGAGTGAAATCCAGATACCAAACCCCGATGTTGACATCATCGCCTCTCAACCAATCAGCTGTCTAGAAAATTAGATTTTAAAAAAAATTAAATAAAATATTTTGGAAACGCCAAAGTCATACTTAGGAAAACAGGTTTGATTTTTTAAACCAGCGCCAAAAATCACCAGGTAATAGGCAAAGTCAACGGGGTTTGAAATCGAACGATTACAATATACCAGCCGGAGGCAGGTATAATAAAAATCAATTAAGAATTTTAGATTTTGGTAAAGTATGAAAATTATATATATATAATAATGAAAAATGATGAAATTATTTAAATTAAATTATTAAAACAATTTACATCTAAAATAATAAATCTTTTTAAACAAAATTAACAAATCCGAATTTAAAATAAACCTACGTTGATGTAGGTCAACAAATCCGAATTTAAAATAAATCCTTCCACGTTTACTTTCTATCTCGTTTTTTCTTACGTCAAGTTTCGATATTGTTGCACCAGAATACTTCAAAAGTAACTGTAATTATCATTTTTGTAATTTCAACTTTATCATGAGAAGTTTTAACATGTATTAAACTGATCTAGTTTTAATTGCTAAAAAGTATAGAAATTGATATATATAATAAAAACTATATATGCTAAAAAAAAATTAAGAATTAAATTTAATTATAAATTTATAAACATTTTTAAATTTAAATAACTATATATTTATTATTATATATAAACTTGTATAAATTTTTTAATTAAACTACTATACTCATACCAAATATCAATTAAAATGATATATACTAAGTTGATTTATAGACCCACATAAACCTTGATATCGTATTGTTCCATCTACAATAACATTGCAAATATTTGGCAAAATACTTAAATGTAAAATCTTTATGATGTTTGACGTATACACAAATTTAGTTATCCTTATTACACCGATTTATATAGAAACTTAACTACAACCCATGTGGCATATAAATTTATGTCGGTGAGATAAGTGTAATAAAAAAATTAACCACCCACTTTTCAAGTGGTTTTGGAGACCGAAATGAATTCAATTCATAAATATTACACTTTTTAAAAGCTATATTTATAGGTAGATATAAATAGCGTTTTGGTATTCAATTCATAAATATCACACTTCCTTAAAAAGTATATTTATGGGTAGAGATATAAATAGCGTTTGGTAACCGAAACCTCTAGTGTAATACTTTTTTTCTCTTCTCGTGAGTTTGATGTCTCCATGTCGTCATCAGCTTTGTATGTACATAATCATTGGACTATCGTGATGTAGGCTTTGCACCAAACTCTTTTATACATTTATAAAGTATAGTTATTTTTTGAAGAAAAAAAATATAGCAAACATCATCATAGTACGATTCTTTCAATGAACTTAAAAAGATACTTTTGTCACCAATTATATCTTTTGTTTTATGATTATCCCTTCTCGTGCCAACTTGGTCATTTACAATGTCACCACACTCATTTGTCATTACTACAAGCGTGAAAATCATTATCACGCTTCATTCTTTTCTCAATTCTCTACTTCACATAACCCAACATTATGTTGGTTTAGATTAATCACCACATTGCAATTGAACTCTTGAAACACATAGAGCCATTGGATTAATCACCACAGTGAAAACTCTTGAAACACATAGAGCCACTGACAAATTCGAATTTCTAGTTTGTCTTGCATTGTGTTGGCGAAACCCACCAACAAAGCCTCGTCGACAGGGGTTCCCATTCTGTCAACGCTCAACCAGCACAATCTCCCTGAGCACCGACCCAGACAGGTTTTACCCTGCCCAACAACGTCTGCGGAGCAGATGAGGTCTCACCCGAGGCGTTCAAGGGAGAGTTCTCGGAGCCGAGTTTCCAGCAGTGGGGACAGAGGATATGGGGATCCGACGAAAGGACACCATAATTGTCAGATCTAGAGCTTGCAGTCGACTTTACACTATTTCTTCAACTTGCAGAGTGTATTCATAACTTATGCAACCATTATATCATTACATAGTTGTCACAATATCACAGCATTGTCCATGAAACATATCTACTCATAGTGCAACAGACAGTAGCAGAAAAACAGATCGCATCGACATAGCAGCCAAAACAGATCACATCAACATAGCAGCCAAAACAGATCAGATCGATATAGCAGAAAGAGACTAAATCACATCAACATTATATCAAAACAACATCATAACAGAACAGGTCGCAGCATCATAACAGATCAGATCGCAACAGCAATAACAGACAAGATTTGTGCCACAATCACCATATCATATTAATCTTGCACAAGGGAACCACATTACACAATTCTTCTCCAAAATCGAAGACTGCATACATCAGGAAAAACCCAGATCAATTGCAGATACATAGGGAATTCTTCACAAAACCAGATCGCGCTAGATCTTACGTCTAAATTAATCTCTGATGCGATTCTCCTCATCTCAGTGGGTAGCTCGATTAATGATATATCTACTTGCAAAACTAGATCTATAAATAGGTTTGTGCCATTACATTGAGGGTCCACTTCTAACTAATTTATAACCACTAATGACCTATTACAACAAAACTTTGTCAAATAGCATATAAAATATTCAAAGCGGTTTATCCTTCTTCCCATCGCGTTAATATGGCCTCGCGCGATACCGCGTGAGGTTGTGCAACTGTCGCAATGCTACGCAACTCACTTACCAAAACCCCTACGAACAGGCTCCCAAAACAGTCTTGTAGCTTGTCCCCGAACCACGTTAGGTTGACAAGGTGTGTGCCGACATACGCACCTTGAAATCTTCAAATTGCTATGCAATCTCACATACATGCAACTGGACTTTGTCGGTAGCACTCTGACAATTAATTAAAGTCTATTTCACCGGGTGCTCCTCTCTGGCCTTGCTGTCTACCGCCTGTCGATGCTCTTGTACTTCCTGCAGCGTGGCGATTGCTTTAATGGCCAACTATCCATCGATTTTCTGAAATTCATCAAGCTGAGCGTGGCGCTTTTGTTGGCGTTCCTGCGCATGGGCGGCTCTCTGTTGCAAATCCTTCTATTCCTTGACCTTCAGCTTCTTGTACTTGCGCGGTTAGTTGATCAAGCTACTCGTCCTGGACAACGCTCTGCCAAAATTGCGTTGTCGCTTCAATAATGGTTTTAGCCTCTTGCTCCATGCCTTCGAACTTAGTTGCAATGTATTCAATGGAGGCTTTCCTTTTCGCAACCTACTCTGGCGGAGTCATAGGTTGTACCAGGGCTTATAGCATCAGGTTATTATCCTGAAGCTGAACAATAGTTTTCCCCAATCATTTGGCCTTTTCGACTGGGGTGAGCTCGGCCATGTTCTCAAAAATGTGCTGGTAGGCTTCAGAAACAGCTTACTCGACCTCGCCGCACCTGACACACATCTGTGCCTTCTTAACAATCAGGCGATCTTGCACCTTTTCAATTCCATAATCTCTTCAGCATCCTTTCGTTGCAGCTCAACTTGTGTCACCTTCAGAGTGTCTCTTTCTCGAACTTTTTCTTCTGCTAGCTGCACCCAGACCTGATGTAGCTCGTCGGACTGTTTCTGCAGCTTCTCTGCAATGCTCTAAGACTGGACATAAACCTCAGTCAAGTCCTTTTGTCGTTCCACCAATTCTAGGGCAGCAACTTGCTGCAACTCCACTAACTCCATAGCGAAAAACTTGTTCAGGTCCAAAGCCACTCTCTAGATTGGTCACAACAACTGGTGAACTTCCTCATTTTTTGCGTCGATCGCAATCAGGGGAACTTGCACATTCTTGACCCAGGGCTCAGTGCTAATCGACAGAATGTCCTGCAGTATGGGTCACACAGATGTCTTCCTAGAAATGATGCCAAAAATTGAATCTGAATGATCTCTTACCACACCGAATTCTTCATGATTTGACTCTCGAATCACCTTTCTCGCATCTGCGAATGAGTCAGTGACCGCTTTGATAAGCCGCTATAGTTGATCCTCCGTCCCTGACTTGGTTCCACTATTTGCTTCATATTCCTTGTGCCATTTGGTGAGAGTCTCCTCGTGCATGCACTACGTTGCATCCTCAGGGTCTGTGGATGACTTGTTGTCGGAGTCGTGAGTGCTCAGGTCCTTCTGGGAAGGCTCTTCTTGGGCATCTAGTGGCTGTTCTTTGGATAATTCCTCCTGACTCATTGGATTTCGCAACTCCGTTGACCACTCTTGGACGATGGCATCCAACTCTTCTGTCATGAATTTGTATGGTAGAGGCAACCACTGCTTGTTGGGATCCCATCGAGCCTCAATGTAGATAGAATGGGGCTCGATGGAAAACCAAAGGATCCACTGATACTTGGTCATAGCGTAAGGAGAGACTCGGGGAACGAAAACGGTTGTGCCTTGCAATGATTCCCAATACACCCAAAAGTGGATGGAATAGTTTATCTGTCGACTAGGTTCTTTGACCCACCATAAGTTTTGATACCGTGCACTGCGACACACCTTTGTCGCATCAACTTCCATCGGTTGATAGTCTTCTGGTTCCATCCAGGAAATGAGCACAATAAGGATCAGCAACCAAATGTATGAAAATGACCGCCTAGCCTGAGCAGTAAGTGCGTCTTCCAGCAACTGATTAAGCAAAAAGAGCGACCAATTCATTTGCACCCCTTCGACACACTTCTGGGCGTAGGAGACAACACCCGAATTGCATTGTACTGGTCTATTTCCCCGAACTAATTTGCTTGCCAAAATCCTTGCGCTAATGTGTACCACCTGTGAGTTAATGCTATCAATGCTATAAGCACAACCATCACGCTGTAAACCAAAGCGCTCCTCCAGCTGCTTGGCAAGATTTTTGTTAGCATCTCTCCCACAGATATACTGCGTTGGATCTTCCCTAGCCTTCGACAAAACTGGGATGCTTGTGATCAAATCTATTGTCACAGGGATCGACGTGTTCAACCAAAGCGTCCCTCCATGAAAGCAAGCCAATAGTTGCTTCATGCATGCATGGGATTCATTCAATAGCCCAAAATGAGGCATATTGATGAGCCCCAACAATCCCGATTGATCTAACCCACTCACCCACGGTTGAGGAATCCGCTGAATTGGGGCACAAGGCCCTGTCGAGATTGGCTCATAGGGCTCATCCCTGACATCTTTGAGCAGTAGCAGGTCATGGTCTTCAAATTTCAACCATATTAACGCAGGGATGATGTCGACCGAGCACCTCATCCCCTCCAGCAGTGGAGACAATTTTGGTGGGTAATTTTGATTCTTTGACGACTGCCTCGGCTTGGCTCCTAGAAGTGTAGGAGAGACATAGCCCAAAATTTCATGTACAGAGACACCCCGATGTGCTGCAGACTCAACAGCTCCCAAGCTCGATGGCTCGGTCTATGTAGTTCCTTCTCCTTGCACTCTCGCCGAGGTGCGAGTTTTCCTCTTCTGGGGCGGCATGGGACTAGGCCTCTGAGCTTGCTGCTTCCGCTTGGGAATGGATGACGAACCGACTGGCATACTCATAATCTCTTATTCAAAATCCATGGGCCGAATCAGGGACTTGGACTCACTAGAAATCTCTATGGCATTGAGGTCGCTCAGCATGTCGCATGCCTAAACCCTTCAAACCTAAGAATGCACTCAACAACTCTAACCTGCAACACTACAACTCACTCACCACACTATCCAATTCCTTCTTTGCTTCTCACTTTGCTCGCTCAACTGAACAATGCCATCCTTACGTATCATGTGTATTGTTTTATAGCCACCTCCAATCCAAAATTCATCATTGCCAAATCTATCCTCACCATTATTTCTAAATCGGGTATTAATGATGCTAAATCCATCGATGATCTTACTCTTCTAATGATCATATCACTCATTAATGCAGGTCACTTTAATAAGCAATGCCAGCCAATTGGTTTAACTACCTACATTTATTACTTGATTTGACCACCCCACAGCCCTGTAACTATTGCAAGTGGTCGACTAGTTATCACTAACAACTTTAACCTTGCGCAACCTCTCCCCTAGGGCTCACCTTGCTGTTCTGAACTAAAATCTTCATTTTTTTTAGTGCCTCAAGTGGTGTGCATCGTCGACCCCGACCGATAGGGATTTAAGCGACTCCCATTAACAAGCGTCGGTAAGACTGCACCATCTAATTGCTGTAATTAAACTGCATCGCGAGAAGTAATGGAGTGAACAAGATAAGGACCTAACCAATGCATTTGTAACTTACCTGGATGCTTGATGAACTTACTGTTGTATAACAACACCAAATATCCTATCGCAAACTATTTTTTTTAATGTGACGATCATGCCACGCCTTTTGTCGATCCTTCACAACCTACTAGTGGAATCCATAAATAAAACGGTCTTCTTCAAGCTGGATTAACTGCACAATTCATTCTTCTAATGCTTCTGCATCATCCATGCCCGTCTCTGCGGCAATGCATAGACTGGGAACAATATACTCCATGGGCATGACTGCCTCTTGCCCATAGACCGTCTTAAATAGTGTCTGACTAGTTAGCCGTTTACAAGTAGTGCGATAGGCCCATAGCACCGTTGGAATTTTTAGGTCCCAGTCATCGCGGTTAGCATTACATACCTTAGTCAATGCTGTCTCCAAGATTTTGTTGAATGCTTCAACGGTCCCATTTGCTTATGGATGGTATGGTGTACTCCTCTTGTGTTTCACCTGCAACTCCTTAGTTAGCGCTTTCATAGTCCGGTTGACGAAGTGACTGCCCTAGTCACACATCAAGATCCTAGAACACCCAAACCTTGTCATGATGTTTTTAAAGATAAACCTTGATGTTGTCACAACAGTACAATCCACAACTGGTGCAGCTTCCACCCACCTAGTGAGATAGTCGGTTGCAGTGATGATGTATCGCGCACCAGTTCGCTTCGCCAGTGGATTAATAGGACCTACAAAATCCACAGCCCATTTATCAAATGGTTGTAGAGTCACCTGTGGTACCGGTGGCATCTCATCCCGTCGTGATGGTTTATCGACACGCTGGAAGACATCATAGCTCCTCGCATAGTCTGTGGCATCGCTATGCAACGTAGGCCACCATAGTCTAGCGCACAACACCTTCCGCGAAGCAGCCCTACCTCCATAGTGACCTCCCACAATTCCTACATGTGCTTCTTCGATAATGGGACCCTGCTCATGCGGTAAAATACACCATCCCAAGATTTCATCTGGTCCAAGCTTATATAACTGTCCTACAATTAATTGAAAATCAAAAGCTTTTACGACCAATTGCTTCTTTTGGCTAGTCGACGTGTCCTCCAGGGCGACACCAATGGCAAAAAACTGAATAATTGGTGCACAGTGATCATCTACAATGTCAACACAGAACAATTGCGCATCTGGTAATCCATCATCAATATTGGTCGATTCTTCCCCATTCTCAACATGAGACAGATGATCGGGGCCAGCATTCAATCACCTTGGCTTCACAACTATTTCAAAATCAAACTCCTGGAAGAGTAACAACCATCGATAGATCTTCCCCCCAACACAAGCTTATTGACCAGGTATTGCAAAGCAGAATGATCAATGAACATCTTGAAATGTCCACCCAACAAGTAGTGCCGAAACATTTGCAATGCATAAACCATCGCCAAGCCTTCCCTTTCCGTCGTTGTATAATTTCATTTAGAAAAAGATAGCTTTCTATTGGCATATGCGATCAGGTGATCCAAGTTTCCCTCACTTGGTTGCGCAAGAACGACCCCTAGCATGATAGAAGAAGCATCGACGTGCACATGGAACTCCTTATCCCAATCAGGAAAAACCAGTATAGGCGCAGAGGTCATCTTGGCTTTCAAAGTGTCAAAACTTCATTGACATTCCTGAGTCCATTCATAGGTTGCATCCTTCTTGAGCAGCTTTTCCATGGGGGCAGTAATCGTAGTGTATACTTTGATAAAATTGCGATAGTATCCGGTATGCCCCAGTGTGGCCCGAAGCATTTTTACATTAGTCAGTGGTGGTAGACTGAGGATTAGCACAATCTTCGTCGGGTCGACCAACAAACCTTCTTTGCAGACAATGTGCCCCAGTAGCATGCCAAATGCTGGACAAAAAATACACTTTTTAGAGTTCAAGGCGATCTGATGCTATCAACACCTTTCCAACATCAGCTGCAGGTTTTCTAGATGGTCCCTAATTAGTCCATATACACCTATAGGAACTTTTGAATAAAATATTTAAATACAGTGACAACTACGCGAGAGAATACAGATGGTGCATTCTTCAGCCCAAACAACATGACTGTGTATTGAAAACAGCCCCCCTCAGTGACAAACGTAGTTTTATAGCGATCCTCCTTTGCAATCTGGATCTGGTGGTATCCCGAGAAGCCATCCATGAAAGAATACATCTCCTGGCCACCTACACCTTCAAAAACTTCATCTGTAAAGGGGGTTGGGAACGGATCATGTACACATGCATCATTGGGGAACTGTTTGATCTCCTTTAATTCAGTAATATACTGAGCCTCAAATTTTGGCTTCTTAAATTCTTCAAATAACCCCATTTGGATCTCATCCAATGTCTTCGCGGTACCTCCCTGAGGGATCCACATGAATCTCATGAACCATTCCAGTGCATGGCCCCTTAGAGTAGTGGCCAGCTGAATTTTCTTCACATCATCATCGACAATTTATCGGGCGGTCTAGATTGCCTCACATAAGAACCAGTACTGCTCTAGATCATTACTGCCATTCCCATTGAATATTGGTAACTTCATTTTGTCGCCCACCATTTTGGGCCTTCTTCCTCCTGCTGGTGCTCTATTACTAGACTGTTGCTGACACATCGGGCAAGTTGACGTAGAGTGTGTATTGTTTCCTTGTGGTGGAGTAGTGTGCAGAGGTGTGGGAACGTTACTACTAGGGTTCAATCCTATTGTCCTTCCAAGCGTAACTTGGGCCTGATCGTCCTCATCGTCACAAAAAGTTGCTTTGTCCTGTGTGGTTTTTCTTCATGGCATTGCACTTCGATCGCAAGAGGACCTTCTCCTATCCTCTACCTCTTCTCTTGAAACCTTGCTCCTCCCCTTGTACAACCACTTGTTTCCTCGGCGACCTTCACATTCTCACCAGAACTCATGCCCATCTACCCCTTACCTTTTCATGCTTCTACCCCCTTCCATCGTGGTGCCTACATCCTTCACACACCAGAGTTCCACTACTCTTGGTCCATCTTCATAATACCTTTTTCATAGACCAATTGCTTAATGGACAGCTGCAGTGACAACAAGAACCTTCCTCGAGGTCCACTGAAGAACTCTCTTTCTGCTTCACCAAAGGACTTATTGGTGTCGACTGCAAACTCAGTGATGTATCCTTCTAAGATACTATCCAACCACACTTCGACTTCCCGCGATGCCCTATTATTGGTTTCTTGTAACTCTTGGATCAATTCTAGGGTCAAGGATGTCGGCTCTTCTCCTTGAAAGTTTGTCTTTTTCTTAGTGAACTTTGATAGCCATTCCTGCAAGAGGACAGGAAATTCGTAAAAGAACCATTCGTGAGGACCATCGTGGATATACCTGTCTAGCTAGTGGCCTGTCGACAACTTCGGATTCTGATTTTCAGCTTCAGCAAACTCCCTCAACTTTAGATCAAAACACCCTTTGATCTCCGGTCGAGTCGGATGCCAAAACATATCCTCCTCTTAACAGCAACTTGGTCCTGGCAACAGAACCATTTGTTAGAGAAACCAACCAACAAAGCCTCGTCGATAAGGGTTCCCACTATATCGACGCCCAACCAATGCAATCTCCCTGAGTAGTAGCCCAGACAGGTTTTACCCTACCCAGCAATGTCTGCAAGGTAGACGAGGTCTCGCCCGAGGCGTTCAAGGGAGACCTGTCAGAACCAGTTTTCCAGTAGTGGGGACGGAGGATATGGGGATCCGACGAAGGGACACCATAACTGCCAAACCCAGAGCTTGCAGTTGACTTTACACTATTTCTTCAACTTGCGGAGTGTATTCATAACTTATGCAATCATTATATCATTACACAGTTGTCACAATATCGCAGCATTGTCTATGAAACATATCTATTCATAGTGCAACAGACAGTAGCAGAAAAACAAATCGCATCGACATAGCAGCCAAAACAGATCACATCGATATAGCAGAAAGAGACTAAATCACATCAACATTATATCAAAACAACATCATAACAGAACAGGTCGCAACATCATAACAGATCAGATTGCAATAGCAATAACATACAAGATTTGTGCCACAATCACCATATCATATCAATCTTGCACAAATGAACCACATTACACAATTCTTCTCCAAAACCAGAGACTACATACATTAGGAAAAACCCAGATCAATTGCAGATACACAGGGAATTCTGCACAAAACCAGATCACACTAGGTCTTATGTCTCAATTAACCTCTGATGTGATTCTCCTCATCTCAGTGGGTAGCTCGATCGATGATATACCTACTTGAAAAACTTGATCTATAGATAGGCTTGCGCCATTACATTGAGAGTCCACTTCTAACTAACTTATAACCACTAATGACCTATTACAACAAAACTTGGTCAAATAAGATATAAAATATTCAAAGTGATTTATCCTTCTGCCCATCGCGCTAATATGGCCTTGCGCAGTATCGCGTGAGGTTGCTTAACTGCCATGATGCTGCGCAACTACCGCGATGCTGCACAACTCACTTACTAAAACCCCTGCCAACACATTGTGGAGAATGAAAATCACGTCATGTGTAAATAGTGCTAATTAGATTTTTAATTGAGAGATTACTTGTATGGTTTGAGTTCAAACAACATTATTTGAACTAACTTGACCACTCTTCTTAGGTTTGTAAGTCTCTTGGAAATATGTCTTGGTGTTTTCTTGGCAGCATGAAAATCTCTATAGTCTTCTTAGTGAAGAAAACAAAGTCAATCAATCTAATCTTGATTTTGTTAATGTTTAATGTACATCAAGATAATCATTTGAAATGAGTTAACCTTGTGAGCACTCTTATTTTCGTGGTTGTGGGAGCAAATATCTTCTAGAGAGCTTAGTTACTTGAAATGAAGTGTTAGAATGTTGTTTCCAGGGTTCTTCTTTCCATGGTAAATGGGACAATAGCCTTCTCAATTCCTAAGAACTTAGTTTTTCAGAAAGAAGTATTGGAACTTGTTGGACATTATTCTAACCATGGGAGAGGGGAGAATAATTGTTTTTTCTCAAGTTGGTTGTGGGGAAGAAGACTTAGAAATTTGTGGGTACTTTCTTTCCATGGTATAGGGAATAATTAGGATCATGAACATGACTGAATTAATCGTTGTAGGACTTGAATGTTGGAAGGATTTCTTTCTATATAGATTTATTATTCTTTCACTCTCTCTCCCTCTCTCTCACACACATAGAAAAGTCCATAAAGCCTCTAAAAGATTTATTTTAGAAATTGAGACTTTTGGTTTCCAACATATACCTTAGTCAAGATTTGAAGTTGGTAGGGAGGATAACATTTTCTTTCATAAACCATCCAAGCTAGACCCTTTCGAAAATAAAAAAGAACTTATTTATGATTGAGACAATTCTTGTCCCCAAGTGCAAGCTCATCCTAGAAAAGGGGGGAAATACCACATATCAAAACTAGAAAGCTAAGAATCATGTGAGAAAGCACTCTTGGGTGATGAAGATAATCAAAATGCAAACATTAGAAAACCATAATGAAAAAGAATGATACCAATGCATGTTGAGAACCACATATTGAGGAATCAACTATCCATTTGAGGGAATGAGAAGAAGACAAGAATACTAGGATTTCTCCCATGAGGGTGGTAATTGTAAATGAAGCCCCATCAAAAGGTATGAAGAGACTCCATGAATTTGACCACTCTAATTACATTGAAGAGCTCTCACTCTATACATATTTTAGATATTTGAGTCTTGATATTGTTAGTCCCTATGGAATATTTTCTAGGGTGTAGGTTGAGGTCATGGGGGTTCACCTTGTTGACCAATATATTGTCAAGTTCATTCATAAAGGGGGGTTTTTAAATTGTGAAATATAATATCAATATATTGTAGGTATTGGGGAGGTGGGGAGTAGGGTATGGGGGGTTTATAGGTACTTGTGGGTATAAAAGGGATATCTAGTAAAAATGAGGAATATCTAAAAAAACTAAGGTTTTTTAATTGGAAATATTTATTGGGAAGGGGGATCCACAAAAGGATTTTGGTAAGTATTTATCAATCTCTACTGAAAATATGGGATACTTTAATATCTCATGAAGGAAGACACTATGGAATAGTTTTAGTGAGTGAAGACCCCTGTGGTTGATGTCAACTAGAAAAAAGGGAAATAAAATAAGGTCAAAGATTATTTTTGAAGGGGATGGAAATAAAATGGTCATTATGTATGTAAGCGTAATACAACATAAATTCCATTAAATCTCTAATTATAAATAATGTCTTTTTTCTTTCCAGAAAAAGAGGACATGCAATGATATGTGAGAATTTGTTAATTACTGAGAATTACACAGATCTTATTATGCAAAATTCTAGTTATAGTAAATGGTGGCAAGAGAAGTTTCCCAAAAAAAATTTGGGTAGTTTATTAATTTGTAGCAATAACATTTAAGTATTTAATTTATTATTTCAATATGTAGTTTTATGTAACTTGAGTTTGGGAATAAGTTAATAAGTAAAAAAATAAAATCTTCTTATTTGTGGATTTTTTTCTTCAATTTGAATAAAAATTTTACCAAAATTTGTAGTTCCCCTTCCTTAAAGAGAACTTTGCTCCTAAGGTTTTAGGGTTTTAACACATTAAGACAACCAAATTAAAAGAATTTGCAAATTTATATAAATTGCTTAAGGTGAAACTTTACCTCATTGTCAAAAGATTGAATCTATCCCACTAAATATGTGTATTTAGACAAGAACCCTTACCCATATCATTGACATATCATACATTTTGTGAAAGAAGTAAAGTAATATGTCAACAAACTAGCCCTCTTTCTTATTGTAATTCTCTATCAAATCCTACATGAATTTCACTAAAGGTCATAGTTCCACTTAATTTATGGAAACTTCCACCATACAAGTTTATGCCTAGGAATTTTGGCTTATTTTAACATGATCCATATTGGAAGAATTTCAAAAATTGAGTTAAAGAGGGTAGAGCTTTCTTAGTTGAGAAAAAAATGGAGTTATTAAAAATGTTTAGTTTGTCCATTTATTAAATCATTCTTTCTCTTAATTAGTATAAGATATTGTCTTGGTATTAAAGTTTGAGAGCATTTGCAAATGGAATAAATTAATAAGGGGCAAACTCAGCTCCATCCATCTTTTCCTTGTTTGTGTTGCCTCTCTGTTGTTTATGGTCACTGTAGTGTGGTTCTTGATTGTAGCCATTGCTGCAGTGGTTCTTGTTTGTGTTGCCCCTTGCTGGATAAGAGTCGACATTATTGGTTTTTGGTTTTTCCGATTTAAACTTACAAGGTGCTGCACAGTTCTTTGATTTCCTGTTGAGTTGAAGGCAATGCCCTAACGTACTGAGATTGTTCAACCAAATCCCTAGCGATTACACGAGTATGGATTTTTTTTTTTTTTACTCATTTTGGAGGGCAAGAGCTATCTATTGAGCTGCAGAGCATTTAATGCAGCTGCAACAGTCTTGTTGACCATTGGATCTTGAGCAGCTCAAGATCCAACGATCATCAAGCTTATTGCAACCCCATTAAATGCTCTACAGCTCAATAAATAGCTCTTGCCATTTTGGAGGGAGTACTTCAATTACAGGTTGTGCTATCTTTAATGTATTAACTGGCCAGATTTCGAAAGAGATGGCCGGATATGCGGCTATGGAATGCCCCGTATCATACGCCACCAAAACCGCTAGTTTACGTGATGATTTATGCGTGATGTAAATAGCTGCCAAAGTGTTTGGATTATTTGTCAGAAGTAATCAAAACTCCACTCAGTTATAGGAATGCCCCGTATCATACGCCACCAAAACGGAGTGAGCTAGCTATGGAGCAATCCTCCCTCCATCGGACGGAGGAGGAGCAAAGTCAACGTTGACTTTGCTCCTCCTCCGTCCGATGGAGGGAGGANCTCCCCACCAAAACCAGTAGTTTAGGTGATGATTTATGCGTGATGTAAATGGCTGCCAAAGTGTTTGGATTATTTGTCAGAAGTAATCAAAACTCCACTCAGTTATTATGTTATAGAATGGCTGCCAGCATGTTTTGGAAATGATAGGCAATGGCCGTTTGCCTATAAATTTAAATATGTCGATGGAGTTAAATAATTGGGGGTTCGGTATATTTAATGTTTAAACTAACCCATTTATTGTGTTGCCCTAATTGTAAAACCAAATTCTAACACTCATGGGTAGAGATTATCTTTGTGTGTATAATTTATTAAGCTTTATTATTAATTGAAAGGATTGATTTTTGATGTATAAACAACCAGTAGGATAACATTTGTTAATAAATAAATAAATTTAAAAATAAAAATAAAATGAGAAAAAAAAATTAGTTATGTATTTGAAAATAGTTGTAAATTAAAAGGATAGGAAGAAATTTTTTTTGAGATTTTTTCTTGGTAATTCATGCTATCTTATATGGTTGTGAAGTTTGAGGCTTCAGTATTTTTATAGAATATTTGAGAAAGATAGAGCAAATACGAAAGCACTTTATAGTGTATACTCTTAAAATTAAAGGCAATACACCCTATACTATTCTCATTGTCGACACTAGTCTTTTCCCAATTGAGAGCATGCTTATGACTAGAAACCTAATGTGCAAGAACAAGATAAACAACATGGGAGGCAATAGACTTTCTAAGATTACACCGTCCTCTAGTCAAAACCACTTGCTACTTAAGTGAGTTTTGTGAGTCTTCTCTAAACCATAGGAGAGTCGAGAAAGATGTCACTATGCTAAAAATGATGATATTAAAAGTATTATTACATCTACATTTAAGGAAAAGATGTGTTGTGATAAAGAGTTAGAGGATAAGAGAAAATTAAGATATTATAAGGAGGTGATCAAGAATAATCTAGAAGATAAAAAATATTTCTCTATTTTAACTAGCTTAAAGAAGAAAATCGGCATTTCTAAAATTAGAACAAACTCTCATGAACTACATAGTGAAACATGGCACTAGACAATTCCTAAAACGTCGTGGGATGAAAGAATCTATCATCTTTGTGACATAAAGAGCGTTGAAGACAATATTGGCATCACCTATGGTGATTTAAAGAATGTTTCTCTTAATCGTGCTCTTAATTATTTTTAAGCATAGAAATAAAATTCTAAAGAAAACCAAGTGACTCCTTTTCTTTACAAGATCCGGGAGACTAAAGTTAGTCTCAGTGCACATTAATATCCATCATCATCATCACACATACACACATAATAAAGGAAACAAACATATTTCTATCTCCGCATGGGAAATCCAACAAACTATAAACTATAGTATAATGTTATTCTTATTTAAGAGTTTTATATATTATTAGCTCAAATTGAATTTAAGTGGGTAGAATAACAATTCTTAATACAAGCACAGATACATATAGAGTGTGTTGTGTATTGGTAGGTTTTTCGATCAAGTTTCCCTTGAAATAAATATATATATATATATATAATAAATTTATTTGAAAAAGAATTAATATAAAATAAACATAAAATAAAGCAAACACAACTTGTTAAATTAACTAACACTTTAATTTATTTTAAAGTAAAATAAAGAAGTGATCTATTTATTCTATTTACTTTTTAAAGATATGAACAAAACAAACCAAATTTAATATTTGAAAATGAATTTAAAATATAAAATATACATAGAATTAATTAAACGCAACTTGTTAAATTAACTAATCATTTTTATCTATTTTAAAGTAGAATTAAGGGAGTAGTTTATTTAGTCTATTTATTTTCACGTCGATAGACGCTTTTATTTGAGATTTGGGGTGGACTACGACCTATGTGTTTTCATCTATGGACGAGGATGAGACAGATGTCCTATTGAGATTGATTTTATGGTAGTCGTTCAAAATTCAAAATAAACAATTATAAAAAATATATAAAAAATAATTGGTAGCCGATGAATGGATAACTGTTAGCAATGGATTGATAACTCACAGTTGATGAATGGATAATCAACAGTTCATCGTAGATAACTAGAAGAATGCGAGATTATATATATATATATATATATATGTATATGTATATGTATATGTATATGTATATGTATATGTATATGTGTATATATATATATATATATATATATANGAATATGAAGAATAAAAAAAAATTCAAAATTGTCTTCCATTCCATCGTTATCTCTCAACCATTTGATCCCTATCAACATGATCTAGCCACAAACTATGTGGGTGTGCTAGTTTAAAGATTTCTAATCAAATATGAACAAAACGAATCGGAAAATATACCCAAAAAAATAGAAAACTTAGAATATTTAGACTACTCCAAAATGAATATTGTATTTAGTTTTTATTCAATATTATTTTAAATAATAATAATTTTAATAGTAATAATATTATTTTAAATATGTTTAACAAATAATAATAATTTAAATTATTAAACTAATCAACACTCTTATCTATTTTAAATTAAAATTAAATATTGCACTTAGTATTTATCCAATAATATGAAATATTATTTTAAATAATAATAATTTTATTAGGAATAATGTTATTTTAAATATAAATAATAAAGAATGATAATTTTATTGATGATGATTATAGTTATTAATGTCCACACCAACTTTATTTTATCTTACTTTAAGAAGAAAAAGAGTTACTTGTTTTTTTATAATTTTATTTCTATAAAAGTTTTAAGAGGAGAATTCCTAACTCACCATAGTTATGATTAACCAAAAGGTTAGAGAGGTCAATATTGTAACAAATATTTTGAAATTGTGTTTTGATGATGGTGATGATGATTAACGTCCATTGAGACCAACTTTGGTCTATCAGACCTTAAGAAGGATAATACTTGGTTTACTTTATAATCTTGTTCTTATGCTCAAAAAGCTTTCCAAGAAGCTTTCCAAGCTCACTGTAGTTTTGACAAGTTAGGAGGTTACAAAGGTTTGTATTGTAGCAAATACCATGAAACTTAGTTCTAATGTGGGTGTAATCAAGGCACTCTAGGAGAAAGTGGTTTTCATCCTCAACGCTCATAGACTCACACAGATGGAAAACCCTTTCTGCCCATGGAGTTTTAGGAATAGACCAATGCATTGTTTCTCTATGGAGTTCATGATAGTTTGTTATAATCTTAGATATATTAATTTTCTTTTGTGAACTAGTTACTACTAAGAGATACTTTTGATCTTCCAAGTTAGGATTAATGAATAGGGTCCACACATATTTTGAAAGTGTGCTCTAATGTGGGTGTACACAAACATTATATGAAAAAGTGATTTCCGTCTTCAGCCTTCTTTGTGTCACAAAGATGATACATTCTTCAATGAATTTTAGGAATTGTCTAATGCTTTTTACTATGTAGCTCATGATAGTTTTCTCTTATTAAAAAAAAACACTGATTTTCCTTTTTAAGCTAGTTAAAATCATAAGCACAAAAAACAAGTAAGAATATAGATACAAATTCAATTCGATAAGAAAAAATCTAGTAAGATTAAAATATACGGAAGTAGACAACTCATGAATATAAAATAGTGCATTATTTAAATTTTAAAAATTTTAAAATATAATTGTTGGTTTAAAATTTTAAAGCAACATTTATTTTTCATTGTAAGCAACTTGAAATATATCTCAAATTTGAAACATCTCACATAATATTACAACATGAAAATAAAGTTGAATAGGTAAGTATGGGCTCATAGCCTCATTGTATGCATTTTTTTTAATATTGATTAAGTATGTGTGTGACTCCAATGTTCATTTAAAACATTATTTGGAACAATAGTCATTAATTTGTTTATGTGTCAATATTTCACATATAGATTGAAGATCCACAAATGTGATCATTGTCTTGTGATGGTAACATTAAAAATAGTATGAGACTTGAGTTATCATTGGATGCAATGATATTATAGTTTCACTCTTATACTAATAATCAATGTAGTTTTTCTTTTATGAAAACAATTATAGAGTTGTATTAAAAAAGAGTTGTAATCGACAAAGTTTTACAAAAACTTGTCACCCAAAAGAGAAGGTGTGCTAAATTTTGTACCTTGGAAAGTGTTCCCCTAGTGATTTTGTGCCTGAGACATAAAGAGGGAAAAGTGGCATGACCTTTGCATTAATTTCATGTGATATGAAATTAAGTTCACTTTGTGAGATATAAAGTGACTTTTTAATTATTTAATGAGAAGTTGGTGAAATTAAAGTTTATGGAGAGAAAAAAAGTGTTTTTCTCGCATCCATTGATTTGACATCTTTAGATTCAACCTAGGATTTTGGATCTTGTGATGTTTCACATACCCTCATCAAATGAATAAAAAGGTTGGCTCAAGCAAAGAGGCATTATTCATTTCCATGAGCTTTGGAGAGGAAGTCCAACTTCTTGAGAAGAAGAGAGCGTAGGAGAGAGAGAAGGTGACTGGAATGATTACCAAGGAACTTGAACAATAATGGAAATAACATGAAAATTAAGGAGGTTGGAACACATACCGAGAAGAGGAATTGAGCATGAATTCCTAGGTCACTGGCACAATTTTCGAGGCACAAATATCAACATTTGAAATGTCTTTCATTTATTTCAACATCCATACAGTTGGTAGATGAGTCTCTACTGTTCATATTCTGCACGAATTTCAATGGAGGAAGCGCAACATTTAAGGAGAAATTACAGTCTAAACTTTTCCAGGTAGTTTGCACAAAAACCAATGCACTAGTCCATACATCAACATGCAAATTAAGGAGAGGAGCCCATATAGTTTTGAAGAAGAAGTATGGTGCATTTTCCAAGGTAGATTATGGGACTGTTTTACAACATATTGATGTGTTGTGTGGTTGAGATAAGTCATAATTTAGATGTTCAGTTTTTATATTGTTCTGCAATTTCCTACAATAAAATAAAAGCAATATCTCTCTCACAGGTTTTCCCCATTGTTTTTTTAGAGGCATTTGCCTACAAATTTTAGTGTCTAAATATTTCCCGTGTGCTTGAAATTCATATTATATAGTTGGTAATATCTCCATGTGTTTCTAGTTCTGAATTTGTTTATGCAATTAAATTTAATTTTCAAGAGTCAAGTGAAAATCTGGTATAGGAATTAGATAATGTTTTTCATAGAGGCTTGAAACCGGGTTAGGGGGACAAGATTTTACATGGTATCATAATTGTCTTAAATATCAAAGCATAATACACTAGGAAGAGTTTCAAACTTATAGAGAGGGACTATTTTGTTTACCAAACATATTTTTGGATTTGCATTTTCATTGTGAATATCATGACTATAGGGTTGAGTGTTGAGGATAGATTGGAAGGAGATGCTAATTTTAGTCCATGGAAATAAATGATTACTTTGCTTCTATAGGAGAATGAGTTGTGGTACATTATGTATGACACACAATCCAATCCCATGATGGTGCTTGCAAATGCATCAACGAAGGAAGCCTATGGGAAAAGAACATCAATGTAACACCCCTGGCCTAAAACCCTAGTTTGATTGTGTCCAAATGTAATTGTTAACTATAAAATCCTGATAGGATGATTTTGTGTTTTGTAATTATTAATATTAAAATCCATAATTGATTATGATCAGGTGGTACAACGAAAAATTTAGATACCTAGGTATTCACCAAAGGTTGAAAGCAGGATTAGAGGTGCATTAGTTGGGAAACCATACTATGACCTTGTTTAATCCTTAAATTACTAAAATTACTCTTAAGTCATGATTTGAGCCTAATCCCTTTGAATTAACTTAAACTTGTTTAAATCATAATTATGATTTAAGGTTTATTAAGTGTCAATAAGGGGAAATTTCAAGTATTGCACCACATTCCCCAAGGAATGCATGCAAGGAAAAGGTGGTAGTTTGTTTCATCTTGGAGAGTTCGTCATGTTCGAAGGGGAAGAGTTGGTTCCATCCCGGGGAAGCGAGAGAAACTGGTTCAATCTTGAGGAGAGGTGATAAGTGTGGGAAGAATGTTAATCAAAATTGTTATTTAGTCCATGAAATCATGTCTAGAACTTGAGTGAACTTTCCCACTTGATTTTTATGCAATGGTTACCGGGTTGGTTGAAATCCTGAGAGCTAAAACCTAAACTTGCGAGTCAAATTGCTATTGTCGCGATGTCCTTGTTTTCCTATGGTTGCTCCAATGAAATGGAAAATGGTGCATGCAGTTAACTGGGTGGAATTTTGAGCACTATGAATAGTGTTGTAACTCACTACTATGCTTATATAAGGAAGCTAAGGGAATGAATTGCATTGTTTGACATGCAATTGGTAGTGAGCGAAATATCATGAATATCAAGTGAGAATTATAAGAACCCTCGAAATGGAGAGAAACCTTATTGGTGAATGCATGGGTCTCAGCTCGGTGGTGGCATTTTTCTAAGAGAATAGGAGCAAAGTTTCCCAAGGTTGGGTGGAGCGTGCCTCACATGTAATCAATTTCCCAATTCAATTGTTAACCGATAAGTTCAATTACTGGTAAATATTTTGATATTCTAAAAATGTTAATTCAAGTATGGAATTAAATTTATGGCTAACTATTCAAATTCCCTCAATGGAATGTGCTTGAAGAAATTGAATTAATTTAGTAGAATTCCTAAGTGTTTGCATAAATAGTTGCAGAGAAAGTTAAATGGTTAAAGATGGAAAGGCGGATTTTATAACCTTATGTTTTCTAAATTGGTAGATGTTTAATGAGACAAACTAAATATTGTTCTTGATTGTTATTCTATTTGAAATTTGTTGGGTCAATTGTCAAGTAAATGATCTATTTGAGAGACTTATGAGTTGTTGTAAACAATATCTTGGGTTTATGGCTATAACATGCCGTTGGTTACCAGTTTTTATAGATACTCAACAAATCTAAATGCCTCAAGTCTTCTTGACTTATGAACAAGTATAGGCTCGTGCATGCTAATCTTTTGCAATTCTGAAAGTTACAAAACATACTTAATTTTGTTTGTGTTTAAATTATAACTAGGAATGCTACTAGAGATTTATGGTTAGAAAATGAATTGATAATAATTTCCTTATTGTTAATCATTTTTTTTGTTAAAGTTTAGAATGGGGTTTGTTGTATTATACATGTGAACCACAATGATTATATTGGTCTTGAAGTTGTTTTCTTGCTAAAAGACTTATAACCAAATGAATTTATTCTTTAATGGAAAAGTAATTCTTGTTTGAAGAATCATTACAGTTTCTAATTGTTGAAAGCAATGGAATGAATAACTGAAGTTTGTATCTATGCCTAACAGGACTAAGTTTCAGTGCCGAGATGAGGTAGAAAAATTGTAAGTTTGGGACCTAAATTGGTAAGTTTCTGACTTGAAGCATGCCTTAGTCATTTTCTTAAAACAACTATGTATCAAACCTTTGAAATTGGAAGAGAAGTTTCCAAGATTTTGATGATGAAGTACCTACACTGAAATCTAATGTTGAAAGGGGAATCTCGGTGACTTTTTAACAAGTTAGCTTTCGATTTACTGATGTACCAAGGCGTTGACACTGGGGTGATCACATCAAGATCGACATACTATGGGTGACTAAATCATCATTATGTTGTTGATGTTGAGGTGTTGACATCGAGGTACTAGTGTCAAAATTGGGAATTTCCTTGTAGAGCTGTGGTAGCAATCTGGTTTCCAAGTTCTAACTTCTGATTTGTAGGGTGATAGCAGCTAATGCTTGTGAATTATTGGATTTTTGATGCCGAGGCATAAACGACGATGTTGGCATTAGGAAGGTCATTGGTAAGTTTGTTTAGACAGTGCTAACTTCCAAGGTCCGACGTCCCGACGTCGAGTAATTTGGGATTCAGACATCAAAGCGTACATGTCAAGGTTGTTCCATCAAGGACCAATTATGCAATTCCAACTTTCGATGTTAGAAATGTTGGGAAGGCACGGTCAAGTTAGGAAGGTATTACTAATCCATCGGGATAGTTATACTATTAATTAACTAATTGATCTGATGTCTAAATGTTAGAGAAGTTATGTAGGACATGGATAATCATGTCGGATTAAATTAATTAATCCAGATTATTTTTTGCTTTATGTACATTTATTTTAATAAATAACCAAGCTTCCACTATTCATAGAGTGGAATGATGCTCTCTGGTTTAATTCTTTTCTTTTTTTTAAAAAATTGGCATGTGCATGTGCTACCTTTTTTTTAAAAGGGGTATGTTTTATCAATGTTGTATTGTAACATGTGGGTGCATTACAGTTTGGTATCAGATCTAAATTTCCAACACTTAGTCTTTGGGAAATGTTTTTATTTTTTTTAAGAGCACAAACTCTTGATCCTATTTGATCTCGTAATATTTCTTTGTATGAAGTGTTTATAACTTGATAATGTAAATTATATTATGCATATGAATATTGATTTGAACTAACAACCATGGATGAATTCATATTGATAGTGACAACATAATTTTCATACCATTATACTTGTTGATTTCCAAGATAGTAGGTAAGCAATACTGAAAGGATGGTAGAAGAGCCTACAATGTCCAACTTTGTTGAAGAAGTTGTCATGGGTATTCAAAGAACTGAATCTAGTGGTCATGAGTATGAGATGGGAACCATGGAAGTGTTCTAAACTTTGAGGGGTATTCAAATTAGGAATGGAAATATCCTTCAGTGTGTGGAACAACAAAATCATATAAACCAATAAATGATGTAGAATATGGTCTAATTAAAAAATTAGGTGCAATAAGTAACTTCCACTGTAGGAAGGGAAGGAGAAGAATCAATGAATAGAGGAATTTTTTATAGATATCAACATTCCATAGATAAGGATGTAAGCAAAATAGGGTTTCATTTCACTATCATTCAATAAAAAAGTTATGATGGGAACTAAGTGCTTGCAATTCAATAGGATGTTCATCCTAGAAGACATCCAAAGAGAAATCATGATGGGAATACATTACAAGGTGAACATAGAAAAATCAAACCTCCTACCTTTGATGGAGAAAAAATTGGGGAAATTGCAAAGGTTTGTATGTTGGAAATGAATAAATATCAATAAAGAGATGATTAATTTGAGACTCAAGAAGGTTGTATTGCTATATACAATCTCAAGGGAAAAGCTTATGGGTGGTGAATCATCTAAAGCAGGTAGAAAATATAGATGAGAGGAAAATCTCATAGAAAAGGTTTCAAAGGTATTTCAAGGATGAATACCTATCACAACAATATTATGATAAGAAAATGCAATAATTCTTCAAACTCAAATTGGAAAATGTGACAATGGAAGAATATGAGAAAAGATTCCTAGAATTACTAGCTTATGTGGAATTCATCTAAGATGAACAGGTTAAGATTCAGTGACTACTCAGTGGTTTAAAAAAAATCTACAAGGATTGAATAACTCAGGATGGACCTCACACTTTGAAGGAATTTATTTGGAAAGCTAAATGTTTGTATTATCAAGGTAAAAATAGACAAGATGTGCATAAAGTGTGGAAGGGTAAACCAAAAGGTAAGCAAGATCATGGAAAAAAGAGACTATAGTCTCTTGATATTGAACAATATCAGTATAATTATTTCAAACAACCCACTTTGAAAGATGATTCAAGGATGACTGGATCTAGAGGACAAAAGAAACCATTACAAATTAAATGCTAGAAATGTGGAGGTGACCACTACCTCAATAAATGTCTTGAGAGGAAAAATAGAGATGCTAGTATGTATAATGTGCAAGAGGAATATACAATGTAAGGTGTTGCTAGAAACATTCCTTGTATATATGAACCCTTCGACAATCTCCATGCATACCACCAATATTCAATTATTGAAATTGAAGGTAAAATAAATGATTTGTCAATTTTGATTATGATTAATTCTATAGCTTCTTACACGTATGTAAATAATAATATGGTTGAAAGATGCAATTTAGAAAGAAAAAAATTGCCTAATCATATAATGGTTAAAAGGAAAATTACTTCTATGGTTAAAAATTGGCGTTTGGAGATGAATGGGTGTCATACCAAAGCTAACTTGGATATCATTCCTCTCAATTCATATGATTTGTTGATTGTAATGTATTGACTAGAATTGCATCATGCATTTCCTGATTGCCATAATAAAAGTATGATGTGCTTGGATGAGGATGGTAAGACCATTTTGGTTAAAGGAATTCCAAGGGCGATATTAGTAAGACAGATCTCAAACGTATAGATGGAGAAATTCCTTGAGAAGGGATTCCAATTACATGTGATCCATGTGGAAGAAGTATTAATAGATATGGAACAACACATTGAAGAAACTCTAGTGTTGCAGGAATTTTGAGATATGTTATAGGAAGTATCGGGTCTACCTCCTAAACGACATATTGATTTTACAATTGATCTAGTGCAAGTTTCTATATCTCCTTACAGAATGAGTACCCCACATCTGAGAGAATAACAATTTCAACTGTAATAGTTGTTAAAGAAGGGTTATATACTCCCTAGTATTTTTCCATGGGGAGCACATGCTCTGATTGTACAAAATAAAGATGGCCCATTGAGATTGTTTGTGGATTAAAGGAAGCTAAATAAATCCATGATTAAGAACATGTATCCATTGTCGAGGATTGAATATTTGTTCGATCAGTTGCATGGAGCTAGAATTTTCTCAAAGATCAACTTAAGTTCGGGTTACCATCAAGTACGCATCAAAGATGAAGATATAAGCTAGACTTCTTTCAGGACTCTAGGTATAGGAATTATGAAGAGACAATAGTATCTTTTGGTTTAATGAATGTGCCAAATACATTCATGTGTTTGATGATAGGTGTATTCAAATAATTTTTGGATAAATTCATTATATTATTTTTAGATGTCATATTAATTTATTCTAAGATAGAATAGGAACATGAATAAAATATCAATATTATTTTGCAAATCCTGAGAGAGAATCAGTTATATGCTAAGCTTAGAAAATGTTATTTTTATCAAAAGCAATTGTTATATTTGGGTCACATTATTTTAAGGAAGGAGTGACTGTGGACCCTGCTAAACTAAAAGCTTTACAGGAATGGCGTACTCCTAGAAATGTGTTAGAGGTTATATCATTTGTGGTTTTTGATGGATAAATGGCCTACTCTTAGAAATGTGTCAGAGGTTAGATAATTTATGGGTTTGGTGAGATATTACCAAAGGTTCATAGAATTTTTCTTCTTGATTGAAAATATCACTACATCCTTACAGAAGAAGGATGCAAAGTTCATATGGAACCATAACTGTGAAGAGAACTTTAGACTCTTGAAGGAGGTACTCACATGTTCTCCAATATTAAAAATTATGGATCCAAACAAAAAATATGTGATATATACAAATTCCTCTCTAGAAGGAATTAGTGGAGTTTTGAAGCAAGATGGGCATGTTATTTGTTACAATCATGGAAACTAAAGTAACATGAAAATAACTATGCTCTTCATGACCTTGATTTAGCTTCCATAGTTCATGCACTCTGGATGTGGATGAATTATCTCATGGGGAACATATTTGAATTAAAGACTGATCATGAAATCCCAAAATAATTGTTTGAACAACCTCGCCTAAATGATACACAAAACAGATGGATCGTATTCGTGAGTGAATTCAAGTTTGAAATAAAATACATAAAAATAAAAGATAACAAAGTGACTAATGCACTCAACATAAGAAGTCAAATAATGCCAATTTCAACCATCAACAATTGGAAGTCTGATTTATAAATCAATATGCAATAGGCGTTGAAAGTAGATAATAATTATCTATAGGTTGTGGCATCATTGAAAGTAGATAATCATTATCTATAGGTTGATAATCATTAGTACGAGCTCTTTCTTTGACAATTGGGTTATGTTCCAAAACACTACAAACCTCTCTTCTCCCAAAGTTGTAGTGTTGCTTACCAAGGTTACTCTAGATCTTTTACTAAGGATAAATGATGCAGGGGAATCACTCTTAAATTGCAATGTGGCCATTCGAAAATTAATATTCTAAATTTTACAAAAGGGAGTGGGTTTCCCTTAATTGAATCTCCATATGTTTAGGTTAGTGGTAATCAATTTAGTGAACTAGTTCTAGAAAGAATTGAGTTAGCTTTGCTGTCAATGGATGAGTTAAGTTAGAAATAGGATAGAATGCAGTTGAATTAATTTAGGATATCTTGTGAAGCTGTCAAATTGTTAGCAAAAATTTAGGCATTAACTTTCTAATTCTATATTTAGTTTCCTTATCCTTTTGTATATATTTTGAATTAGTTTGTTAAAAGGTTGGATTCTCCAAGTAATGGAAAGCTTATTTCTGTATGAGATTGTTGTAATCCCGAAAGTTAATCAATGAGTCTTACAATTCCTGGGGGCTACTCATGAATCTTACAAATATAACAATATTAAGCAGATTACGCAGTTTTAGTATTTGGGAAAGCATTATACGTTACTACAAAAAAAGAGGTGCAACACCAGGTAAATACTTGCACAACTCCTCTCGTAAGTGTTTCTAGAAGGGGTCCCGCAAGGAAAGTAAAGAGTCCAGGTCCATCCCTTGAACCTTGAAGTGAGGAAATTCTTAGATATTATAACCTTCAGTCTGAAATCCTGTACACAAAATTTTTGGTCTACCAACCCTTGGAATTGCTATTTCCTGAGTTTTATCTGTAAACATAGCAATATTATTATCAACCTGGGCAGGTCTAACCTATTTTCGAGGCTGCAACTTGTGAAAATCACGGGATATCCAATAATGGATTTGATCCTTATGGACTATTCTAGTGCATCTACAGGTGTAGAAATCCTCTATTACTGTAAGAGAATTATGATCTAGCCATTTCATCTCCACCACATCCACAACAAAGGAAAAAACATGAATAAAAGAAAAACACAATAGATAATCAAGAAAAACACAGAACAAACCTGAAGGTCTAAACATTGATGCCATTCTGAAGGCAGTGGAGACCTAACGTGAAGCTCAATACCAATATTTGACAGTTTCAATTTCTATCCACCAACACCAATCTCGTCACCATGTTTAGAATTGCCTGAATTCCAACTCCATTTACTCTTCTTAGATGTGTCTTCAAGCATCTTCTTAGATTTAGACAAATTACTTGTAAATCTAGTCCTCTTAGCCTAAGTATTCAACACAGTAGGGTAGGGTTGTGATTCATATAATGGGGCAAGGGTTTCATTTTTGGTGACCATGACCTCGACCTCAGCTTGTTCTTGCCCTGCTTTGTAAATTCTTTGATCCATTCTCAGAATCATCTTTGCTTGTCTGCACTGATGTCATTTCCCTCAATAAACCAAAAACTAAATGAAGGTTCACTTCATTACATAAAAACCCCCGGTCTGCAATAGGGCATCCACTGTTATTTCGGGTATATCTTCCTAGTTTGGGGAAGCGTTAGGCACTCTATAGCAGTTTACTAGGGGATCATGTGCCATACGTAGTAGTGTGGATTCCAATTGGTCATGTACGAAAAGAACCCCTCCCTTTTCTATATAATTTAGGGATGGGCACATCATATCGTATCCTTCTTTCCAATACGTAGGTGCAACATATCCATAGCCAAATGGTGTCTAAAGCAATAAAACAAGGATGTCCGAAGGCAATGCATATAGGTGGAATTAGATGTACTCACAAAGCTTATCATTGATAGGAGACGCTACTTGTAGCAGTAGGTGTGGATGCAATCCATGTCCAAGAAAAAGCGTACCTAATACTTCTTTATTTTGTTTGCTTTTGGATTAAGCCTAGTAACCAAACCCAAGGTCACCATGACTCCATGTAAATCATATGTTATAACACTATATTTAAACCATATGGTATAATATGGTATAATGTGGAGCCTATACCATAAGCGCCAATGTTTAAAACATATCACAAAGACATATGTTTATATCCATTAAAACCATACCAATATAATGTGGATTATTATATTATTATATGCCACATCATAAATCTTAACCATATCTTTATCCAAGGTCATGCCACGAAGAGATTGTATGCAAGCGGTAATGTTAAACATATCCATTAAAACCATACCAATATAATGTGGATTGCTATATTATTATATGCCACATCATAAATCTTAACCATATCTTGATCCAATGTCATGCCACGAAGAGATTGTATGCAAGCAGTAATGTCAAACTTTATGTGTTATAACCATATAACATAAAAAAATGCCATCGTTTGAACTATGGAATTATAATGTGGTAAGGTTTAAATATAGGTTATGTAGGTATAGACATAATTGTGTTTGGTTAGTTTTATTTATATTACTAAAAATGATTTTAAGTATTTTTTTAGTAATACTAATAATATATAGAAATATTAAACAATGTTAATTTTAACTTTTGGTTATTTTTATTTTTTTATTTTTGAAGGTATTTGGTTTTATAAAGAAAATTTGACTAGTCAACAAAAAAGAAATTAAATTTTCAAAGATAACAAGAAAAATAGAAACAAATTTATACATAAAAATATATATTATATATTTGTCAAAATAGGTTGTTTTAAATTGTGTTTTTTCCAAGGTGTAAATGAAAAAATTATGGAATCTCTATTTATTGAAAAATAAATTATATATTTTGTTATAATTTATTGAAATTTAGATTATATATTTTGTTAAAATATAGTTTTTTAAATTGTTTTTCTAAATATAGAAAGAAACATGGTGGAATCTTTCTATATTAATGGTTTTTTTTTATTGTAAAAAAATATGTAATTCATTATTCATAAGAATCAAAATTACATCATAGTTGTTCATGTAAAATCCCCTTCAAAGTAGGATAGAAGACAATATTGAAGCCCTGGGCAAAACATTACAATATCCAAAAATAAACGAGAGGGATTCTGCCCATCAACCTATAGAAAGCAAAAATGCAGAAAAGACAAAATAATTGTGAGACAAAAAATAGCAGGGCTCTGGAGAGTTGTCATGCAGATACAACCTAAAATAGTCCAAGGAAAAACCAGAATGGAGAAACTAGAAGCAGGTAAAGCGACCTTTAGTAATCGTGATTCTTTTAATTGAGTACTTACATAAGTGAAGAATACCAGGGCAGTCTCTTATCGTAAGATTTGATAGGTTGTCCGCATCAGAATTGAACTCCCTGTACAGGTGCCTGAAGGATAAAGAAAGAAAACAATTCTTTAGGAGCCCAATCCTTTTCAACCAACAATCATAACTCAGTGACTGCAAATTGGTGAGACCTCTGGCCCAATCAATTATGACCTTTGACTCACCAAAAATAGAAAGCTAGAGAATATTTTTTTTTTGCGAACCATAAAATTCCCCATAAGGCTAAAAGTTCAGTAAAAGTATTAGTGCCACTCCCAACACCCATCCTTAGTTTGAAACTATGAGAGTCATATATACGGAGGATCATGCCAGTACCACAATTTCCATCCTGCTCGGCCCCATCAAAGAATCCATATATGGTATCGGATTCCAACACCGGGATGATTCGAATCTTTTAAACTTTTGGGGCACAATCTCTGTTCCATTACAGAAAACTTGCCACAATCTAAGAAACAAGTAAACCTCCTTGCAAAGTTTAATCACTTTTTCTAATGTCTGCTTCAGTTTTCCTTAGGAGCATGTGAGGAATGTCGATGTGCAAAAACTAGTGACCTTTGCAAATAGTGGCATTACAGGAGGGCGCTCATGCTTTTCCCAGGTTGAAAGCTCAAAATGCATATGGTTATGAGCGCATAGGCTAGAGATGGTGATAATTGAAAATATAAAATGGAAGCAGTAACTTCAGCAGCATTGAGACTTGTAAAAAACCATAACAACTGGTTATTGATTGGAGTGATGAACACAATCGAAGTGGCAAGAACCATACCTTTGAAGCACTCTGACTGGTCACTACGAGATCCTGAACCGACTTATTGTCTGCAAAAATAGGGTATCGAGTGCAAAAACAAGGGAGCAGGGGTTGAACGATACCTTCAGCCCAGAAATACGAAGTTGACGTGTTTTTTTGGCCATGCATTGGATGCATTTGGTAAGTCTAGGTGGAGGAGGCGCATTTGAATGGCCGGTTCTTGAGGGGATGTAGGGCTATGATGCTTCTATCTAGGTAATGATATATATGGTACTGGTTCTAGTACCTAATTTGTAATTGACGTAGGAACATAATTTTCCTTTGGAACGTGCTTAACCGGGTTTGCTTCAATGGTGCAGCAGGGATAAAGATGGTCAAGAGAAAATTCATGCAATTGCTTTGTTAGATCTCTGAAGATCGAAGTCCATGGCACTAATATTACTAATAGAAGCTAGACAACTTACCAAAATTACACTTATTGCCAAATTTCCAATTTTCCATGACACAATTAAAAATGACTAATTCATATTCTTCTATCTAGTCATTTTTTATGTCGTGACTAAATTAGTCGTTTATTTTAGTCATTTTTAACTCTGTCACTTATTATCTAGTCATATTTGTTAACTGGTGACTAAATTAGTCATTAATTTTAGTCATTTATAGTTAGGTCAATCAAAATTGCTCATATTTAGTAGTAAATCACTTGGAAAACCTATGGTGACTAGAATTTTTAGTCACCTAGTAGCTAATTCCTCATTTTGTACTAGTGTTTGTTAGCTTGGCTGATCTATTGTTCACCTGATAAACCCAACTGTGTTGGCTTGGCTGAATTGTGTACCCTTGTGGTGTTGTTATCCTTGGCTATGTGTAAGCCTGTTAGTTCCTTATTCCTTAGGGAATCATGCCCAACTTGGGGGTGGCAGCGTTGCTAAGAGATTAAAGAGCACGCCGGCCTACGGTTGGGTGGAACGTTGCAGCGACATAGTTGGTTGTGGAACAAGTTCTCTATAAGATAAGTATTATTTCCTAACTTGTGTCTACAATTATAATTACCATTGATGAATGAATGATGATATACATGTTAAATGCTGATATGTATATGCATGAGTGTTGATTGATATATTTTGCTTCCATTGTGTATATGAGTGATTATGCCTCGTAATATGTTTGATGTTTTAATTATCATGCTTCAACATTAAATATATGTATGTTCATGTTCGTTGGGCTAGATTCTTGGATGATTTGATGTATCGTAGCATCCTCTTCGCCAGTCAGAGGGTCGGGGATGTTACATCCAGGGCTGGTTAAAGGCCGGAATTGGAACTCATACTCGTGCTGAAGTGGTGGGCTTATGGTGCTTACTCACTTCTGCTAAAATATGGGGTATAAAAGACCTACAGGTCTTAGGTCATTCCCAAGTTATCATAAATTGGGAAATGGGGGATGCACAAGTGATGTCTTTGGAGCTTCATCACTGGTTAAAAAATACCAAAAGTCTGATGAAATATTTCTCTTATCTTTCAACCATGTCTACATAGAATTGAACGTTGAAGCTGATACCCTCTCTAAGCGGGAGTTAGGTATGATGAATGGTAGACTATGTTTCTCCTTATTATCTGTAGGTTCATGCTATCGAATAGGTCATTTGGATATGTTTAATTAGTCTCTTTGATATCTCGGCTCCAATGTTAAGGAAGACTGATGATAATAGTTTTTTTTATTTTGCATTTGTATATTTCTGTGTATGTTTTTAGTTAAAGGACAAATACTTGGTTAGAAGGTGATGAGTATGGGGAAGATGTCTGATAGTTTTTTCTAGTACATTCATAGACTATGAAGATCTCTTTTTTTATATCTTTGATAATATTGTAAATCAGATACAACTTTACTTTAATATAAAGTTGTTTTCCATTACTGGAAAAAAAAAGTCATCATTTTCATATATACAATTACAAAAATTATGAATTGTTGATTATAAAATTCAATTTACAAAGCAAAATATTGACAAGATACATCACATTAACCTAAAATAAACCTAACATAAAAAATGACAAACAATAACCATAATTATATTCTTCCATTAAATCTTCAAATTTCATTTTATGAATGTCATTGAGTATTGGTATTCCATTTATTATTGATATTCCATTTCATGTCAAATACTAATAATTTCAAACCAATTCCAAATAAGATGAAACATTCCTTAAATTGTGAAAGATGTGAATTTATGGTAACAAGTTGTTGAGGCCTGGAAATTCGCAGGCAACAATAGCAAGGGATTCTCCCCAGTCAATGTTCCCAACCAGCCCGTGACTGTTTGGTGTAGGGAATTCGTCCGGTTTGCGGTCCGGCTATCGTAGGTCAAGTAACAAAAATAAAAAGGTTTTATCGGTTGCGGCCCTGTCCATCGTGTATATTTTTGTATTTTTTGACTCTAAATATGATATGCAAGTGCCTATTTAACATGCAGATTGATAGAGAATGCAAGGAGTATTCACAATGTGATGCACAGGTTCTTACCTCTCGTCTTAAGCTCTCATGCATCTAAATCACACACAACAAGAAATTAAATCTAACTACCTACCTATCCCCAGGGAGCAAGATTGTCACTTATTAATGAGTAATGTATCTTATGCATGCATTATAAAGAGAAATTACAGATAGCTGATACTTCTTCCAAAAACACATGAACAATTAAAGATATTTAAACAACCAAATAGCCAATTGCTTATGAACAACATTCATTACTCATGGTGGTAATTTTTATAAAATGAACCAGAAATCATTCAAACAAGAACATAGGTCCTAAGAGTTAGAATGATATCATAGTTAATGGACACAAAGCTGAAAACGAAATAGTTCCTCTTCAACAAACCCATAGCATAACATTTGAACATCCCACCAAGCTTTCTCCAACAGGCAAACTGTAATTATCTATTGCAAAAGGAAATAGTTCTTCTTACAATATGTCTTCACTAATCTAACTGGGAAAAAGTCCTCTTCTTATCTAAATCTCCTATATTTATACAAGAACAACCAAACTGTTGGGCTACCCATGAATGACTCTTGGGCTTCCTCCAACCGTTTAGTCTCCCAATTTTGTTTTCTTATCAGTGCTTATGATTCACATAATACGTTACATTTCAGACTAAAATTAACAAGTACTTCATAGAACCGGGCCAACTTAGTGACTGACGGGCCCTTTCCCAAGCCTGGGATTCTATCATCACCGGTTCTGCCTTGTCTTTATTTTATTTCAGAAAAAATATGTTTGTCACTCTTCGGTGAACTCTCCTCAGCTTTATCCTTCAGTTAGGTCTCCTTGCCGCAGTAATCTGAGAGATCCTTTTGAGTCCATCTGCACAATTTAACAACTAATTAGGAATGCATCTTTTCAGCCATAATAAAATTGATTAACCAAATGAGGTCCTGTATTGCGCTTTTGCTGCACAACCCTTTAACCCGAAGCAAAAACCCCACTAATGCCCAAAGAAAGTTAAAAAAAAAAATCACAAAAGGTGGGAAAAACCTTATCGGCAGCTCGAAACATTAAACATCGGGAAGATAGTTCAAGTATCATCCGCAATGGAGAGCTTCAAATGGACAATGAGTTCCGCAGGACCACTAATCCTATCGGCGTCTGGAAGACTAAACATTAAAGCATCGGGCGGGGATTCCTCTTCGGTGACTAGAGCGACACAGTGCAGGAAGGTTAGCGAAGTACACAGCCGAAATGGTGGAAGAAGAAAAGACTACGGACTCTGCGGTGAATAAAAGCATATTGGCGAAACCAAACAAAACATCAGCGGGTGGAGCGGCTACAAAACAGATACTTAGTTTACTCGAGAGCTGCAATGGCAGAAGGCAATCAGACTACCACCCCCGATCAAAGTCATAAAACCTTCCGAAAATGCAAAACAAGTCAAAAACACGACATTGGAGAAGTCCAAACTATCTGACAGAACACTCATCCTCTAGCTTCCGCAATGGAGGTTCCACAAGGAAAGATGGCTCTGAAGCGTTGTTTGAATGGCCTCCGAAAAAATAAAAAACTAAACGCTAAGTTCCAACAGACCTTCAGCCAGGTAGTGACAAAAAACTTGCTTTACCTTTAGAATGGCGGGGAAAACAACGAAAAAGATTTCCGAAAGAAAGAGATCACCAATCAAACGGGCAAAGTCCAATAGTTTCAGACATGGGCAAATTTCCGAAAAGAATGAAAACAGTTGTCCTCAAAATAATTCAACTTGTAGCAGTGAGAAAACAGACAGAATTCATGAATCCAAACAAAATTAGGCAATATAAACTAAAAGGAGGGTCCAAAATTTTAAAAATTTGGGAAAATAGTTGCAACTGCAACAATTGGCGACTACATGGTGAACTCCAGAATCTCTGAATTAACATCTTCCCAGTAGAAGACTGTTTAATCGTTTAGCTCATAAGTTGAATTCTTCTAGATGCTTGTATTCCTAAGATGGCAAACACACACATTTAAACCATTGATGGCAGTCTATTATTTGGGAAGGGAACACCCAAAATATTTGAAAGTCTGGATAACTCTTTTGAGGATTAGTAGGTGAGTTTTATTTTACCTCTGTCTTTGGGTAGTTTCTAGCCTGGACACCACAGGATCGTAACATATGGTAAACAAAACTATTCATTTGTTCCTCGTTCCCATGCCAATTGCACTTTTGTGCCTTTTGAACTTTTGTTCTTTTGAGTCCTCCATCTGCCTTTCTTTCTGAATTTTATTCAGGCTCTTCTATCTATAGTGCCCTTTTGTGTGAGAGAAGAATTTAATTTTCAGCTCACGGACGAAGAAGAACTTTTGGAAGATTGATATTCATGTTTTTGATACTTTGCTTTGATATGTATTGCTTCTTTAAGAAGCTTTGATTCTTAGCAGCCTTTAGGCTTTTGAAATTATGGCATGGGATCATTTATATATAATAAACTATTTACCTTGCTTCCTTTCTGTGGGTCTTTTTCTATCACTCCCTAGGACATCTTAGATGTGAAATGGATGGAGCCTCGAAATAGCATTCCAGACCTCTTAATTCTGAGTTATTTACAGGGGTTAAGCAGGACTTCAATGAGTGCATAGCCATTTAGGAAAACTACTTACTAGAAGAAATTCTATCATTTAAAAAATAAAACGCACAGTCTTATCCCAAAAAATTCAGTTAATTGAGAACCCTGATGTTTTCCATGCAACCAAAAGTTTTCCTCTTTTATTCAAAACAAAAATCACTAGAAACAAAACGGTAAATCAAAGAAAAACAACATCAAATTATTTATGTACAAAATCATTAAATCAAAATAAAATAAAATTGTGCCCACCCCTGAAAATCATTCAATCTAATGAGCCAAAGGGCCAGGCTGGATTGCAGACATGAGATACCTAACCATGGTCTAATTGTGCTATTTTTGAAACTGAAACCATGTCTTCCGATTTAAAATCAATCTCATCGGCCTGAGAAAGTTGAAGGATATCAGGCTAAATGTCAATCATATTGCTGGCTTTTTCTGAGGCATGATATCTTAGTTCAAGCTCCATTAGATAATTTCCCAGAATAGAATTAGAATATTCATTTCCTTCCCCCAACTTAGTGATAGTGTGTTTCATGTAAGGTTCTCTTAAAATTTTGATCTGATTTGGGGTGCCCTTATGAGGTAACCATAAATGAGACCAATCTGAAGCAAAATACCCTTTTAACCTTGCGGACCAATCTCAATTCAGAATAAGTCCATATCCATCTGGTATGTCAGCCACCATAATATCAATAAATTGACATATCTTGTTATTTGCAGATAAACGAACGAGAACATTCTTCATTTCCTCCACTACTTTGACACTAGTTCTATCTAGTTGAATAACTTCCCAGGCCGTAGGTTTTGGCTGCCCATTAAGTTTCTTGCAAACTATAAGTGGCATAACATTTACCGATGATCCAAAATCTACCAAACAATTATGCACCTTATGATTCAGCATTTCCAGAGTCAAAAGGAAAGGTGGGGTTTTAGCTTTCTCTTCCCCAATTAATTCGACGTCTTCCTCCACAGGTTGATTTTCAGTGGGCATTTCTTTTTCTGACTCTTCAGTCTTTTCAGTGTTTCCTTTGTTAACATCTACTTGTCCTTCCATAAGCTTGGCAGGCTTGTTGATTTGTTCTGTCTCCTGGCTGAAAATGGTAACTTTGGGTACTTTATCTTCAATATTGTTCTTTGACTGTCTCCTGACATTCTTTTGCAACTTCTTAATCTTTGAAATTGTTGTGTTGTCTTTAGTTACCAAATTAGGGTCTTTTGTTGTCGTCGGTACATTTTCAGGTTTAATAGTACTTTTTCTGTATCAAAAAGCGAGACACAGTCCCATAAAAACATGGTATCATTTTCTTGTTTCTCTATGGTCTTATTACCCTTTTCGTCTTCATCACTGTCATCGGTCAATTTAGAGTCGAAGAGTTGATTCATTACCAATGTCATCCAATTTAACCATTGAGGACAATTCTTTTCAGAATGAGGCTGTTGGTGAAAAGTGCAGAAATTATCCTTGCCTACCTCTATCAAATTCATTGATGTTGAATCATGTGGAGGGGTCTTGCATTGATTGTTATCCTCCCTTTTTTTGTAGTAAGGATTATAAGATTTATGAGCTTCTTTTTCCTTCTCCAAATCTATTATTCTGTTGGAAAATTTTTGCATCATCTTTAACATTCCCTCAAAATCACGTGACTGCTCCTCTTTAGGTTTAGACAGCAATAAGGTTCTTTTCTCGAACGTTTTTTCTCCAGACTGCTCATGGTAATCTTCTATACTTTCCTTTTCATCCTCTACTCTTTCTGCTTCTTCGTAAGTCTCAGCCAGCGTAGGCTTAACTTTATCTTTTGCGAACATAGCCAAATCCGGACCTAAAGCTGAGGTATAATATTCAATCAGAACTTTATCAGAAGGCTTATCAGCTGCAGAGAAGTTCTTGAGGTAAGTAGAAAATATTTGAGTGAAATTGTGTACTTTCTCATTCCTTCCTTTTTTTAAAGCACCCAAACCTTTCATTAGGGTTGCATGCATTTTTTGGGCTGCATACTTGTTTCTGAAAATCCTTTCAAAGGTATCCCAGTCTGGGATAGAGTTGGCAGGAAAACCAAAATACCACGATGTTGCAGCTCCTTTAAGAGTGTGTGGGAAAATTCTACAAACTACATCTTCATGCTCCCTAGCTCTTAATCCTTCTATTGCCAAATAAAAACTTTGTAAATGGTCATCAACTACCATCTTCTCATTTGGATCAAACTTAGGAAACATCTTCTCAAAGGCTTGAGGCAAGTCGTGCAATGGAGGTGTTAAGTTCAAAGGCGACCTGGCTTTCCAAGCAAGTGGAGGATTAGGTGGGTTGGGCGGTTGATTAGCGTTTACGCCTGCCATGAGTCTAGGTGGAGAGTGAGGGGGTGAATGAACAGGAGTATGGATAGGTGAACCGTAAGGTGTCTCTGGGCCCACTTGATTCAAAGGTTGAACCACTTCCTATAAGGTTGTTTCTACAAGTTCTTCCAAATCTCCAACCAACACTGAGTCTTCCAGTATGGGACGGTCCCTCCTTTTATATTCTCTTCTGGGCAAATCAGGGATAATTGGTAATCCTCCAATTTTTTTCACATATGCCCTGGTCTGTCTTCTCAGATCATTTATCACTTGGTTGTCCACAGCAAAAAAATGTTCCCTACTCTCTTGAGTATTTGAATCGGGACAGAGACTACTTTCAAAATTATCACTGGTGGGGTTATTTCGAGAAAACGGGTTTCCTCGGCCAGCCATGCACTGGGGGCCCTCCTTCTAGCGCCATAAATTGTTGAGGCCTAGAAATTCGCAGGCAACAATAGCAAGGGATTCTCCCAAGTCAACGTTCCCAACTAGCCCGTGACTGTTTGGTGTAGGGAATCCGTCCGGTTTGCGGTCCGGTTACCGTAGGTCAAGTAACAAAAATAAAAAGGTTTTACCGGTTGCGGCCCGGTCCACCGTGTATATTTTTGTATTTTTTTAC
Organism: Pseudotsuga menziesii; assembly: GCA_001517045.1. Taxonomy (NCBI): domain Eukaryota; kingdom Viridiplantae; phylum Streptophyta; class Pinopsida; order Pinales; family Pinaceae; genus Pseudotsuga; species Pseudotsuga menziesii. Next base: position 50,421 of record LPNX010642812.1, read on the forward strand.
TCTAAATATGATATGTAAGTGCCTATTTAACATGCATATTGATAGAGAATGCAAGGAGTATTCACAATGTGATGCGCAAGTTCTTACCTCTCGTGTTAAGCTCTCATGCATCTAAATCACACACAGCAAGAAATTAAATCTAACTACCTATCTATCCCCAGGGAGCAAGATTGTCACTTATTAATGAGTAATGTATCTTGTGCATGCATTATAAAGAGAAATTACAGATAGCTGATACTTCTTCCAAAAACATATGAACAATTAAAGATATTTAAACAACTAGATAGCCAATTGCTTATGAACAACATTCATTACTCATGGTGGTAATTTTTATAAAATGAACCAGAAATCATTCAAACAAGAACATAGGTCCTAAGAGTTAGAACAATCTCACAGTTAATGGACACAAAGCTGAAAACGAAATAGTTCCTCTTCAACAAATCCATAGCATAACATTTGAACATCCCACCAAGCTTTCTCCAACAGGAAAACTGTAATTATCTATTGCAAAAGGAAATAGTTCTTCTTACAATATGTCTTCACTAATCTAACTAGGAAAAAGTCCTCTTCTTATCTAAATCTCCTATATTTATACAAGAACAATCAAACTGTTGGGCTGCCCATGAATGACTCTTGGGCTTCCTCCAACCATTTAGTCTCCCAATTTTGTTTTCTTATCAGTGCTCATGATTCACATAATACATTACATTTCGGACTAAAATTAATGATTACTTCATAGAACCGGGCCAACTTAGTGACTGACGGGCCCTTTCCCGAGCCTGGGCTTCTATCATCACCGGTTCTGCCTTGTCTTTATTTGATTCAGAAAAAATCTGTTTGTCACTCTTCGGTCAACTCTCCTCAGCTTTATCCTTCAATTAGGTCTCCTTGCCGCAGTAATCTGAGAGATCCTTTTGAGTCCATCTGCACAATTTAACAACTGATTAGGAATGCATCTTTTCAGCCATAATAAAATTGATTAACCAAATGAGGTCCTGTACTGTGCTTTTGCTGCACAACCCTTTAACCTGAAGCAAAAATCCCACTACCGCCCAAATAAAGTTAAAAAAAAAAATCACAAAAGGTGGGAAAAACCTTATCGGCAGCTCGAAACATTAAACATCGGGAAGATAGTTCAAGGATCATCCGCAATGGAGAGCTTCAAACGGACAATGAGTTCCGCAGGACCACTAATCCTATCGACGTTTGGAAGACTAAACATTAAAGCATCGGGCGGGGATTCCTCTTCGGTGACTAGGGCGACATAGCGCCGGGAGGTTAGCGAAGTACGCAGCCGAAATGGCGGAAGATGAAAAGACTACAGACTCTGCGGTGAATAAAAACATATCGGTGAAACCAAACAAAACATCGATGGGTTGAGCGGCTACAAAACGAATACTTAGTTTACTCGAGAGCCGCAATGGTGGAAGGCAATCAGACTACCACCCCCGATCAAAGTCATAAAACCTTGCGAAAATGCAAAACAAGTCAAAAACACGACATTGGAGAAGTCCAAACTATCCGGCAGAACACTCATCATCCAGCTTCCGCAATGGAGGTTCCATAAGGAAAGATGGCTCCAAAGCGTTGTTTGAATGGCCTCCGAAAAAATAAAAAACTAAACGCTAAGTTCCAACAGACCTTCAGCCGGGTAACGACAAAAAACTTGCTTTACCTCCAAAATGACAGGGAAAACAACGAAAAATATTTCCGAAAGAAAGAGATCACCAATCAAACGGGCAAAATCCAACAGTTTCAGACATGGGCAAATTTTCGAAAAGAACGAAAACAGTTGTCCTCAAAATAATTCAACTTGCAGCAGTGAGAAAACAGACAGAATTCATGAATCCAAACAAAATTAGGCAATATAAACTAAAAGGAGGGTCCAAAATTTTAAAAATTTGGGAAAATAGTTGCAGCTACAACACAAGTTCATAGTATCATTCAATTTCTATGAACTATATATAGTAAAATACATGCACTAGCTAGGTTAACATTGTTATAGGTAGTTTATCTATAACTATTACTTAAAAATAACTTTAGTGGTTTTATGGACTACAATGTTTATATGACCAAATTATACTTATTTTAGGGTGTTCTCTCAAACATAAGTTTAATGGTTAATCTAACTTTAGTGGTCTTTATGGACAAAACAAAATGTACCAAAACATACTTATTTTAGTGTGTTCTTTCAACAATTCTTTTTGGTAGTAGATGAGAAATAAGAAAAACTTAATTATCAATAAAATACTTATTACATACCATAAATGTTAATGTGGTCAAATTTTCATAATATATAAAAAAAAACATATTTTTGGAAATCTTATTATCTATATAATTTTATAATATTATTTATTCCACTCACATATATTTGTATTTTATTAAATAATTTGTTTTTTCATAATTTATTTAATTAACTTTTACTTTTAGAGGAAATGATAATAATGATGATGACGAGGACCAGTCAAACAATGATAGATATATTTATTATTTTTTAATATCAATATTAAACTAATAAAAAATAATAGTTAACCTAACTTACAAAATATAAGAACGTGATTTTCAAAACTAAAATTTTTAAGATTATTTCATATTTATAAGTGAGATTTTTTTAGAGTAATTAAATTTTAGAGAAAAATATATAAAATTTAAAATCAAAATAATATTTTTTTTTAATTTTTTTTTTATATTAAAATTGTATAAATTTAATTATTTTAAAATTTTAATCAAATTTAAATAAAAAATTTAATTCATAAATTTATTTAAAAATAAAAAATTAATTTATAAATCCATTAAAAAAATTTATGTATATCATTCTTATTTACAATCCATTTATAATTAAATATATATTTCATTCACTTACCCCATGATCAAATTTAAGTTTGTGGCACTCGAATCCTGCATAGATTGCATCTTAGTATTTGTGTAGTGATTCCGTATCTTATTATTTGCATAGTTTGTATAATTATATATATCTTAATTTATCATTATAATTCACAAATTTATGTTTATATATGAATTTTAATTTATCATTATAATTTACAAATTCTTGTTTTTATTTATTTATTTTAAATTAAGATTCAATAAAAAATAATTATAATAAACCGATAATTATTAAATTAATAATTACAAATAATATATTAAATATTTGTATTTTTTAAAATAATTTATTAACAAAATGATTCTAGTGGGTAATCATTTTAATTATAATAAAAATGTTCTATATAGTAAGCTAATTAATAATCATTCTAATCTTATCCGACTTCAATAATATTCTTAAATAAGTGTCACTATTATTATGTCACTGATATACACCACTTTGAATTATATCACCAAATATCAACTAAAATGATATATACCACGTTGAATTCTCCACATAAATAATAATAGTCACCAACTATAAAATAAAATGATATACACCACTTTGAATTATGTCACCAAATATCAATTAAAATGATATATACCAGGTTTCTAAACATAAATCTTAATATCTTATTGCCCAATCATTCTACTCAAATATTGCAAATATTTGTTATTTATGATATTGATTTATATAAAAATTTAATTGGCTTATATATAAATTTAGCGATAACCTATGTAATAAATAAATTTATATTTTTTTGTGATATTTAATTTATTTATCTAAAATTTTTATGATATTTGATTTATATAGAAATTTAATTGACTTATACATAAATTTAGTTATAACATATGTAAATAATATTTGATTTATAGAGAAATTTGATTGACTTATACATAAATTTAGCTTATAACCTATGTAATATCTAAATTTATATTTTTATGATATCTGACTTATTTATCTAAAATCTTTATGATATTTGATTTATATAGAAATTTAATTAACTTATACATATATTTAGCTACAACCTATGTAATGTATAAATTTATATGTCTGATATAGAAATTCAATTGACTTACATAGAAACTTAACTCCAACCCATGTGATGTATAAATTTATGTTTATGATATTTGATTTACTTATTGAAATTTTTATGATATTTGATTTATATAAAAATTTAATTTACTTGTACATAAATTTAGCTACAACCTATGTAATGTATAAATTTATGTCTTTGTGATGTTTGATTTATATAGAAATTTAATTGATTTACATAGAAATTTAGCTCCAACCCATGCGATGTATAAATTTATGTTTATGATATTTGATTTAGTTATCTGAAATCTTTATAATATTTGATGTATATAGAAATTTAATTGACTTATAAATAAATTTAGCTACAACCTATGTAATGTATAAATTTATATTTTTATGATGTTTGATTTATATAGAAATTTAATTGACTTACATAGAAATTTAGGAACGACCCATGTGATGTATAAATTTAATTTGGTGAGATAAGTGTAATAAACAAATTAAAAAAATAGATTCAATTCATATATATAACACTTTTTTTTAAGTTATATTTATAGGTAGACATAAATAGAGTAGGGTCACTAGAAGCTGCATTGCAATACTTTCTTGTTTGCTTTCCCATGAGTTTAATGTCTACTTGAAATGTCGTCATGAACTTTGTATAGAATGCCTTCCATGAAAGTAAAAAGGATATTCTTCTGCCACCAACTATATCTCTTGCTTTATCATTATTCCTTTTCGTGCCAACTTCATGAAAATGAAAGGAGAAGATTGTTTTCCCACCAACTATATCTTTTGCTTGAGCATTGTCCCTTCTCGTGCCAAATTCATTTGATTTTCACCGTTAGTGTTTTCTCAATTGTCCTTTTCACATAACCTAATATTATGCTCGCTTGGTTTAATCAGCACACTAAAATCGAACTCTTGAACACATAGAGTCACTAATAAATTCGAATTTCTTGTTTGTCTTGCTTGGTGGAGAAACAAAATCATGTCATCAATAAATAAACCTTAGATTTTTAATCGAGAGATAACTCATATGGTTTGATTTGTAAGTCTCTTGGAAATATGTCTGGGTATTTCTTTGTCAACGTGACAATCTCTATAGTTTTCTTAGTCATGAAAACAAAGTCAAATTCAATCAGTTTAACTTTAACGTTTAATGTACATCAAAATGAGAGAACCTTTCAAAAGAAATGGTTGGTAAATTTCTTGGACATGTCTTGGAATCGATATTTGGGGTATACTTGAGGTGAAGAACACTTGATTATAGTTCAAATATTACCATCCCCACTTTACCTTGAGCTTAGGTGAGAAAATTGATCATTAGCAAAATTTTGTTGAAATTTTGGTGTTGAGGAAGGTTGGGGTTCAAGTTTAGAGTATGCTCGTGGAATTCCAAATGTTCACTAAAGGAAGAGTGAAGAGCAATGGAGGAAGGTGGTTATGTAAAAGTCCAATACAAAGATGAACCTGTGAAATAGCTTCTCAATGTGTGACATGTGTTGGGATCGAAATGAATCTTACATTTAGTGAGCCAAATGGTTGATGCAAGTGTTTATACATTATCCTCTAAAGGTGGTTGTGGAATGATTCAAGGAGCTATCATTTTTGGTCAAGGGCATCCAACTTGGAATTTGTATAAGTTGGATGTCACTACTCACATCATGGGTAGTGGCAACGTAGTGTCAACAATAAAGGAAAAATCGATGACAACATTGAAAATGAAAAAATAATATTCTGGCATCATTGAATGGGACGTCTCTCATCTATATGGATATTGGTGGCCACCCACATATTCTACTAGCTCAAAACATTTTTTCTAGTTTGGTAGTTTTTTTACGTATTTTCACGTCCATAAATTTTGGGGTCATTTTGAGGCCCTAAATGACATTTTTTGGTGATGTCATGCTCTATACATAGTTATAGGCATTGTCTTGATGGGAAAAAGGGGTGTTTCTCATATAGACCGTTCCAATGAGATACTAAGCGCCCTAAACGGAGATTGTATGCAAAAGTTATGCCCTTGGGAAGTTGACACATCAACTAACCACCTTCGGGCCCACAAACCTTTTTACGATTCATCTTCTAGGTGTTGGCAATATGGATTATAGTTGTCATTGATGTCAAAGTAGTTCATGAATGAAAAAGGATAAGCAAAGGACATGATGGCAGAGTGAACTTAGTAAAAGACAAAGGAAAGAAAAAATGTGAACTCAATATAAGTCAAAGGAAAGACAAAGGTAGTGATGACATGGAATAAATGATGAAATGGCAGATATGATGACATAAAATAACATAATTGATGGAAAATTGGTAAGAGGCATTGCCTATGATGACAAAGTAGATGGTGTGACATGATTCTGGAGAAATATGGCAATTGGTGAAAATCAAGAAATTGACTAAGTATGGATAAATAGTCAAAACTAGTCGAAGAGGGTTTAAAGAGAATGACCTCCCTAAATAATGGGTTAGAATAAATTCCTACATCACATAAGGGTCTTCCAGACTTGTGTTTTTTCTACCTTACCATGTCTTCACATTGTCTTGGAAGCAGCTGAGGAAGAAGTTATGGACCTACCAAAACAGTGTTTTAGGAAGATTGGATCACACTAAGAAATTTCTCTAAGTGTCATAACAAGTTACAAAAGGTTGGAAGACTATTTTCAAATGTCCTCCAGAAGATGTGTGTGTGTCAGTAATATTTAAAGATGAAATGATCCTTTTTCCTGGTGAATTGGCTATCCAGCCATGAAATTAGATTCTCATTTGGTTCTCACATGAGCGAAATATCAATCTGCCAAAACCAAGAGAAAAATGTTATTTTTCATGTTGAGATTAAAATTGGCTAAGTGTTAGAGAAAAGAAATCGTGCAAATCCGCAAAGTCATGGTGAGATCCGCATTCAATCATAGATCCGATGATCAAGAAGCATCCTGCATGAGATCCGATGGTTAAGGATCAGTTCTGCAAAGGACAAGAGGAAAAGGTGAAGTTCTACAAAAGAGTATAGATCAACAGTCGAGATTAGATCCACAGAATATCTAAGGTCGAGAAGAGTTACACATAAGAAAAGTGAAAAAAAGAAAGCAAAAAGAGGAAAGAGGAAGGAACAGAATCACAAAAAGACAGTAGGAAATGTCACAGTTCCGCATTCCATACTCCAGGATCCGGAAGATCAATGGTTAGAAAGACTTCTGTGAAAAATAGACAGTGCAAAAAGGTTAGTACGAAAAATGGAAGGCGAAGAAGTGCAAAAGAAACATTTGAGCTTTTGAGAACCCGCACTTCGCATCCTGCGTTCCAGAAGATCAACGGTCACGAAGGATCCCGTAGGAGATCAACGGTGCAGAATGATTGGGATGAAAATATTAGTATGGAAGCGGAAATCTTGAAATAACATTATGGAAAATTCACAAACCCGCGTTCCGTTATCCACATCTTATCGAAGATCAACGGTCGCAAAGAAGCCCGCAGGAGATCAACGGTGCAGAACAATTGAGGCGGAAAGCTAAGTGCAAAAAGACATTTCGAGAAATGTCATGGTTTGGCGATCCGCATACTGCATCCCATCTCAGATATAAGGTCAGAAAATAGTCAGGGATAAAGATCAATGGGCCAAGATCAATGCGGAAAGACGACTGTGGAAGAACGTGACTAAAAGGTTAAAACTGTTAATTGATTAACAAGAGTTTAGGCAATGTCCGCAAAGATCCCGTAGAGGAGGAAAAGAATCCCACAGGAATTGTTTGATGAATCCCAGAATCAGAGAAAACGATCTTGAGAACTTATTAAAGCTGATTAAAAGGATTTGTTGACGAATTATCCATCTGGTCATGACCTCATATGGTGTTTACATGTAGTGAATATGTCCTGCAATATTTACAGATGATGCCCGCAAGTATGAAGAGAATATACGCCATTGTTGGAAGAATATCAGATAGGTTGTATTTTGAAAAGAATTAAATGTTCATAAATTGAATTATTAAGGGTGTGATTAATAGAGTTACGGCGATTATGACTAACAAAAGGCACATAAATAGAGTTAGAGTATTGTTAGGATGTGACTGTTTGAAAAGGTATGTTGCTGTATTGATGTTTGAGAAGAATATATAAACATAATCTTGAAGAGGAAGTGAAGTGACTCTATTGTCTCTATTGGTGAATAATGAATATCTAAAGAAGAAGATTAGTAGTCAGAGAATGCAAAGTGTATCTTTGCAATCCAGAACCCGTGTAAGAACAACATAGTATACCAAGAGAAGAAATCCAGAGATAGAGTTTGAAAAAGGTCTGGGAATTTTAATAATATCAAATTAGGGTGGCATGGTGGTGCTAGGGAAGGCTACATGCCTGCAAGGGGGCCTTAGCCTTCTTCCAGTAGTGGCTGGAGAATCAAGGTATTAGTGTATCCTTGTCTGTAGGTGCAGGCAGAAATCAGGGTATTGGTGTATCCTTGTCTATAGGTGCAGACAGAAACCAAGGTGTGGGTGCATCCTTCAATAGTAGTTAATAAACTTAGGGATTTTGGTCTCCAGCAAGTGGGTGCTTGCAAATAAATATTGTATGTTGTAAAAACAAAGTTTTGTAGATAATAGAAATGTTTTTTTGGATTACCTTATTAGGGTTCCACGATAAAATTTGTGTTTGATGTATCTTTTTGATTCAATGTTTTGATTAAAGTTTAATAAGTGGTTTAAATGGAAAAAAGTCAACAATACTGATTCACCCCCCCCTCTCAGTATTGACCAGCTATCAACAATTAGTATTAGAGCAGGATCCTTCACTAACAATTTAGCCACTGGAAGGAAAATCCTATTAAAAACCATTATGGATCAACAAGAAGAGATTTACACAGAAAATGGATCTCCAATACTTGGAAAATAAGAATACATATTTTGGAGTACAAGAATGGAAAGTTATCTGAAGGCATTGGAACTTGGTGTATGGAATGCAGTGATCACTAATTACATCCCACCAAAGAGAATAAGGACTCCAGCTCAAAAGAAAGCCAAGAAAAATAATGCAAATGAAATAGAGGCCATATAAGATGGAAATATATCAATCTATCAAAATAAATATTGGACCATGGAAGAGATCGAGAGATTAAGAAAAGATGTTGGAAGACCACATGGAAGAGATCGAGAGATTAAGATAAGAAGTTGTTGACCTTAAAAAGGAGATAAAGAAGCTAGAAGACTAGCAGACCATTAATGGAGGATCAAGGACAAAATACAAAAAACTAAAAAATTTGAAGAATAAGTTACTTTGCTTAGGAAGAAGCTTGATGAGGAAACTATTAAAACAAAGTTTGAGAATAGTTCAAATATTTTAGATGACATCTTGAGGAGCAAGAAACCATCAAATGATAAAAATGGTTTAGGGTATGACAATGAAAGGAAGACAAAATGTTCCTCCTTCACTAACCAAGAAATAAATAATAGAAGAGGTTGTGCTAATGTACTAAAGAGTCCAATTAAGAATAGTCATAATTATTCCCCCTCATCCCATTATAATGACAGAACTAAAATGATACTTAAAATACCAAGGACAAGCAGGGTCCAACAAATCATTCTTGGTCATTGTTATACATGTCATAATTTTGGACATATGTCTAAAGAATGTAATCTAAGGAAAAATGTGGAAATTGAACCAGGTGATAGATTAATTTTACTCACAACAATTAACAATTGATCATGCAAAATCACTCATAAAGAGACTGAAAATTGGAGCTGAACACTAAACTGTATTAAATCAGTGTACAATAGCCAACCCTGTAATAACATAGGTTGCTGAATAAATAACATACATCAGGGATTCGCATGCATGAGGAGCAATTCGAATCTAGCATAAAGCAGGCTTACTAAAAATAAGCAAATTCCCCATAGGTGTAAAAAGTTGATCCCAAATCTGTCATGGAGCTCACGAATTAGCAAAATGGCTTAGGCAAGCTAAAGAGTGGTGGAATGGCAGCTCATACATGCTTTTGCATGGAGAAAAGAGTGGAGGATGAAGAGGACAAAAAACTAGTTCACCTCACCTAGTCTAGCTTTTCCTTTTGCCTTAAAACACTGAAAAAGCAGCGAATAAAGCAAAAAAAGCAGAAGGGCGCCTAGGAGGCTAGGACTAAAGAAGAATTGATTCCTTTAGCTCTCCCATGCGCTACATGAGTCAAATAAGGCAAGTTTGACCATTATAGATAGGCAAATGACAACTTGCACAAGGTGGGACACATGAACTAGGCTAATAAGACAAATAATTAAATTAATGTCTAAATGGGTAAACTATGGGTTGATTATTCTAACAAAAAAATATTCAATAAAAGTCCAAGAACAAAGGAAGGGATGGAAGAGGATGGAATCTATGAATCAGAAAAGTCAAAGATTTCTCAAATATGAAGGAAGTTTCTATGGATACTGTCACAAGTTTGGTCAAAAGGTTGTTGATTGTAGAACTAAGAGAAAATATATAAGTAAGGAATCCAAGAAACAAACAAGGTCAGTACGCAGGGTACCTCATGGAAATATTTGGAGAAGAAAGGAAGACTCCAAAAATATAGAAGAAACAAATATTTCAAGCATCAAAGAAGCTTCCTAAGATGATGAGGAGCATAATAGTGTTGCAGATGAGAATGAAATCAATTATGATGGAAAGCAAGATGGAGATGTAAAAGAATACACCGATGAAGATGAAGATGAAGGTGATCAATAAGGATGGAGTGATGAATGTGGAACCCTTTTCTAAAGATCTCTCTTGATTTATAGAGAACCCTAAAAATGAAATTCGAAGGGATCATATACTTAGGCGAAGTTAAAGTCAGAAAATTCCAATTGGTATCTAAATGTTAATGAGGTTATGTAGGTAATGAAGACCTGAATGCACAGGCTTAAGGAATTTTGGTAAAAGCGGAGCTATATTAACTTACAGGAAGAATAGACCATTCAATGGGTAGAGACGAAAAGATCTACGGTGGAAAATAATTTCGCTAGTTAAAATTGCACGGATGAAAGAACTTTTCATATCTACGAAATTGGTTAAAGGCTTGCATATTTTGATGAAGGAGATATAATCAGAATCATATCTACGGATGTGAGCCATTTCGTTGGGTGAAATAGCATGGAGAAAGAAAATCCTGACGGATGTGATATTTGATGAAATCCACTCTATGATATTTGAGGTCCACTGTCAATCTAGATCTAAAGGTCCTTCAATCATTTCGCTAACGAAATAATAGGTAAGTTAATTAATGGATATGGGAGAAAAATACTTATGGAATCCATTTCACTGAAGGTTTAAAGTTTGTTTGTCGTTGAGCGCTTCATGTGGAACCATTGGCTGACTGAGGTTAATTTAGTGGTTCTACCAAATTTAGAACCGGACTAAATCTAGTGACAGTCCATCTAAATACTATTATCTCAGACCAAGGATTATGTGAATATTTCTTGAAGAGAGCAAGTTACATAATACAGTTTAAAAGGGGGGGGGAGCAGTGTGTGGAAGAAAATGTTGAGTGTAAACTCTATCACAAAATGTCTTTTGGCACAAAGAGAAGAATGTTCTGAAGTTGCCACCAAAACAAGAAGAGTAGAGGCCCAAAAATTGGTATCAACTACCACAATTGGATTTGATCTCAGCTTTGAAGAAGGAATGTGTTTAGGAGAAGCAATATGATAGGATGTTAATAGTATGATCAGCACCAAGTCCAAGTTAATTGGAGGCGGAGAAACAAAAGAAGAGGAGAGAAGAATTAGTAAGGAGTGAAGATTAAAGATCTATGAGCAATTGTACTTTTGGTTCAATAGAATGAAGAATAGAGTTTAGTATGCAAGTTATTGAGTGTTTATACCTTCACTTCTAATCACCAGAAGTTTGAATTTGAAATTCTTTGTTTGCATGTGTATGTTCTCACCTCTAACTCTGATATAAGTACATGAAAAAATTGAAAATTCTATGTCAAGTTGGCTACAACAAAGGCAATAATAGGTTATCCTTTGTCATTGTTGTCAAAGAGGGAGAAGGTTTAGTTGTTGCCATCAATGCCAAAGGGCAAGATTGTTGGTAATATGGATTATAGTTGTCATTGATGTCAAAGTAGCTCATGAATGACAACGAGTAAGAAAAGGACATGATGGAAGAGTGAACTCGGTAAAAGACAAAGGAAAGACAAAAGGTTAACTCGGTATAAGTCAAACGAAAGAGAAAGGTAGTCATGACATGGAATAAATGATGAAATGGTAGATATGATGACATATAATAACACAATTGATGGAAAATTGGTAAGAGACATTTCCTATGATGATAAAGTAGATGATGTGACATCATTATGGAGAAATATGGCAATTGGTGAAAATCAGGAAATTGACTAAGTATGGATTAATAGTCAAAACTTGTCTAAGAGGGTCTAAAGAGAATGAACGCCCTAACTCATGGGTTAGAATAAATGCCTATAGCACATAAGAATATTGTAGACTTTTTTTTCTCTACCTTACCATGTCTTTATATTTTCTTGGAAGCAGATGAGGAACAAGTTATGGACCTTCCAAAATAGTGTTTTAGGTAGATTGGATTAGACTAAGAAATTTGTCAAAATGTCATAACAAAAGGTTGGAAGACTATTTTCAAATGTCCTCCAGAAGATGTGTGTGTGTCAATAAGATCTAAATATCTGACATGATCCTTCACCCTGGTGAATTGGCTATCCAACCATGAAATTAGATTCTCATTTGGTTCTTACATAAGAAAAATATCAATATGCCAAAAACAAGAGAAAAATGTTAGTTTGCATGTTGAGATTAAAATTGGCTAAGTTTTAAAGCAAAGAAATCGTGCAGATCCGCAAAGTCATGGTGAGATCTGCATTCGATCATAGATCCAATGGTCAGGAAGCATCCCACATGAGATTCAACAGTTAAGGATCAGTTCCGCAAAGGATAGGAGGAAAAGGTGAAGTTATGGAAAAGAGTATAGATCGAAAATCAAGATTAGATACGCAAAAGATCTAAGGTCGAGAATATTTCTGCATAATAAAAGCGGAAAATGGAAAGCAGAAGGCAGAAAGAGGAAGGAGCATAATCGCGAACATACTGTAGGAAATGTCAGAGTTCCGCATTCTACATTATGTGATCTAGAAGATCAATGGTTAGAAAGAGTTCCATGAAAAATCGACGGTTCAAAAAGGATAGTGCGAAAATAGAAGGCAGAGAAGTGCGAAAGAAACATTTGAGCTTTTGAGAACCTACACTCCGCATCCCACATTCTGGAATATCAACGGTCACAAATGAGCCCGTAGGATATCAATGGTGTAGATCGATTGGGATGAAAAATATTAGTCCAGAAGTAGAAATATTGAATTGACATTATGTAAAAGTCACAAACCCACATTCCACTATACACATCTTATCGAATATCAACGGTCACAAAGAAGCCTACAGGAGATCAACGGTATGGAACTATTGAGGCGAAAAGTTAAGTGCGGAAAGACATTTTGAGAAATTTCATGGTTTGACAATCCACATACCACATCCCATCTCAGATCTACAGTCAGGAAACAATTCGAGATAAATATCAATAGGTCAGGATGAGTGTGGAAAGACGACTGTGGAAGAACGTGAATAAAAGGTTAAAACTGCAAATTGATTAACATGAGTTTAGGGAATGTACGCAGGGAGCCCGTAGAGGAGGAAACAAAGCCCACAGGAATTGTTTGATGAATCCCGCGACCAGAGAAAAATATTCTAAGAACATATAAAAGCTGATTAAAAGGATTTCTTGATGAATTATCCATATGGTCATGACCTCATCTGGTGTTTACACGTAGTGAAGATTGCCTGCAATCTTTACAGATGATGCCCGCAAGTATGAAGAGAATATATGCCATTGTTGGGAGAATATTAGATAGGTTTAATTTTGAAAAGAATTAAATGTTCATAAACAGAATTATTAAGGGTGTGGTTAACAAAGTTACGGTGGTTATGACTAACAAAAGGCACATAAACAGAGTTAGAGTATTGTGAGGATGTGACTGTTTGAAAAGGTATGTTGTTGTATTGATGTTTGAGAAGAATATATAAACAGAATATTGAAGAGGAAGTGAAGTGTCTCTGGTGTCTCTGTGGGTGAAAAATGAATATCTAAAGAATAATACCAGTAATCAGAGAATGCAAAGTGTATCTCTGCAATCCAGAACCTGTGTAACAGCAACACAGTAGACCAAGAGAAGAAAGCTAGAGATAGAGTTTGAAGAAGGTCTAGGAAGTTTAATAATATCAAATTATGGTGGTAGGGTGGTGCTAGGGCAGGCTACATGCCTGCAAGGAGGCCTTAGACTCCTTACAATAGTGCTTGGAGAATCAGGGTATTAGTGTATCCTTATCTATAGGTGCAGGAAGAAATCAGGGTATTAGTGTATCCTTGTCTGTAGGTGCAGACAAAAACCAGGGTGTGGGTGCATCCTTCTGTAATGGCTAAGAAACTTAGGGATTGTAATCTTAAGCAAGTGGGTGCTTGCAAATAACTATTGCATATTGTAAAAACAAAGTTTTGTAGAGAATAGAAACATGGGTGTGGTTTACCTTATTAGGGTTCCACGATAAAATTTGTGTTCTGTGTATCTTGTTGATTCAATGTTTTGATTAAATTTTAATAAGTGGTTTAAATGGAAAAAATTAAACAATACTGATGCACCCCACCTCTCAGTATTAACCATCTATCAACATTGGGGTTAGGTTTTTTGATGTTTAGTTTTTTTCCTTCATTTTTATGATAAAAATGCCCTTCCTTCAGCATCGTTTTGTAATTGGCTTGTCATGAATAAGCATATATGCCACATCTTTTTCCTAGGGATAAAGCTACCACCATTCTAGTTGCTTTTATTTTACAATCTGTTATGTTTCATTCATTTCATAGAATGTGAGTATACTAAATCACTATGTTATTTGCAATATATCTATGTATATGGTTCTATATATGCTCTTTCATTTCGTACTCACATAAATCCATATAAGTGCTATCAGAGGAGGCTTCACTTTTTTTATTTCTCCATGCATGTTCCCAACTAGGTTAGGATTATAGATAGTTGGGTCTTGAACTATTTGAGTTTATGAAATAATAGAGGAACGAGATGATGTTCAGTTTCACCCATATCCTTCAAAATATGCCAGGAAAAATGGATGGATCATGAAGTTGTTACTTTGGAGGATCCACACCCTTCAAGGTAGAAGATAACTTTGACTCATCCCTTTATTTGAAGGTCACGTAGATGTTGATTCCCTATATAAATAGTTGAGTCTACTGGAGGGTTGTTTTTTGGTTCATTATTTCTCCTATGTATAAAATATTGTCTTTGCACTCCTTGAGGTTGTGCCCCATGTGAAAGGTTGATGGAACACTTATTATGAGAAAAACAACATAGATGGGATTCATACTTTTGGAGGAAAACCCACCTGGACAGATTTTATGGAATCCCTAAAAGAGAAATATTACCTTGTTGGAAACTACGATGACCAATACACAAAATGGAAAACTTTACGACATGAGAGGGACCAAATGGTGCCAGAGTACTCTAAGAAATCCCATACCTTGTGCACAAATATTGGTATTAGAGACTCTGAGAGGCATTTGATTTTGAAATATTCCAATGGCATACATAGGTACATCTGGACCACAATGGAATTCCTGGACATCTTGACAGTGGGCATCTCTTATAGATATGCTATCAAGATTGAGCAAAAATTTAAGTAGAAGAACAAGTGGGAATTTGGTCCTGTGAATTTGTTCCAAAAGCAAGGCAAGGGTAAGTTTAGCTCATGTAACAAAGGACGAAGAAAGGATAACTAGCCCAGAACAACCAATTCAAGCCACAAGTAAAGAAGGGTAACTAGAAGATAAAGAAGGACATCAAGATCAAATGGTGTGAGTTCCATAAGATCCCATGGAACAACACCAATGAATATCACTCAATGTAGTCATTGGTGGATGAAATTAAAGATTCAAAGTTAGATATTTGATGCAGAACCTAAATTAAAGATTCACAGTCATAGACAGGGGGAAGTGGATATTTGATGCAGAACCTAGCATCACCATCGCTACCACAAAGATCAATCCCAATGATCAAGAGGATCCAGAGGAAGGTGAGTGTCTCTTCCACTCAGACATGTGGGTAAAGGGAACTCCAATACATTTCATTATTGATAGTGGAATCCAAAAGAAACTCATTTTTACAAAGGTCATCAAATGGTTGAATTTTCCAACAACTCCACATCCACAACCCTACAACATTGGGTGGCTCGTCCAAGTACTGGACATTCGCGTCAATCAAAAATGGTTCCTACCTTATGGCATCAAGCCCTTCAAGGATGAAGTAATGTGTGATGTTTCCCCACTTGAATCTTGTGATGTTCTGTTAGGAAAATCATATATGTGGAAGTGTCATGTTGTGTATGAATCTAGACCTTGTATTGTCCTTATTACTTTGGGAAAACAACTATGCATGAAACTATAAAGGAAGTTCCCACTATTGTTGTGTCTCTCATCGCAACTAAACAGTGTAGCAAGGTAATATCCTAGACTGAGAAATTTTTCATCTTCTTGATTCACTCTAAAGGAGAACGAAATATCATAGCAACATCTGCCGCCTCCACACAAGGTCTCTCTACACATCATAAGTAGGTGGAAAAGATAGTGGAAGTGCACAAAGACATATTCAACACACCTGTCAGGTTTCCATTACATTTATAGGTCAAGAACTCAATTGATTTGATAATCAATGTGCCTCTACCTAATGTACCAATAAGCGATAGATTCAAGAATTATTCCAATATGGGTACATTTGACCAAGCTCCTCACCTTGCAGGATCCCAATTATGTTGGTGCAGAACAAAGATGTACCTTGGAAACTCTATATTGATTACAGAGCTATAGAAAAAATCCTAGTCTGTAATCAGTATCCATTCCTTGGATCAATGAACTTCTCAACCAACTCAAGGGTTCTAAGTATTATAGTAAGAATGATTTGAAGTACGACTATCATTAGGTACTAATTGAGTCTATTTATGTTTGGAAGACTTCCTTCAAATATCGGGAAGGACTTTGAGTGAATGATCATGCCTTTAGGCTTGACTAATTGCATTAGTATGATCAATGATATTATCTGTCCATTCACCAATTATTTTGTGGATGTAAATCTAAATGACGCTTTTGTGGTAATATATCTAAATGGCATCCTCATTTACAAAAAACATGTGAAGAACATTTACAACATATTCAATAGGTCCTCAACACCCTGCAATAACATAAGTTATATGCCAATCTAGATATGTGCTCATTTAACATGGACGGAATTTAGTATCTCGGATACATATTGGATGACCATGGTATGCCTATGGATCTAGCCAAGATCCAAGACATTCATGATTGACCGAATCTAACAACTCTCACATTGCTTCGCAACTTCCCAAGCCTTACCAACTTCTATTACAAGTTTGTGTTGGGCTTCTCTCATATTTCTTGGGCCCTTAGCCAAGTGACCAAAGGTGGATCTGAGGCCAATTCTATTTGGGCCAAGTCACAACAACAAGTATTTGAGGATTTGAAGTAGATCTTATGTTCAACACTCGTCCTTACTAGATTTTCAACAACCCTTTGAAATTGAGACAAATGCTTCACACTATGCTATTAGCGTATCCCTCACGCATCTTGGCCATCCAATGGCATGTCATAGTAAGACATTCTCACATGTTGTCCATAAATACCCCACATATGATGAGGAAATATATTTCATTGTCTAAGATTATCGCAAATGGGAGAATTACATTCTCAACAAAGAGACAATCATGCACATTGATCGCAATCCCATACAATTCATGTGAACACAAGGAAAGTTATGTAATTATCACCAACAAAAGTGGTCCACATACTTACAGCAATTCCACTTAAACATCAATTATAAGAAATGTAGCACCAATCGAGTCATTGATTTCCTCAATTGACCTCCAGTGGTAGCGTTAACCATGGTGCTCAACTCTTGTGCCCATGAGACCTCTAGGTGGTATCAACTATATGAAAATGATACCAATATTGCTTCCACCTATTAAGAATTATGTGCAAGAACAATAGTGGTAGAATTCCATCTCTAGGAAGGACTGTTATGCTACATGTTCCATCTCTTTATCTCATCAATCAAGCATGCAAAGATGATATGGGAAGTGCATTACATTCAGCTGGCAAGGCACTTAGGGTTAGAGAATAAACTAACAATATTGTAGAATTAATTTTATTGGTTGAAGCTCTAACAAGTATATTAGACCGTGCACTTCCTGCACCATGGAGAAACTTACCACTAAGAAGAAATCGCTATACACCCGTTTGCATACTCCCAATGGTCCTTGGGAGTCCATCTCTATGGACTAAATGTCAATACTTCCTTTAACTAATAATGGTAATGACTGTGTGTTTGTGGTCATGGATCACTTATCTAAGATGCCCATTCTAAGAACTTGCAAGAAGAGCATCTCCATTGATGCCACTGCCAAGCTCTTCTTCGAATGCGTTTGTAGAATTCATTTTGGGTTACCACAAACTATCATTTCATATCGGAACAACAAATTCTTGGGAAAATTTTGGTTTATCCTATAGTCACTAATGAACACCAAAATCACCTAATCGATTGTTTTCCACCCCCAAACCAATGGACATATAGGGGTGGTCAATAGGATGGTTGTGCATATTCTGAGGATGTACAATTGTAAACATTCCTGCATATGGGATGAGAGTCTTCCATATATTCAACATAGCTACAACAAATCCCTTCATAGCTCTAATGGACACATCAATTTCCAGGTTTCCTTGGGGTTCCAACCATTGGCCCTAATTGATGTAATTCTTCCCATTTCTTCAACACAAGAGGAATCTTCCCATGGTCTCACGAAGGTGGAAAATGCCTCTCAATTTGTTTAACGAATTCAACACATCCATTATCAATTCCATGACATTTTGTTGAAATCCAATGCCAAGTACAAGTAATGACATGATCATCATCATGTTCCACAAAACATTCAGGTGCTAATAAGGTTTGGTTGTATTTGTAGAAGCAACGACTCATGGGATTCCATCGTAAGTTTTGTCCACTTTGATAAAGGGTCATACACCATCACCAATGCATTTGGTCAGAATTCCTTCAAAATAAGCATTCCCCCCTTTCTTTTCTAGCACCCAATATTTAATGTTCTCCTTCTCCCATATTTTCCACCATTGTTGGACATATTAGAGGTCACAAAGTAGTTGGAACCATAAAAAATAAACCCTGACTATTTGGACCAAGCTACAGTTGATCGAATCATGGATATACATGTGAAGGGAACTTGTCAACATCAAATTTATCTATATTCGGTCGTTAAGTCCTAGTAGTTTCTTCACTAAGGTAAATGTCTCACTAGGAGTCAAATTCAACATAAGTTTCCCCATTTGATTCGAGAAATTAACACAATGGATAACATTTCTTACCAAAGGGGTAGGACTAATCTAAATTAATATCGGTGGCTACACACCTATTCCACTAGCTTAAAATACTTTTTCTAGTTTGGTGGTTTTTTTATGAATTTTTGTGTCCAAAACTTCCTGGGCAT
Organism: Pseudotsuga menziesii; assembly: GCA_001517045.1. Taxonomy (NCBI): domain Eukaryota; kingdom Viridiplantae; phylum Streptophyta; class Pinopsida; order Pinales; family Pinaceae; genus Pseudotsuga; species Pseudotsuga menziesii. The sequence continues at coordinate 69,936 of LPNX010642812.1, forward strand.
TTTTAAGGAGCTAGAAGACATTTTTTTGTGATGACATACTCCAAATGTATCCATTGTGTAGCAGGAAAAGTGCACAAGGAAGAACCTGAAGTGTAATAACAAGAGGAAAAGCAAGCACACGATGGGGAAAAGTAGGTAAATGAAGAAGCACAACCGCATAGCAGAGGAAGCTATGACGATGATCATTGTGATGAGGAAAGGTCGGATTTGAGTCAGTGGAAGAGGCAGATAAAAGAGTTAAGGCTGAATAGGTGCAAGTCAAGGAAGACAACAGAAGAATGAGTTGGCGAAAGACTAAAGGACAGTTTTTGCGGCTAGTTATGACCTATGCAGACAGGATGAAAGATGTTTCCATGGCTAGTCATGGCTATGGTTAGTGTAATACATGAATTTTGCGACCAATATGGCATGTCATCAATGTAATAGGAGATATTTTGTAGCTACTTATGTAAGCAATAAATGAGTTGTACTCATTCGACCCTGCACAGTCTTGTAATTTGTATAAATAAAAGGAACCCGATCTGTATAAGGGTTAGCTTCAAGAAATAGTTTCAAGTTAGCTTGACTATTAATCCATTAGAAGAGTAGTATGGAGATATTAGAGAGGAGTCTAATAGAGGGATTTTGTTGAGCCATGGATCTGCAGCTGAGTGCGTAGACCATTTTGTAGATTCAATCCGCAGTTGAGGGTGTAGATAGTAAAGTAGAAGAGTCGATCCAGGATGTGTGTGGATCAGTAGGAGTAGATAGAAGAATAAACCAGAGAGCATGAGAGAAAGAAGAGTCTAAGTTGTAAAGAAATATCTTAAAACAATTTGTAAGTCACAAACTGCAAGGTTCTCCCTATATTTCTCATGCCAGATGAAGAGCACCTTGGTGGTTTTTCCCAGATGTGTTTCCACATTATCTCCTGTGTAATGGATGATTGAATGATGTGTTGAATATTTAACTGTTAAATTTTGAATGTTTGATTATCTTCCATTATTTATGGTTATTGCTTGAATGAATGTCGCAATAATGATAAGCAGTGAATGAATAGGTATCTGATCATCGACAAAGAATTGTGTATCAGTTCATGTTAAATACTATTAAGTCATAATATAAGTCGCAGCATGGCCATTTTATATTAACTAATCAGTTGTGTCACACTATTGCACCAGCTGATTAAGTTGTTAAGGAGAAGGTTGCGTCACACTCTTGCGCCATTGTCGAGTAGTAAGAGACTCCAAACCTCCATCTTTGTCGAGCGCCTTAGCTGCATGCCAAGGGACTATAATCACTCGCCAACTGAGAAAACATGGTTCTGGGAGTTACACATTAAGATATCTCGGGTAAGACTGCACCTACCTTGTGGGTGTTTCCAACTGAGCTTTCTCTGTTGGGCCTATATATTTGGGTGTTTTGTTGGTTTTGTGTTGTTGTTGAACCTAGGTCGCGAGAATTGAGAAAGTAGGCCAACAAATGGTTCTATTTCCAGGACCCGCAATCATTTAATTTGAGGGAAATGTGTGGCATCCGAAAATGAGGGAAATAGAGGATTGGTTGGAGTCTAAGACATTGGTATTTGTGCAGCAAGAGAGCGCAAGAACGCAGTTGAGCACAGAAAACAGGTTGGACCGGTACATATACTCAGATATTCATGAGATCTTCTTCGTAGAGTTTCCTATTATGCCGCATGAGTGGTTGTCAAGATTGGCGACTAGGCAGACAAATTTCTAGATAAGAGAAGTAGACGAATGGAATGATCAGTTGATCCGTGAGATAACGAGTGTAAGTAATCCCATCTCTATATCTATTGATTTTTGCGTTGATAGTATTTTTCAAGGGTATATTACTGAGTTTTTTTATACTTACAAAATATTGTAAGTACCCCAGCCATTATTTACTGTAAATTTTTCAAATCAGTAGGGCATGATGAGAAGGATTGTAGAGCATATCAGCTCCTGAAGGAAAAGACATTAGAAACCTACTTGATGAAGAATAAGGGGTAGGGTCAGGCTGAACAAGCATAAGCACACGACCATCCTGCACCTTGCCCACAGAACCAATATCAGAATCAGTATCAACCCCAGTATGCGCCTTAGAACTAGTAAGAACCACAAAATCAGTATGCGCCTGCCACATCCCCAACCCTCTACCAGAGAGAGGACGCGACTATAATGCTATCAATCCAGGCATGCTATCCCCATCAACATAAATATAAAAATGAATTGAACTTAAACTTACATAGATGCATGAATTATTAACATACAACAGAAGAAAAATTCATTCATTCACAAAATTTAACATGTTCATATTAATTCATAAGCACATATACAGTTGCAGAGATAAAATAGACAAGAATACTTATCTTGAAAGAAGCTTGCCCTGCAACCAGCTACATTGCTACAATGTTCCACCCAACCATAGTCTAGTGTGCTCATCAATCTCTTAGCAACACTGCCATCCCTGAGATGGGCATGATTCCCAGAAGGAATAGGGGAACACTAGCAGACTCACACATAGCCAAAGGTATATCAAAATTCAGCCAAGCCAAACACAGTTGGGTTTATCAGGATGCTAAGGAGATGGAATGGTTGAACTGCTGAGCTAGTGAGCTCAACCATAGAGCTATGGACACCTGCACTAGATTGGGCTTGACTCCTAAACCATCTACACACCCAACAAAAGGAAGCATCCCCTTCTCTGCTACACAGTCCCTTGGGATATGCCTTCCATTTCAGTGCTATTCAAGGTGTGCAAGGAAGAAAATCAGCCCCTCTAGATCTATTTGTGAGGTTCCCTTCCTACACTAGGTTTATCAAGCTCATTCATACCCAATTCCACTCCAACTCAGTTCAAACCAAAGCCAAAATATGCACCCACAACACAATACGATTTATGGGTTTGAGGAAAGACAATTTGGGCAACAAAATGAATTACCAAGATGGGTAAAACCATCACCCTAACAGCAATTCAATTTCTAGAAATTTTTATGTCCTTCACATGGACAAAACAGACTCAACACACCCAAAAATTGTGGGTCTCTTCTCCCACTCGTTGGGCATTTCCAAAAAATGATTTTCATCTTGGAAAACAATGGGGAAATGTAGCAAAATAATAGGGGAGGAAACCCAGCCACTAATCATTACAAAAATTATTTCCCATCTTGACGAAAATGAAGAAAACGAACCCAACGTGAAGGAAACACACACAACAGACAAAAACCTGAAGGAAAAGAGCTCTCCAAGATTCCACTGTGTGAGGAAATGGAGGACATGGGTGAACAACCAAATGGGCATGCAATTTTTGGTGTTAACTTGCCACAAAAGTCAAAATCACATTTCCACAAAATTGATGGCTTCTCCAATTCGAATTTGAACTTCCATACCTTGCCCATCCCATGCAATAACCAACTCAACCTTTTTCTAGTAGTAATAAATGATTGGGTGAATAAGACAAGAAAGGTAGTTGACAATTTGATGGGTTCTCCCTTTGAAATTTGGTTTTTCCCCATTGGTCCAAGGGTTTGAGTACCCCCCCCCCNTGTCCAAAATTATAATGTGTCGGTTAGCACAAAATACCATCAGCATCACTTTTAATTGCCGAAACATAAAACAATAAATCAATGGTGGGGATTTTTCCTTTAGCTCCACACCATGACTAATTACAATATTTACATCATATACATTTAATGCAAATAGGATCAAAATCAGGGTGTTGCAGTGCCACAGAATCAATACTCATCACAGCAACCACACCCTCACGGAAGGGGGGGGGTGGAAACTTCCAAGGAAGAGAAGGAGGAGGATTTGGTAGAGGAAAAGATCATGTTACATGCTATAACCATGGATAGGCAGGCCATTATGCTAGAGATTTCCAAGATCCTGCAAAGACATGTTCATATTGCAAAGCGCAGGACCACAATGTGGAGAAGTGTACGTGATTGATTATGAAGTGGTAAGCTCAGACTGTCGCAGGTCCTAATCCTACGCAGTCCCAACCCAAATCCTAACCCTAATGTTCAGATGATTTTCTTTGACCCTATAGAACTAGGTGTTGTTTTTGTGACACGAGGAGGTGCTACAACTGGATCCGATCAAGATAAACCACAAGAATAGCTACAAGTGTGACCTGCATCGCAGAAGAAGGTGCCATTCGACGTTAAAAAAAAAACACATATTTTTGGACACACGATCTGAGTTTGTGGACCTCGAATGACCATCAATGTCAGTGAAAGTCAAGGAGATTCCTAAATGCTTCCAACAATTATTCTAGAGGTAGATTCTAAAAAAGGTTAGTAAGCTCAAGTCATTTATTTCAAGTTGCTTAACATTAGTCCAAGATTAACATGCTATCGCAGAATTACAGACACTAATAGAACAAACCCCAGTTGAGTCACAACCTAAAAGAATGGTCAACCATATCAAAAATAAATTCAAAATAGGTTGCGAGTTAATAATGGATGCGTAGATAGGGGATTATGACATGGATTACATTATTTTGGATCTGGGGTTAGACGTCAATATTTTGACACGAAAGACTTGGGAGAGCATGGGAAAGTCGCGACTGGACTTGTCTCCTATCTAGTTGAGACTTGAAAATTAGGAAAAGGTCCTACCAATTGGTAGGTTGAGTCAGGTTCCTGTCGACATTGAGGGACTGCGCACATTTGCAGACGTTGAGGTCATTAACAATGTCGACGACACTAACCCATATCCCACACTTCTCGGGATAGATTAGGCCATAGACAATCAGACGATTATAAATTTCAAGAAAAGGATTCTCTCATTTGAGGATGATGGGATGAGGGTAGTGTCACCCATTGATCCATTAGAGGGACAGAGGTATGTTGAACCAATTTACAGTGAAGGAAAGGGCGATTACCTAGACCATATCTATAATATCAGTGTGCCAAGAGATGACTACATACATCCTACAGTAGATGGAAACATGAGCTGGAAGAGTGCTATTTCATGCATGTCATATTTGGGAGGGGCCTTGGAGAATTTGCGAAACATATTGCATGAGGTATCTATGCAGAGATGCACCATGATAACAAGTTCTATGCGATGAGTGGAAAACTAGTCAAGGGAGCTTCCCACCTATGAGGGTTTACCTAATCTTGCGACATTCCTAAGCGAGTTTGAAGGACTTGTAACAGAGCCGCGATGCTTGTTTGTATTGGACTATGTATTGAAGGCTATGCCTGCTAGATGGTGGAGCACACATAAGCAATCCATATCAGAGTGGCCACAATGTAGAAGATTGCTAGAGGTTAGATTCGATGAAGGAGTCACTATTGTGGGTCAGAGGTACATAGGGTTGTCAAACCCTGTTGAGCATATTAATCAATGTCACATAGAATTTGAAGAATACCTGCGATAGGAATGGGTCCATCATTTCATTCATACATTGGAAATGAAACCCAAAAGCTGGTATACTTCCATGGAGTTACGATGAGAAACCCAGGATTGGGACGAGATGGTTACATAGTTTGTGCACACCTTTTCATTTGCTGATGAGAAGCCAATGGTTGATGTTGCGCTTTAAGAAATTAAAGAGAAGATATTCGTTAAAATCCCTGTTACATAAGCAAGTTCTCATCAATGCAGTCTGACCATCTAGCAATGGATGGATTGCTACAATCTGGTGGGAGAACCAGATGATGATTTGACTAACATAAATATACTAGAGTCGGAAGGTATGCATGAAGTCGAAGGGAGTGGTATTTCAAGCGACCAGTTCCTTAAACCATTGAATATCAAGAAAGTGAACATTGGCTCGCTGGAGAACCTGAAGTTCGACAATATAGGAGATTATTGGGACGATGAGACAGTGTCGAAGATAACAAACTTGCTGCACGAGTATCATGATCTATTCCCCACCAATTTCATAGAAATTAAAGGAATAGTTGGTAGTATGGGAGAAATGAAAATACCCCTAAGACCAGATGCTAGACCATTTAAGCAACGACCATATGGGTTGAATCCACAGTATAAAGAAAAGGTAAAAGTTGAATTGGATCACATGCTCGATGCAGGAATCATTGATCCTGTTGAGGAATCTAAATGGATCATCCCTATAGTGATCTAGGATAAGAAGACAATAGGCAAAGTTAGGATCTGTGTAGACCTGGTGAAGCTAAACAATGCATGCCTACATGATCCATTCCCAACACCATTTACAGATGAAGTGCTAGAAAGCATCGGAGTACAAGAGATGTATTCGTTCACTAATGGCTTATCTGGCTATCACCAAGTAAGGATCGCGAAGGAGGATTGATATAAAACAACCTTCATCATAGAATGGGGATACTACTAGTATATGGTAACGCCCTTTGGTATCAAGAATGCACTTGCTATTTTTTTAAGAATAGTAGTCTCTGCTTTCAAATATTTTATTCATAAATTTCTTGAGGTCTAATTTGATGATTGGACTGTATTTGGTCTAGTAAGAGAGCATATTAAGAGTTTGCGCATGATGTTTGGTTTTTGTCACCAGTATCATATTGCACTTAATTCAAAGAAATGTATTTTTTGCGCACCATTTGGTGTACTGCTAGGGAATTTTGTATGTCGCAACGATATTTTAGTCGAACCAACAAAAGTTGCAATCATTCTTGACTTACCACCACCTACATCAGTCACACAACTCGGATCAGTGTTAGGACACACAAGCTACTATAGGAATTTCATCAGAGGATAAACAGAGATAACTGTACCCATGGAGAAACTGTTGAAGAAAGATGAAAAGTTCCAATGGATAAAGGCTTGTCAGGAAATATTGGACAAATTAAAGAACAAGATGGCCACTGAGCCAATAGCTGTATTTCTATACTGGAAGAAGGAGTTCCACATCCATGTCGATGCATCATCCGTCGCGCTTGGCATAGTATTGATACAACTATGTGAGGGTGCGTTGGACCACCCTATTGCTTTTTCTAGTAGAAAAATGTCAACGACAGAGAAAAATTACACCACCATAGGGAGGGAAGGACTCGCAATGCTCTATGCATTGTAAAAGTTTCGACACTACTTGTTGGGTGGACATTTCCAAATATACATTGATCATTCGACATTGACATACCTGCTCAACAAGCCAGTGTTGAGGGGGAATATATGTTGATGGATCCTCCTGTTTCAATAATTCGACATTGAAGTCATTGTTAAACCTGGTCGACTGAATGTAGGACCCGATCACCTGTCGAGGATCGAGACTGGTGAAGAACAACCCAGTTTGGAGGACAACTTTCTTGATGCAAAACTGTTTGCAGTCACCATGATGGATGATCAGAATAAGGAATTTAATGCCACCATTCACTTTCTGAGCACAAGATATGCACCTGAAGGATTCTCTAATGTGCAAAATAAATATTTAGTCATCAGAGTTTTTGACTTTACATTGATCGCAGGACACTTATACAAGATGGGCGCAGATGAAATATTGTGACGTTGTGTCTTTGACCATGAATGACAATGGGTAATGAGTGAAGAATATGTCGGTGTTGTAGGACGACACTACACTGGGAAGGAAAGTGTGCTCTAAATATTGCAAATTGGACTATGGTGGCCAACCATACATATGGATACCAAGAGTTTTTACCAATGTTGTGATGTCTTCCAGAGGACAAGAAAACCACAGATAACCATGCAAGCATTCAACAAGTGGGTCTTTGATTTTGTTCGTCCGATCAGTCCATCAAGGAAAGCAACTGGCGCGCACTACATTATCACAAAGACAAACTACTTAACCAAATGGGTTGAAGCCGTACCTATAAAATATTGCACCACTGTGATTGCGGCAAAGTTTTTATTTGAGAATGCCATGACCAGATTCAGCTACCCAAAAATTCTACTAAGTGACCAAGGTACGCATTTTGTTAACAAAATGATTAATGAGATGACTACATAATTTCAAATTCACCATAGGAAAATGACTCCCTATCATCCATAGGCGAATGGAACGGTTGAAGCCTTCAAAAATATTCTAGAGAATGCATTAACCAAAGTATGCAATGTGCACCAAGATGACTGGGATCAGAAAGTTTCAGTTGTGTTATGGCCATACCGCACGAATCACAAGTGATTGACAGGGAAAACTCCATTTTGGCTAGTGTATGGACAAGAACATGTTGTGTCGATGGATTATATTGTCTCGAGCCTAAGAATTGCTGCGCTAACAGAAATGACTGATGGAGATGCTGTCGAGCAAAGGTTTTTGTAGCTCGTATAGATGGAGGAAGAACGCTTTGTTGTAGGATTCCACCAGAATATAGAAAAGCAAAGGAAAAAAGCATGACATGATCTCCATATCAGGATTAAGCCATTCAAAGTCGGAGGACTTGTTTTTCTGTATGACAGTAAATTCTTCAAACATCTAAGGAAATTGAAGACGCATTGGTTAGGGCCATATGTGATCATGCATATCACTGACACGGGCACAGTAAAATTGCAGAAGTTGGATGGAACATATGTCACATGAATGGTAAATGGAAGTCACCTAAAACCTTACTATGATGGCCACGACATGCCTGGGTAAGGTCACGGCGGGATAAAAAAAAAGATAAAAGGGAATTGTTCTATCGCACGCCTGTGACAGGGTATGTCAAATCACAGTAAATGTGGGAATGACAAGTTGGACGTCATTCAATCATGGATACCTAGGTGGATTTAGGCAGTTATGATGACAATGTGTCATTAATTCAACGCGTCCGAGGATAATGACGATGTGATTTTTGGTCCCATCAGTCGTGTCTGCCATAACCGCCATAACTGTCCTGACATGTACAAATTAGAACTCAAGTGCATGAGTTAATGTTGGACTGTGTCGAGTTGGTAGCCCATGTGATCGAAAATACATCGACCTCCCATTGAATTATCACATGCATGAAGAATGCACCCCTATAAGTATGATCTTTCCTTGACAAGAATCATTTTACATGCATAGAGAGAGCAATAGTGAACTAGAGCTTGAGATTGAGAGTCGACGCTAATAATTATTGAGATTTCCAATACCAGTGAGAAATAGAGCATGACTATTGCCTCACCGTGTCCGATTAAAGAATAAATTGTGTCTCCATAAGTATAGCAATAGGAAGAAATGATGGTGTGAAAAAACCCACAAATAGTTCCTACGTCCAGTTTGTCCCCTGTTCCAACCTATGGCTTGGGCTCCACTGGTGAATCCCACAGTTGTGACCATTCACACTGTAAATAGAGGTTCTAGAATCATCAAGGCTGAATAAATCCAAGAAACATAAGGCTAAGGTCATTGAGCGTATGCCTACTGACGACAAACCCATGGAGGACACACCAGAGTCGCCACCACGTAGAGATGCTAGCTCCACCATTAAGGAGCAGAACCTCCTACCACAATATGTTCGGCCAAGAAGAGAAGAAGCACAGGAAGTGAAGCTTCCAACAAAAGCGTGCTATTCATTAGAAACACCCCACATCTCTACTGATGTACCACTACTGATGAAGATCATTCCCAAATTGGCCAAGCTACAGTTTGATGATATGGATATGTGCAAGTTGAGCCACCTGAGCCATAGTTGGTCATCGTAATGGAGTGGGAAAAAGGCATTGAACATGCATGCCTACTCGACCTGCTACTTATACCGCACTTTAGTCGGAGCACGCAAGTAAGTATTTATGTGTGACAAATCCTTGTTTGTTTTCATGGTGGATATTTATGGCTCGATCGACCCTACCCTGTCAACATCGAGCTCATATCGTCTATCACGGGTCTGTCAAAGCAGGGAGATGACCCTGTACCATATTTGTGACAAAACAAGGATACCAAAAATGAAGTAGAAGTATGATCTCCAGTACATGGGTAGAGGATTCATCATTGCCCCTATCGGGACCGCGCTTTAATATTCACTGCGAAAATCCTATCTTGCAAGTTGTTGTGCAAGATGAGGCCTATTGAGTGCACCGTAAGGATAGTGGATCTTGCAGAGCAGTGCGTAGCGGGTGTGGTCTTCAACTGGTCACAATACTTGCTGAATGAGTTGATAGATGATGTAGAGCAAGCACAGGTGGATGAAAAGACCAAATTACACTATTCCTGGTTGTTGATCTTAATCTATTTCATTGTTTGGTCGAACCCACTTGACTACCAGTTAGTGGATGTCCCAGTGCTTTACCTTGGCACAAAGTATTAGAACCTATGGGAGGATAAGGAAGAAAGGATCCGCCAGAAATACAACAACAATGAGTTCTTTCTGCACCGAGAGGCGTTGCGCAATGTAATATGGTGCCAACATCGATTGTGTGCAGTAACAGTTGAGAGATACCAGCCTTTTATAAGCTTCCAGGCTGGCATCCATCATGTTATTTTGGAGCCACGGAAAGGCCCGGCCAAGAAAGCACACCCGACAGGTTTTGTGATTGAGGATGTGGATGTTGAAGCAATCGTCTAGGAATGGTTGAAAGAATGGTGCGTCGCAGTTGACGTACAGATGGACGAGGCAGGAAATCAAGGAGAGGGACAAGGAAATGGCTAAGGAGGAGGCCAAGGCGAGGTCCAAGGAAATGGCCACGATGATGTTGGGGGCAATGGGAAAGACAACCAGTCACAGGAGGATGATGACGACGGTAATAATAGTGAGCACAACACTGATGATAATGATGGAGAATAAATGTCGACTGAATAGGATGTGCAAACTAGGAAGAAAGAACAGGAACGGGAGTGCACGCACCCATGTAAGAAGCGAAAATATGACAAAACGAACAATACTGTCAGCTTTGATAAAGAATACATTGGCCTACTTGCAGATGTTGTCATGGAAGTAGCCAAGAGCAGCTTTGAGGGCCTAAGAACGCAGCAGATACAAGTGACCAAGAACCTTGCCGAGCATCTTAACCAGCTCACAGAGGCCATCAATGAACTTAAAACCATTGTCGAGGTTGAGACATATGACGTGGATCCCGAGGACACTTTATCCATGCCACTACTATTGTCACCTCTCAATATGGGATTAAAGGCGTAAGCACTAGAGTCAGGCATAGAATAATATGATGATGTCATCAAGGAAATGGGGACACTAATGCTATATTTTTCAAAGCTACCATTGACCGATGTATACTTCATTCAGCATGCAACTACGACTGAACTCTGCATTTGAGAAAATGAGTTGGCTTATCAAGACACTAAGAATACAAGGAAGGAAAAATAGTGCAAGGTCCTCCTTAGGGAAAAGAACCAGGAGATCAAGATGCACAAACATATTCGGCTCATACTAGCAGAAGCCATCAAAAGCACAGTTGTAGACTTCCCACCGAAAGAAGGCCAAGGAGATGAGGATTCAGCTACAAAGATTGGTTGGCTCTCAAGGATTGTGGTAGATATCAAGAAGAAGGTAGAGGAGCTTCAAGAGCAGTAGATACCAAGAACACCTACTAAGGTGTTAAAGGAATGAAGAGAAACAACATCTGAGGGTGTTGGAAGGATCAAGCAAGGAGAGAATCTCTGTACATATGTGATAGAAGTAGTTTCAGCAACTTGGGAACAACTTATGGAAGATGAGACAGCGGCCAAGTTCATTGATGAAGTGCGTCAGACAGAGCTGAAAATTGCAGCAGTCAAGGAAGAAATGTAGAAGTTGTCTCTCAAAGAAAAGATGACAAAAGTAGTCAAGTTGAAGGAGATGCAGCAAGAGGTAAAGACTCTACGCGATAAGGAGCATAGTAGGAACGATGAAGTTACAGTACACCAATCGGAAGCAGAGCGAGTTACTCGGATTATTCAACCTATACAACAAAAGCTCGAATTTATCATGCAATCGTTGGAGGAAATACTGTCAAAACATATCGGTTCCAACCGTGTGGAATAATTGGAAAAGCAATCTGGATAGGTCAGAACAGAGATCACCCAAGTGGAGGCCATTTTGAAGGAATTTCAGGACAAGGTTGGTCCTGTGGTGCAACTTGTGCCAGAGCTTTAAAATTTTTCCCAAGGATATCCATTTTTCTTAGTGGCTCAAGGTGAGACACATGTGAGTGTTGGGGGCCTTTTGGGCCAGGAAAAGTGCACAAGGAAGAACTCGAAGTGCAAGCACAAGAGGAAAAGTAGGTGCGCGATGGGGAAAAGCAGGTAAAAGAAGAAGCACAAGCGTAGAGAAAAGAAAGTTGTGATGATGATCATTGCGATGAGGAAAGGCAGATCCAAGTTGGTGGAAGAGGTAGGTAGAAGAGTTAAGGCTGAACAGGTGTAAGTCAAGGAATACTACAGAAGGACGAGTCAACAGAAGACTAAAGGATAGATTTTGCGGCTAGTTATGAACTGTGCAGACAGGATGAAAGACATTTTTGTGCCTAGTTATGGCAGTGTTTAATGTAATACAGGACTATTGCGGCTAATATGGTCTATCATCAATCTAATAGGAGATATTTTGTAGCTACTTCTGTAAGCAATAACTGAGTAGTACTTGGTCGACCCTGCATGGTCTTGTAATTTGTATAAATAGGAGGAACCCACTCTATATAAGGGTTAGCTTCAAGAAATAGTTTCAAGTTAGTTTCATTGTTAGTCCATTAGAAGAGTAGTAAGGAGATATCAGAGAGGAGTCTGATAAAGGGAGGTCATTGAACCGCAGATGTGCAACTGAGTGCGCATACCGTTTTGTAGAGTCAATCTGCAACTGAGGGCATGTATAGTAAAGTAGAAGAGTTGATCCAAGATGTGTGCATATCAATATGAGTAGATAGAAGAATAAACCAGAGAGTGTGAGAGCAAGAAGAGTCTAATCTATAAAGACATATCTTAAAACAATATGTAAGTCGCAGATTGCAAGGTGCTACCTATATTTCTCATGCCAAATGAAGAGCACCTTGGTGGTTTTTACCAAATGGGTTTCCACATTATCTCCTGTGTAATGGATGATTGAATGATGTGTTTAATATTTATCTGTTAAATGTTAAATCTTTGATTATGTTGCATTATTTATTGTTATTTCTTGAATGAATGTCGCAATACTGATAAGCAGTGAATGAATAGGTATATGATCATCGACAAAGCATTGTGTATTAGTTCATGTAAAATACTATTAAGTCATAATATAAGTCGCAGCATGGCCATTTAATATTAAGGAATCAGCCACGTTGCACTATTGCACCAAATGATTTTTTTTTAAGGACAAGGTTGCGTCGCACGCTGGCTATGTCTCATTGTTGCATTGTTGTCGAGTTGTAAGAGACTCCAAACCTCCATCTCTGTTGAGAGCCTTAGATGCATGTCGAGGGAATATAATCCCTCTCCAGCTGCAGAAACATGGTTCTCAAAGTTACACATTAAGATATCTCGAGTGAGACTACGCCTTCCTTGTGGGTGTTTCTGACTAAGCTTTCTCTGTCGAGCCGATGTCTTTGGGTGTTTTGGTTGTTTTTTGTTGTTGTTGAACCTGGGTCGCAAGAGTTGAGAAAGTAGGCCAACAATCCATAGGTAGTATGTATAGGATAAATGTGCATCTCTCGTCTATACCTTTCCAATAGGATACCAAAATCCTTAAACAAAGATCGTATGCAAAAGTTATGCCCCCAAGAAGTTGACACAAACTAACCACCTTGGGGCCTCTAAACCTTTTTATGGTTCATCTCCTAGGGTTATGTTTTTGGATGTTTAGGTTTTTTCCTTCAAGCTTATTATGAAAAGGAACCTCTGCCACCTTTTGTAATCATCTTGTCTTGAATGAGCATAGTCCCCACCTCTCTTCTCAGAGATAAAGCTACCACCATTTCTAGTTTTTTTATTTTACAATTTGTTATGTTTCAATCATTTAATAGAATATGATTTTATAATATCATTGTGTTCCTTGCAATATATCTGTGTTCCTTGAAGAGATCATTGCATGTGTGAAGTAGTCCCCAAAATAATGGTACCGATTCTTTGATAAATATTTTAATGGGAGATTCAAGGGTTCACAAGAAGTGAAATAAACCATTGTATTTACTTAAAGAAAGAAAGCAATAACTTATTTATTCTATTCTTATATATTGATGATATAATTTTGATTAGTGATAGAAAGTAGATACTTAAGGAGACCAATAGTCATGTGAGTTTGACTTAAAGGGCATATGCGAGTTTCATTGTTGCCTAGGAATTACAATGGAGACTAATAAAATATGAAGTTGTATATTAACCAAAGAAAGTATGTGGAAAACATAATTCAGTTCTTTAGGATGGTTTCCTTGAATAGATCATTGCATGTGTGAAGTAGTCCCCAAAATAATGGTACCGATTCTTTGATAAATATTTTAATGGGAGATTCAAGGGTTCACAAGAAGTGAAATAATCCATTGTATTTACTTAAAGAAAGAAAGTAATAACTTATTTATTATGGTCTTATATGCTGATAATATTATTTTGATTAGTGATAGAAAGTAGATACTTAAGGAGACCAATAGTCATGTGAGTTTGACTTAAAGGGAATATGCGAGTTTCATTGTTGCCTAGGAATTACAATGGAGACTAATAAAATATGAAGTTGTATATTAACCAAAGAAAGTATGTGGAAAACATAATTGAGTTCTTTAGGATGGTGGCATGTAAACTGACTTGTACACAATCTTAAGTGGGAGTGAGCTTGTCAACTCACATGAGTCCTAGGAGAAAATAAAAGGAAGAGATGGAAAAATATGCATATGATAGTGTAGTTAGTATCCTTGTGTATGTAATGGTGTGGACAAGGCTAGATATCATAGATGTACTAGGATTTGTAAGTAGGTACATGGAAAATCCAAGGAGATATCAAATTTGGAAAACTATTAAGAGAATATTTAAGTACCTACAGGGAAAAATGCATATGTTATATTCTATCAAGGAGATGGAAGTAAGAAGCTTCATATTCATGGGTTTGTTGATGTCAACTAAGAAGGTTATGTGAACATTGGAAATTCCACTAGTACATATATACTTATATTGTTTTAAATATTTATGAGTTGGAAGAGTAAGAGGAAACATGTGGTTTCCATTTTGTACTTGAGTATATTGTGGTTTCAAAATATTTCAAGAATTTGTTTGGTTGTAGAAATTATGAAAAGGTAGTGGACTTGAGCATAGTCCAATGCCTATTTCTTGTGACAATCTAAGTGCCCTTTCTTTGGTAAATAATCCAAAGTTTAATCAACAAACATGTCAAGGTGAAATCCCACAACATTAAATATGTGGTGGATTCCAATGAGATAACTATACTCAAGATTAGGGTTCATGATCATGCAACATATTCTTTAATGAAGAGAATGGAAGGAAGAAGATTGTATTCTATAGGTACAAGGTAGGGATTCATTTTTGGTTGATGTAATTCCCAAGTGGGAGATTGTCGAATATTGCAAATTACAATGTCTTTGTAATTAACAGTTTCCATTTGTATATGGAATGTGTAAATAAATATTTGAATTGCAATCTCGTTTTTTAGAAGAAAATTTGTTTCCCAATTATATTCTTGATTTTAGGGGTAGCATTGTTTCTATTTATGTACATTCTTCACAAAAAAAAAAACAAGGAGGCAAATAATCATTTGTCCTGAGTGAGAAATTTTATGTTGGTGTTTGTGTGTGTGCTTCTTTATACTATTTTTGTTATATTATCTTTAATTTCTTGTTTATATTGAATATGTTTGTGTTGTAGCTTCTTCTCCATTTGTTGTAGGTTGTTGTTCAAGCTTAACACATTTGTGAAACTACAACAAGTGTAATCACCTCAAATTTTTTATGAGGAATTAAATATGGAAAAAAGTGATAATGAATGTCATCCATGTCCCTTGTGATCACTAGCATAAGTTGAGGTTATTAACTATTGACATGACAGCTTGCAACATGCCCTAGGTTCCTTAGAAACCACAAAGGGCATGGTTTAAAGACAATAAGATTAATTTTCTTAGTGAAGTAGGTGAATAAACATTAATGTATGAAAATATCTTTTCCAATGGGCTAAGTTTTGTCAAGTGTTATTTATACACGAGTAATGGATGAAGAAAGGTTTGGATCCTTTTGCATTGATGTCTTTTTTGTTGATTTAGTCTTGCTTCAACAATGTACTCATCTCTTTCTATCCTTTATATATATTGAACTTGTATCTCAAGGCTATCATTCAAATATCCTAGAGAATTAGTCCTAGTTTTATTTCATTTATGGATTGCATCCCGAAAAGATACAACCAAGGATGAAATTGATGTTTGTTGATCCCTTGATCTTTCTTTATGAATAAAGTTGCCTAAGGGTTGATTTTCTAAACATTGTTGAAACCAAGTAGTTATGTTTAATAAAGTTACTACTTGCCATGTTTACTTGATTGTCCTATAATTTTATGGTTGTTAAATAAGTGCCAATTATTTTTGAATGCCTTGATTGTTGTCTTGGGATAATAGTTATCCCAAATGGCATAACATTAGAAAAAAAAGTAATGCTATGCATTGAGAATGATAAAAGGTAAATGAATATCAATGTCAATGTCAATTATTTTTGTCTCACGCTTCCAGCTGAGGCGCCTAAGCCATAGTTGGTCATCACGATGGAGTGGGAAGAAGGCATTGAATGCGCATGCCTACTCGACCTGCTGCTTATACCGCACTTTAGTCGAAGCACACAAGTAAGTATCTATGTGTGACAACTCCTTGTTTATTTTCATAGTGGATATTTATGGCTCGATCGACCCTACCCTGTCGACGTTGAGCTCATATCGTCAATCACGGATCTACTAAAGCAGGGAGATGACCCTGTTCCATATTTGAGACTAAAGAAGGATACCAAAAAATGAAGCAAATGTATGATCTCCAGCGTGGGGGAAAAGGATTCCTCATTTCCCCTATCGGGTACCGTGTGGCAACATTCGTTGTGAAAATCCTATCTTGCAAGCTGCTATGCAAGATGAGGCCTATTGAGTGCATCGTCGAGATAGTGGAGCTTGCATAGCAGTGTGCAGTGGGTGTGGTCTTCAACTGGTCACAATACTTGTTGAATGAGTTGATAGATGATGCAAAGCAAGCATAGCAGGATGAAAAGGAAAAATTACACTAATCCTGGTTGATGATCTTAATCTCTTTCATTGTTTGGTTGGACCCACTCAACTACCAGCTAGTGGATGTCTCAATGCTTTTCCTTGGCGCAAAGTAAAAGAACCTCTGGGAGGATAAGGAAGATAGGATCCACCAGAAATACAACAACATTGAGTTCTTTCTGCATGACGAGGCGTTGCACAATGTAATCAGGCACCAACATCGACTACATGCGGAAACAGTTGAGAGATAGCGGCCTTTTATAAACTTCAAGGTTGGCATCCATCATGTTATTTTGGAGCCACGGAAAGACCCATCCAAGAAAGCACACCCGATGGGTTTTGTGATTGAGGATGTGGATGTTGAAGCAATCATCCAGGAATGGCCGAAAGAATTGCGCATCTCGGTCGACGTACAGATGGACTAGGAAGGAAATCAGGGAGAGGGCCAAGAAAATGGCCAAGGAGGAGGCCAAGGCGAGGGACAAGGAAATGGCCACGATGATGTTGGGGGTGACAGGAAAGACAACCAGTTGCAGGAGGATGGTGACAACGGTAATAATAGTGAGCACAACATTGATGACAATGATGGAGAAGAAACACCGACTGATGAGGATGTGCGAACCAAGAATAAAGAACAGGAATAGGAGCATACGCACCCACACAAGAAGTGAAAAGATGACAAATCGTCCAATACTATCATCTTGGATAAAGAATACATTGGCCTACTTACAAATGTTGTCGTGGAAGTTTCCAAGAGCAGCCTTGAGGGCCTAAGAACATAGAAGACGCAAGTGACCAAGAATCTTTCCAAGCATATTAACAAGCTCAAAAATGCCATCAATGAAGTTAAAACCATTGTCGAGGCTGAGACATACAGCGTGGATCCCAGGGACACTTCAACCACACCACTACTGTTTCTACCCCTCAAGATGGGATTAAAGGCACAAGCACTAGAGTCATGTATGAAAGAATATGACGATGTTTTCAAATCAATGGGGACGCTAACGCTAGATTTTTCAAAGCTACCATTGACCGGCGTATACTTCATTCAGCATGCAGACGTGACTGAAATCCGCATTTGAGAAAATGCGCTGGCTTATCAAGCCACAAACAAGACAAGGAAGGAAGAAGAGCGCAAGGTAATCCTTAGGGAAAAGGACCAAGAGATCGAGGCGCGCGGACATATTCGGCTCATACTAGCGGAAGCCATAAAAAGCGTAGTTACAGAGTTCCTGCCGGAAGAAGGCCAAGAAGATGAGGATTCAACTCCAAATATTGACCGACTCTCAGGGATTGTAGTAGATCTCAAGAAGAAGGAAGAGGAGCCTCAAGAGTAGCAAATACCAAGAACACCTACTGTGGTGTTAGAGGAACATAGAGAAACAACATCTGAGGGTGTTGGAATGATTAAGCGGGGAGAGAATCTCTGCACAGATGCGATAGAAGCAGTTTTAGAAACTTGGGAACAACTTTTGGAAGATGAGACAATGACCAAGTTTATCGAGGAAACGCGTCCGAAAGAACTGAAAATCACGGCAGTCAAGGTAGACATGAAGAAGTTGTCTCTCAAAGAAAATATTGCAAAATTAGTCGAGCTGAAGGAGATGTAGGAAGAGGTAAAGACTCTGCGCGACAAGCAGCAGAGTAGGAACGACAAAGTTATAGCACACTAATCAGAAGTAGAGCGAGTTATAGGGATTATTCGACCTATATAGTAGAAGCTCCAAGTTATCACGCAATGTTTGGAGGAAATACCATCAGAACATATCAGTTCCGACCGTGTGGAACAATTGGAAAAGCACGATGAAGAGGTCAGAACAAAGATCACTCAAGTGGAGGCCATTTTGAAGGAATTTCAAGACAAGGTTGTTCCTGTGGCACAACCTGTGCTAGAGCTTTAAAATTTTTCCAAGGATCTCCATTTTTCTTAGTGGCTCGGGATGAGCCACATGTGAGTGTTGGGGGCCTTTTGGGCCAGGAAAAGTGCACAAGGAAGAACCCGAAGCACAAGAGGAAAAGAAGGAACGCGATGGGGAAAAGAAGGTAAAGGAAGAAGTGCAAGCGTAGAGTAAAGGAAGTTGTGATGATGATTGTTGCGACGAGGAAAGGCAAATGCAAGTCAGTGGAAGATGTAGGTAGAAGAGTTAAGTCTTAACAAGTGCAAGTCAAGGAATACTATAGAAGGATGAGTCGATGGAAGACTAAAGGATAGTTTTTGCGACTAGTTATGACCTGTGCAAATAGGCTGAAAGACATTTCTATGGCTAGTTATGGCTATGGTTAATGTAATAAAGGAATTTTGCAGCCAATATGGCCTATCATCAATGTAATAGGAGATATTTTGTAGCTACTTCTGTAAGAAATAACTGAGTTGTACTCAGTCGACCCTACGCGGTCTTGTAATTTGTATAAATAGGAGGAACCCACTCTGTATAAGGGTTAGCTTCAAGAAATAGTTTCAAGTTAGCTTCACTGTTATTCCGTTAGAAGATTAGTAAGGAGATATCAAAGAGGAGTCTGATAGAGGGAGGTTGTTGATCAGTGAATGTACAACTGAGTGCACATACCGTTTTGTAGAGTCAATCTGCAGCTAAGGACGCATATAGTAAAGTAGAAGATTCAATCCAAGATGTGTGCGAATCAGTAGCAATAGATAGAAGAATAAACCAGAGAGCATGAGAGCAAGAAGAGTCTAAGATGTAAAGAAATATCTTAAAACAGTCTGTAAGTCGTAGACTGCAAGGTGCTACCTATATTTCTCATGCCAGATGAAGAGTACCTTGGTGGTTTTTTCCGAGATGGGTTTCCATGTTATCTCCTATGTAATGGATGATTGAATGATGTGTTGAATGTTTAACTGTTAACTATGGAATGTTTTATTATCTTGCATTATTTATGGTTATTTCTTGAATGAAGGTTGCAATACTGATAAGCAGTGAATGAATAGGTATCTGATCATCAACAAAGCATTGTGTATTAGTTCATGTTAAATACTATTAATTCATAATATAAGTTGGAGCACGACCATTTACTATTAAGGAATCAACTACGTCGCACTATTGCACCAGCTGATTAACTTGTTAAGGACAAGGTTGTGTCACACACTGGTTGTGTCGCATTGTCGCACCGCTGTCGAGTCGTAAGAGACTCTAAACCTCCATCTTTGTCGAGCGCCTTGGATGCACACCGAGGAACTATAATCCCTCACCAGCCGTGGAAACATGGTTCTGGAAGTTACACATTAATATATACCAGGTGAGACTATGCATGCCTTACGGGTGTTGCCGACTGAGCTTGCTCTGTCGAGCTAATGTCTTTGGGTGTTTTGTTGATTTTGTGTTGTTGTTGAAGCTGGGTAGCGAGAGTTGAGAAAATAGGCCAACAATCCATAGGTAGTATGTATAGGATAAATGTGTACTTCTAGGATATACCTTTCCAATGGGATACCAAACTCCTTACACAAAGATCATATGCAAAAGGTATTCCCCCAGGAAGTTGGCACATAAACTAACCACCTTGGGGCCTGCAAACCTTTTTATGGTTCATCTCCTAGGGTTAAGTTTTTGGATGTTTAGGTTTTTTTCCTTCATGCTTATTATAAAAAGGAACCTCAGCCTCCTTTTGTAATCATCTTGTCTTGAATGAGCGTAGTCACCACCTCTCTTCTCAGAGATAAAGCTACCACCATTTCTAGTTTTTTTTATTTTACAATTTATTATGTTTCAATCATTTAATAGAATATGATTTTATAATATCAATGTGTTCCTTGCAATATATCTTTGTTCCTTGAAGAGATCATTGCATGTGTGAAGTAGTCCCCAAAATAATGGTACCAGTCCTTTGATAAATATTTTTATGGGAGATTCAAAGGTTCACAAGAAGTGAAATAGACCATTGTATTTACTTAAAGAAAGAAAGTAATAACGTATTTGTTCTGGTCTTATATGTTGATGATATTATTTTTATTAATGATACAAAGTAGCTACTTAGGGAGACCAATAGTCATGTGAGTTTGACTTGAAGGGCATATGTGAGTTTCATTGTTGCTTAGGAATCACAATGGAGACTAATAAAATATGAAGTTGTATATTAACCAAAGAAAGTATGTGGAAAACATAATTGAGTTCTTTATGATGGATACATGTAAACTGACTTGTACTCAATCTTAAGTGGGAGTGAGCTTGTCAACTCACATGAGTCCTAGTAGAAAATAAAAGGAAGAGATGGAAAAATATTCATATGATAGTGTAGTTAGTATCCTTATGTATGTAATGGTGTGGACAAGGCTAGATATCATAGATGTACTAGGATTTGTAAGTAGGTACATGGAAAATCCGAGAGATCAAATTTGGAAAACTATTAAGAGAATATTTAAGTACCTATAGGGAAAAATGCATATGTTATCTTCTATCAAGGATATGGACGTAAGAAGCTTCATATTCACGGGTTTGTTGATGTCAACTAAGAAGGTTATGTGAACATTGGAAAGTCCAATAGTACATATATACTGATATTGTTTGAAATATTTATGAGTTGGAAGAGTAAGAAGAAACACGTGGTATCCATTTTGTACTTGAGTATATTTTGGTTTCAAAAGATTTCAAGAATTTGTTTGGTTGTATAAGTTATGAAAAGGTAGTGGACTTGGGCATAGTCCGATGCCTATTTATTGTGACAATATAAGTGCCCTTTATTTGGTAAATAATCCCAAGTTTAATCAACAAACATATCAAGGTGAAATTCCACAACATTAAATATGTGGTGGAGTCCAATGAGATAATTACACTCAAGATTAGGATTCATGATCATGCAACATATTATTTAATGAAGACAATAGATGAACGAAAATTGTATTCTATAGGTACAAGGTGGGGATTCATTTTTGGTTGATGTAACTCCCAAGTGGGAGATTACTAGAATATTGCCAATTACAATGTCTTTGTAATTAATAGTTTCCATTTGTATATGGAATGTGTAAATAAATATTTGAATTGCAATCTTAGAAGAAAATTTGTTTCCCAATTATATTCTTGATTTTAGGGGTAGCATTGTTTCTATGTATGTACATTCTTCACAAAAGAAAAGAGAACAAGGAGGCAAATAAGCATTTGTCCCGAGTGAGAAATTTTCTGTTGTTGTTGTTGTGTGTGCTTCTTTATACTATGTTTGTTATATTCTATTTAATTTATTGTTTATATTGAATATGTTTGTGTTGTATATTCTTCTCCATTTGTTGCAAGTTGTTGTTCAAGCTTAACACATTTGTGAAACTACAACAAGTGTAATCACCTCAAATTTTTTATGAGGAATTAAATATGGAAAAAAGTGATAATGAATGTCATCCATGTCCCTTGTGATCACTACCATAAGTTGAGGTTATTAACTATTGACATGACAACTCTCAACATGCCCTACGTTCCTTAGAAACCACAAAGGGCATGGGTTAAAGACAATAAGATTACTTTTCTTAGTGAAGTAGGTGAATAAACATTAATGTATGAAAATATCTTTTCCAATGGGCTAAGTTTTGTCAAGTGTTATTTATACACAAGTAATGGATGAAGAAAGGTTTGGATCATTTTGCATTGATGTCCTTTTTGTTGATTTAGTCTTTCTTTAACAATGTACTCATCTATTTCTATCGTTTCTATATATTGAACTTGTATCTCAAGGCTATCATTAAAATATCCTAGAGAATTAGTCCTAGTTTTATTTCATTTATGGATTGCATCCCAAGAAGATACAACCGGGGATGAAATTGATGTTTGTTGATCCCTTGATCTTTCTTTATGAATAAAGTTGGCTAAGGGTTGATTTTCTAAACTTTTTTGAAACCAAGTAGTTATGTTTAATAAAGTCACCACTTGCCATGTTTACTTGATTGTCCTGTAATTTTATGGTTGTTGTTGGAATATAATCCGTTAGGATTATACGTTATTGTACATAATAGGAATATGAAGAGACTCTCAGATGTGTGATCCCAAGAGTCATTGTAAATGTATAAATAAATTATTTGGCTATGAAATACATTGAATTCGGGAGTTATTATCCAACAGTGGTATCAAAGCACCACCTGCCATAACTCCTACCTGATGTGTTTCAGTCCTAGCAGCCTGAAAGCTTGCCAATCCATTGCCAGACCTCCATCCTGCCCTTTGTCAATTCGTTTCAGACTGCCTGCAATTGTCAGTCTGCCTCCGGATTCTTTCTTGCCAGCCTGCGAGCATTTAATTGTATACACTATTCTCTTCTAGACCTGGGTTGAGCAATTAAACGGTCCAAAGATGCTATGCTTCCTCCATTTGCTGCGTGGTTTTGACTGTTCATTGCAAGAACGTTTGAGTTAGTTTACCTAACCCTATTTTTGTGGGCCGCCTCTTCATTCTACCTTTGCGAGTGTACAGAGATGTTCTTCATCACGTTTTCTCATATGCTGCAATCTGTAACCTATCCTAGAGGGCCATGAGCCACATTTTCTCACATATGCGTGGAAATATTGAAGTAGATTATGAGGAGATGAAACATCTTGAGTGTATGCTGCAAATTTGAACGGGATGGTCGATGTTCAGTTGATTTAAGAATTTGCAAGACTGAAGAGAGCCTGCTGAAGACTCACAGCTATTCATTTGCATGAAGAACTGAAGCCATGAAATGCTGTTGCGATGTCTTTGAAGCCTGGTGATTGAAGGCCGATGGTAGATATTCACACCCTGTCTCAACTGTGTGGAGCCTCACAGCTTGTATTCCTGGAGCCTGAAGATCGTTGGTGGAGAGAGATTTCCCTCTTCAATGGTGTGAAGTGTTACTAAAGACTAACAATAAACCTTTTTCAAGAGCGTGGAGTGTTGGTCGTTCAACTTGGCTTTTTGAAAGGACCGTGACTGATATATATCATATATTGAAGCTCTCCTGTATTCAGCTAAGGGGAGGTAAAACGTTTTTGTTCGTTGAAATACAAAAACCCTAATTTCTGTGCATGGATGTAAAGGGAAAAGTCAGCAAGTATTTTTCATTTACATTGAGTAAAAAGGACCGTGACTAATATATGATATATATAAGACTTCGGTGGAAGAAATATGCTACTGTGTATGATGTTGTAATCTTGAAACCTAGAATTACTGCATTTTTTCTCTTTCGAATTTGAAGCTGCGACTAGAAGAGCACATGCTGTGTGAGGATAACCTTGACACCATCGAGATCGTGAAGGAGAAGAATTCGACACCCTCTAATTTCCCGTGTTTTGCTAGGGTTCTGCTTTGTGATTTAGTTTGAGACTGCAATCTCCTCAAAACCCAGTCTGTGCTGCGTATTCAATGTGTGAGTGAAGCTTGATATTTTTGCTATACATTTTTTGAAGGTTGTGTATTGTTGCAAATTGAGAAGTTTGTGCACTACCATATAAATTGTGCTCCTGCAGAATTGTCTTAGATTAATGTAAATACTACGGCAGAAACATAGACCTACATAGTAAAGAGAGCTCATTGAAGACATTGTTTCTAGTTAGTGTAGTTGTTATTCTACATAGACTGTATTGTAAAAAGTAGCAGAGACTTAGACCTCCTTCTTTCATATAGCTGAGATCGTTGATTGGTGCTGTTCAAAACCCTGTATTTTGTGACAGCTCACAAACAATGGTATTTCCTTTGGCGTATTGCTGAACAGTTCTTCTAGTGCTAAAAATTTTCTTATGAACTTATTGACAGCATATTTGCTCTGTCATTGTATCATTTTTAAAAATTGAAGTTGAGATATTAAGATTGTAAATCACCTTGGCAGAGGCTGTAGACCTGCAAGGTTATTGATTTTTTATTATCTCATTCTCTTTGTCATATTAAGTTCATTATTGTAAATTACACTAGCAGTTACAAAAGATGCTATCTACAGCATCTGTAGAATCACTTTGCTTTGCTCAAAAAGCAAAGAACCACACCAAAGACCAATCCAAAGATCATCCCAAAGGAGAAAGCAGCATGAGAGGCAGAGGAAGAAGAAACTTCAGAGGTAGAGGAGGCAGCAAAAGATCAGATTTAAAGTGCAAGCATTGTGGAAAGATTAGACACATAGTAGATCAGTGTTGGGCTTCGTGGGACTCCATCAAAGACAAACATAACCAGAAGAAAGATGACAATAAGAACCAAGATGCTAGTAAATCTTCAGATTCTGCTCATTGTATTGTTGCACATTGTAATCTTGGTATTAATGAAATGATTTCACTTTCATCTTACACAGATTGTTGGCTACTTGATACTGGTGCAACATCACACATGACTTTTAGAAAAGACTGTTTTGAAGAACTTAATGAAACAATAAATGGCATAGTTTACTTTACAGATAAGTCAAGTCTTAAACCAAAGGGAATGGGCACCATTCAGCTGAAGATGCCTGGATTCCCTGATTTCTTGTTCAAGAATGTTCTTTATCTTCCATATTTGCAGAGAAGCATGCTGTCCTTGGTGGAGACTCGACAGCAAGGCCATTCCATCCACATGTTTGATGGAATCGTAGAAATAAGAAAGTCCTCTGACAACCAAGTCATCATGACTGGATACGAAGATGGGAAGCTGCTGAAGCTCAAGGGTTCATATGCAAAAGTTCAGAACTATGCCTACCTCTCTCAGCATGAAGAAGGTAATTTGTCATCAAGTTTATTGTGGCATGCAAGATTTGGTCATCTGAATTATAATAGTCTTCGTTTGTTGAGAAATAATGGTGTATTTGGTTTGCCCACCATTCCCAAAGAGAATAGCAAATGTGATGCATGTATATTAGGGAAACATAGTAAGCTGCCATTCCATGAATCTAATTTCAGAGCAAGTAGGAAATTAGAATTAGTGCATTCTGATTTATGTGGCCTAATGCCAACTCCTTCTGCCAATGGGAATAAGTATTTTATGACCTTTGTTGATGACTACTCAAGAATGTGCTGGATTTACTGTTTAAAGACAAAATCAGAGGCATTTCAAACATTCAAAGACTTTCATGCATTGATAGAAAAACAAGCACAATCTAAAATTGGTACACTTCGTATTGACAATGGGAAAGAATACACTTCAAATGCTTTTGAAGATTATCTTCGCAAACATGGAATTGCACATCAGACTATAGTTCCCTACAATCCTCAACAAAACGGTGTAGCAGAAAGAATGAACAGAAGCATAATGAATATGGTTCGCTCAATGATGTTTTTTAAGAATGTAAAACTAATGTTTTGGGGTGATGCAGTGAAATGTGTAGCCTATTTGAGAAATATAAGTCCCTCAAATGCTCTTGATAACAAGACTCCACATGAAATGTGGTTTGGCCATCTCCCTTCAGTCAGGCATCTTAGAGTTTTTGGTTCCACCTGTTATGCCTTGATTCCAAAGGAGCAAAGAAACAAGCTTGGTGCTCGAAGAAGAAAATGCATTTTCCTGGGGTACGAAGAAAACTCCAAGGCATACCGTCTGTATGATGAGGTAAACAAGAAGTTTGTTATTTCCAGAGATGTCATTTTTCTTGAGACTAATAAAAATGACTAGTCCATTGAGAGACAACTTGATCATTTGGAAAAATATCCTCATCCAAAGAAATATTCTGAAAAATGAATATGAAATTCCAAACCTTGAAGGGGGGGTTCCTATTCTGGATCAACCTTTTGAATTTCCATATGAAGCACCAACTCCCCCACATGAAGAAGTTCCTGCTACTTCACCTGAACAAGAGATTCAACTAGATGATGTGATTGAGAGAATTGGAAGACTCTCAATCAATGATTAAGCACCACCAGCTGATCAACCAGGACCATCACGGAAGATTCCTAAATGGGCCACAAAGACACTTGAAAGTGTCCATCCAGATGAAGTTGGAAAGACGGGAACGAGAAGTTCAAAAAGACATGAAGATGGAGGAGAAGCAGATAATTCAGGTGATGACATGGATGTATCATTTGATTGTGATTTTAATTTATCTGCTAACTTTGAACCAACTTCCTTTAAAGAAGCTTCTACTCGAGTTGAGTGGAAAGAAGCTATGCAGAATGAGTATGATGCACTCATGAAGAATGGAACTTGGAAGCTGATTGACCCTCCAGTTGGAACCAAACCAATTGGCTGCAAGTGGGTGTACAAGAACAAATACAGATTAGATGGCTCACTTGACAAGCACAAAGTGAGGCTTGTAGCAAAAGGCTATGCACAGAAGGAAGGAATTGACTATGAAGAAACGTTTTCTCCTACAACAAAATCGGCTACCATCCGTACCTTACTCTCTTTAGTTGCTCATAATGGGTGGAAAGTTCATCAGATGGATGTGAAGACTACTTTCTTGAATGGAGACTTGAAAGAGAATGTCTTCATGTCTCAGCCAGAAGGATTTGTTGTGAAAGGAAAAGAACAAAAGGTATGGAAGCTTGTCAAATCCTTGTATGGCCTAAAACAAGCGCCTCGCGCATGGTATGAAAAATTAACCGAGCATCTTTTGAAGTTAAATTTTGAACATTTTGATCTTGATGATGCAACACTGTTTATAAAGAAAGTTGGAAGATCTGTTGTGTATCTTGTGGTGTACATAGATGATCTTTTGATAACACGGAACAATGAGAGCTATATAGCATCCATAAAGAAAGATTTGAAAAAGATCTTTGAAATGACAGATATGGGACATCTCCACTATTACTTAGGAATTGAAGTCACTCAACATCCTAAGTACATATTCCTATGACAGAAAAAATATGTTGGAGAACTACTAGACAAATTTTTCATGATAGAATGCAACCCTATCTCTACTCCAATGGAACAAAAAATGAAGCTCACATCAAGCGAAGGAAAAGAATTTGAAGATGCGACCAAGTATCGACAACTTGTAGGAAGACTTATCTACCTTACAACAACTAGACCATATATTTCTTATGTTGTTGGCATACTTTCAAGGTTCATGCATAAACCTTGTGAAGGACACTAGTCAGCTGCAAAAAGAGTTCTAAGATACTTGAAGGGGACTCAAGATGTCGGACTCAAGTACTCTAAGGTGGATGACTTCAAACTTATTGGGTACTCAGACTCAGATTTTGATGGCGATAAGGAGACAGGAGTATCAACTTCTGGATACACTATGAGTCTTGGATCAGCAGCTGTCTCATGGAGATCACACAAACAGTCAATTCCGGCAGATTCAACAACAGAAGAAGAATATGTGGCTGCAGCTGAAGCAACGAAAGAAATAGTATGGCTCAGGAAGATACTTGAAGATTTGCAAGAAAAAAAAGAGAACTCCACTCCATTATTGATCGACAATACTTCTGCAATCAAGCTGGCTAAGAATCCCAGATTCCATGATCGAACCAAACACATCAACACAAAGTATCATTTGATTCGACATCATGTAGAGGCCAAGACAGTCCATCTTCGACATTGTTCCACAAATGATCAAGTTGCATACATCTTCACCAAAGCGCTTGGATGAGAAAAGTTTGAAAGATTCAGAAACATGCTCGGACTTACTAACACCCCTTCGGATTAAGGTGGGGATTGTTGGAATATAATCCGTCAGGATTATACGTTATTGTACATAATAGGAATATGAAGAGACTCTCGCATGTGTGATCCCAAGAGTCATTGTAAATGTATAAATAAATGCTTTGGCTATGAAATAAATTGAATTCAGGAGTTATTATCCAACAGTTGTTAAAGAACTGCCAATTATTTTTGAACACCTTGATTGTTGTATTGGGATAATAGTTATCCCAAATGGCATAACATTAGAAAAAAATAAGTAATGCCATGGATTGAGAATGATAAAAGGTAAATGAATATCAATGTCACTTTGAGAGGTAACCTCCTTTACACCTTATCTTTGTAAATAATGCATGATGAACCCTACAACTATATCTCCTCTATGTTTGTGTGTGTGTTTGTAAGATAATTAATACAATAATAAATAATGACCCTACCAATAATGCATCAATAACAATGTAATGGCCTAAGATATAGGGGCTTAACATGTTTCATCCCTTCAAACAAGTGTTTCCCTCAACGTTGATTATTTGCAAATGATTCTTATGAAGAACCCATCCTTCCAAGTTGCATCTTCTATTGATCAATTATTCCAATTGATGAGGAATTACATAGGTTCTCTTAGAATGTTATTTCACTTTTGTTGCTTCCACAAAGATAGTCTTGTCTTATCCCCATGATAATGCTCAATTTTCAAGAACCTTTCCTCAAACGTACCCACATGAATACCTATAACACACATTTGATTCTCTTTGTAACCCTTTTTGAGCCACAACAAACTAGTCTTCAATCAAAAGTTGTGCTAATTTTAAGTTGACACACCATCTTGTAAAGCCTTGATTTGGGGGTTTCCTTGCAATTTGATCAGGCATGTGTTAGAGCTTCAACAATTATACAACCCGAACTTGATGTTTTTGAGCTTCAAGATCACACTTATCCCATGTAATTTGGACATTCCATGAGAGAGTTATACTAAAATAAATAGAAGATGTTGTTTGTACCATCTTTTAGAAATGAAAACTTGTATGGAGTATCACTTTTCATCTATAACACTTGAAGAGTCATTTGTATTTACATACATATAAAAGAGGTTTCCCCCTCAAGTGGCATTGTTATTCATTCAATTTTTATCATTATCAAGTGTGGAATTACTTTTTCCTTCAATTTTTTGTTATTTGGATTATTTAGATCATAACATTTAAGACACTTTATCTAATAATAATATTTAAATATCCATTGCCTCGTTAGAATGATTGATTTAGAAAGAAAAACTTGTATGGAGTATCACTTTTCATCTATAACACTCAAGAGTTATTTATATTTACAAACATGTAAAAGAGGTTGCCCCCTCAAAGTGACATTGTTATTCATTCAATTTTTATCATTATCAAGTGTGGAATTACTTTTTCCTTTTATTTATTATTATTTAGATGATTTAAATCATATCAATTAAAACACTTTATCTAATAATAATCTTTAAATACCCATTACCTTGTTAAAATGATAATCCATAACCCAATGTTCAACATGATAATCCATAACCCAATGTTCAACACCATTACAAGATCCCCTTTGGTGTTCATCCTTTCATTTCATGTTTTTATTACCTTATGAGCTCCATTACAAAATCGAAAGTACTAAAGCTATTAGATAAATCTAAGAAACATGAGGGGTGTTCTCCCTTGTTGTAGAGAAGCACCAACCCAGAGGTTTTGCTGAGCGGAAATGAGGGCCCCACTCAAGGGGCACTTATATGTGTGGCCTTATCATAGCAAGCCCATGTTTTTGGGATTTAAACTCTAGTGAAAAAGTGTAAAACATACAGGCAACCTGAGTGGGCCCAATGGTTAAGAACATGTGTTATCTACCTGGAGGTCACAGGTTCAAAACCGGCGGGGTAGAGTTGCTCATAGTTGCTCATATGACCTGCTGTTGAATATCTGGCTTGCAAGCTATTGAATATACCCTTGAGAGGTTGTTGTTCCCATGGTAAAAAATAAAGAAGTGTAAAACATACTTCTCTACCAATCTAGTTCCCTTTGATCCGGTAAGGTTAGTGTGTAAATCTACCAATCTAGTTCCAATTAACGTGCATCTTTAAATTTTGGAGCTTAACGAGAACATGGACTCGCCATGTACACGTAGACCTTTCAACTACAACAGCATTAACATAGACATCGCACCACCTCGTTGTCACAACGCGTGACCTCACTGCATCATTTGTTGTACATTAGCATGTACGAGATTACCACTATATG
>LPNX010642812.1:100908-223246 GCA_001517045.1 Pseudotsuga menziesii
TGTCCACAGTCCATTATTTGTAATTAGGCCGAAGGCCTTCTTTCTCCGAGTTCGGGTTTGAAAAACCCTATACCTCTTTTGGTCGTCCATTGATCAAATAAAAACATGACAAGTATGCTGGATTAAGCTAGAAAGGTACAGCTGAAAGGCAGTGGTTTGACTTACGATCATCAAACCTTTTTGTTCGTCCATTGATCAAATAAAAACATGACACGAATGCTGGATTGGAGCTAGAAAGGTACCGCTGAAAGGCAGTGGTTTGAGTTACGATCATCAAAGGACCCATTACGTTATCAAAAATTTGTATAGGATGCTCTACAAATCTACTGTACATGCTGCACAAGGTTCTATACCTTTAGTTGGAACCCGTGGGCCATGACCAATTGATCCATTGGAAGTAGGGTTTAGACCTAAAGGGGCACCGGCAGCGCTCAGATCTATAACTTGGCTCGCATTTGATTTTCTTTTGGCACAATTTTGCCTGCGGATTCCGTTCTGGTGAGTTGGGTTTCCATATTTTTGACCTCTCCTTGATTGCTTTGTTTTAATTGCCATGCTATGGGACTTTATCACAGGGACGAAAGAAATTTACGTGGGAGAAGACTGTTATTGAGGTTTTAGTTATTAAACACAATACTAAAACTGAGAGAAAGTACAGAGTTATATTTTTAGTCTGAGTCTCCCGATGTGTGAATACTTCGTTGGGGGTGATAAGGGATCGGGAGAAGGATGTTTGGCTGATGAATCCCACAGAAGAAACAAGGAGTTTGCAGAAGAATTCAACGAGCTCCCAGCAGAGAAGAAGAGAAGCAACCCCGGACGAGAGAGCACACAGACACTGTTAGAAGGACGTAGGCAGAAAAACGGAAAAGAAGAGCCATCCCAAGCAGAGAAGAATCCTGGAAAACAGAAAGAGCAATTAACAGTAGAAACCCTAGCCTCTGATAGGGAAGAATCTCGTTCTAACCCAACAAGCAAAGCAAAGAAAATATTATGTTCTGTTCCTTAGCAGACCTTTCATAAGTAGAATGTCCAATGTGTGAAATGCTTTGAAATTTAGAAGTTTACTTTTTTATAAAATTTTCACTTTGGGTAAAGAGTTTCAGATTTCTCTAAAAGTTAGTAAAATTTTGAAGTTATTTTGATATTAGAGAATAAAATGAAATCTTTTCCATAAGTTTTAATTGGAAAATGTAAAAAATACTAAATATTTTACTAAAAGATCACTTGTGGAATATGTGTGGAAGTTATCAAATTATCAAACTAACTTAAAAAACTTAAATACATTTTTTCATAAACAAAAGTTCTGTATAAATTAATACAAAACTAAACCTAATATATATATTATATGGCACTCCAAATAAACCATGAAAAATATTTTATAAAATACAATAGGGTGAACGAAAATAGCTATACCCATAGGTAAATGACCTCTTATACAAGCTAAATAAGAAGAATGATTTTTCATCATTTAATTAAGGGTTGTACAATATTGTTTTTTCAATGTGTAATTATTTAATTAAGTATATCGAATTTTTTTCATATAAACCTGCCTTACTTATAAATCCCTTTTCTTGGTGGTGGAGTAGTGGAGTTGTCTTTGTAATCAAGAATAGAGCAATTTGGATTTATAGTCAAGATTATAGCAATTTTTTTTGGCGGTGGAGTCGTCTCTCTAGTCAAGAATAGAACAATTTGGGTTTATAGTTAAGAATAGAGAAATTTATTCAAAATAATATGAAATTGCCTCTATCTTTAAAAGGTCTAGCATCTTGGAGATAATCATATCCAAGGCCACAAATTATTTAATTATATGTTGAGTTAATGATTTGATTTTATTGAGATTTGTTAGGACAATGTAATGATTTTCAAAATAAGAACTTAGTCACTAAGATTTTAGATAAATTAAAATATAAAGTTGAACTTTTAATATTTTAGGTCAAAGTTAGCTAATACATAATTAATGTGTAATTGATTACAATATAAGTGTGCTTGGGCCCTATAAGGTAATTACCTAGTTATGATGGTTGAGACATATTATTAAATAGATTTGACTTTTGGACTTAAGTTAAATAAATTTATTTTCTAAGTTCTTAAGAGCATTGGTAGACTTAGGAAATGGAAGGGCTTGACTCACCTACATAACGAATCAATTAAGGGAAGTTGAACATGGCTGAAAAACCAAGGATATCAATAATCGATGCCATCTTGGTGTTAAACTTAAGTAAAACTAAGTGATCGTTCACTATAAATAATTATCTTAATTTAGGCATAGGATGTTGAGAAATTAACTCTAGAGCTCCCAAAGAAAAGAAGCTAAGGTTTACTTCTTTTTACTATAATCATTTTGAGTATTAAGTGAGAGAGATATTACTATTTAAAGATTATCTTAATGGTTAATTTTATATAAAAGTGGTGAATCTCCTAATAAATATATAAGAGACAAAAACAAAAAGAGAGAAATATTGTTCTTTTAATGCTAAAAAGAGTTCAACTTTATATAAATATTGTCCTTAAACATATTTGAAGAGAAAGTGTTAGGATAAAATATTAAATTAACTTTATGAATAACTATATATATATATATATATAATTCCTCCACATATTAAAGAAAATATCAACTAATTTAAATAAATGCACATAGATATATTCTAGAAAGTGTAATACTATTATTATTATATTTTACCTTATATTATGAATGGGTTATTCTATATATGAAGGTTATGTAACAAGTAAAATGTTTTTAGGAAAAATAAAGAAGTCGTCCATTAAGATCATTAAAATATTAGTTAAAGGCTTTAAAGAATGATTAAGAGCGGATCCTCAAGAATAGATGGATATTTTCAATTGAGGGTGGGAAGGGAGATTGTTACATCTCTGCAATTATAATGGTTTGGCAGGGTTAAGAGGACTAGTTTAAAAGGGAGTTTCTGAAGTATTGAAGAAATTGATCCATTCTTCAAAAATAATTATTGTACATCCTGAACTGATATCAAGATTGTTCCATTTCTACGAGTTATGATAAAAAAAGTAACAATTTCAATAACTTCAACAAAGAGTGATTGAGGTAAATTCTTGCTTTCATTGCAAAGTGTAAATTCATTTAATGGTCAAAACATGTGCATTCCTCCTGTAAAATAAAAATTACATTTTGAAGTGAAAAGTAGGTAAGAATGGTCATAAATGCTCATTACAAAATAGAATAACACTTTAATATTAGGGAATTTAAAATCAAATACTTTACTTCTATGTAGACTTCAAAATAAAATCAAATAGACTTACAATTTTTAAGTAAGTCTACCATGTATTATTTATAAAGTTTTTAGTCTTAAGAAGGTGTTGAGGATAATGTACATTTTCAATATGAATATACAAAATCAAATATACCTACATTTTTTAAGTAATATCACCATGTAATATTTATAAATAATTGTAATGTATCAAAAGTGTTGAATTTTAATGTTTATTTTTTTCAAAGCTAAAAAAAAAACTTTATATTATAAAAAGTTGTCATACATAATTACAATTTTCCAAAAATATTCCACCTTCCACTAGCTATCTCATCTAGACTAAAACATCCCAAGAAAACTCAAGACCCAAATGTCTTAAAAAAGAAGCTACCCTCAAAATCAGGACCATCAGATCAAAAAGAGTAGTCAAAACTCATATATTACTCAATCTGTCTAAATGAGAAAAAAATCTATTACTAAGTAGCATAGATAACAACTTCATTTGCACATCACATAAATTACCCTACAGTGTGAGGTGTGAACATGTTCAAATTTAACATTTATTTTTGTTTCTCTAACTTTTCAATATTAATATACAAGAACATTTATCTATTCATTTCATTAGGTTTGATTCATTTCTCTATGTTCTAACAAACTAAGAGAACATTGTTTACAAATATTATTGTAAATGTAAATTCAAATATTTATGACTTTAAGTATGATAATCACTTATATTCAAACATCAAGAAACATTGTAAAAACACTTCTAGGTTGGTTTGAAATTTAGTTAGGTATTGTTTTTCAACCGAGATGTGTTTTTCTTAAATTGGTTTGTCCATTTTGCACTTATTCTAGGATGGGATATTGCTCTTCAATTCAATTTATATATATATATATATATATTCAATTTTTCTTTGTCCTTTTATTGCACCTTTTGGGGAAATTGGTAGTATACATATTGCAAGAAAGGAGAACGACTTAAAGTGAAATAATATATGTATTATATACGTTCATTATATGTAATATACATATTACAAGGAAGGAGAATGACTTAAAGTGAAATAATTTGAGCTTCGGGACACCGTGCAATGATTCGTCATGACTTACTGTGAATGGAATAATTCATTTCACCATCGTATTTTGCATTTGCTTTGAAATGGTCTTTGGAATGTTCTTACATTGCAACAAGGATTTTACTATTAGGTTATTCTTGTATGGCAGTATTAAAGGTGAGTTGAGTTGGAATTATAAGTAATTCAAACTTGGATATCTACATCAACGATCTAGTTAGAGAGGAACTAGGAGTTTTAATAGGGAGAAGTGGTTGAAACCACCTTTCAACATGGAGTATGTCATATTTTAATACTGTTTCATAGGGATGTGTCCTACGCGGTCGAAGACAAGTTTCTGCATTTCTATCATCTTAGGGACGACAAAACTTTGTGAAACGTTTTGGGACATTTCTCTTTGGGTGGAACATTTTTTTTTCCAAGGAAAAAAATCGTAAATACTTTATTCACATTTAGTAGATGGCCCTCATAGTCCATTTTACAAAATTACAACTAAGAAGTTGTCATAACAAAATTTGCCTCATAAAGAGCACAAATCCACAATCCAAAGAACATTACATACATTACATCATCAGATCATAATGTTCACCAATAGTAACTTTCCAGCAGAAAGAGAAGTAAGAAAAAAAACTAAGCCTGATCTTAGCAGACTTATATCATCACTCCTTTGGGTGGAACATAACAAAACACTTGGGACATTTCTCTTTGGGTGGAACTTAACGAAACGCATGACCAAACGTTTTGGTTTGCGGCGAACCTCGTTTCTCCATGAAGAAATTTGGGGAATTTCTTGGCATCCCACATGAAACTTTGAACCTCCGACGAACCTTTTGGGCATCCCACTCGAAACTCTGAGCCTCTCGAGAACCTCCGAATCATAATGAATCATGTAATGTGTTTGCATTATTAATTTATCAGATTTGTATTTACATTACAAAATAAATTCATTCAAAACATTGATAGTTCGTCCAAAAGATAAATCATCCCATTTAATTAGATGTTTTTCTTTGAAGTGATAGTGTCCTTACCCATTTACTTAGATGTTTTTCTTTTGAATGCTAGTGCTAGTAGAGGATCAAACCCTAATTTCTTAGAGCCATTATTTGGTTTAGAATCTGTGGATGTTGTAACATAGTTGTGTGTGAATGTTGGTAATTTATTAGTGATAGTTGTAGGTGCTTATATTTTTTAATGTGGGGTGGAGGAGGAAAAGTCTTTTCCTAGATTGTAGAAAGATGAGAGAGTGAACTGTGAAATGTTTCAAATTGGAAGGAAACAATTATAAATAAATTATATAAAAAATATCTCAATGAAAATATAGATAAGTGACAGTTAGCTACGCTTTTATAACCTCTAAATATTTATTAACAATAAGTTAAGTTAAGTGACTGTGATAGTTATAGCAAAGTTATGGGATAGGTCTTAATGGAACATTTATTATTCATTTCTTCCTCCATGGATAGATGGAAGCATTGTCTTGGTTATGATATTGTTGAATGAGCCTCATGTCATGTTATTTTTTTAACTCTTTTGGGATGGTGTACAACACTCCAATGTAATGAAGATCGTAAAATTTCAAATCTTCTTTGAGAATTAAAGGTATGGTGTTCACTGAATAGCGCATGGTTTTGGTTAAACTAATATTTATGGTTTTCCTGGGCATCATGGTAATAAAAACTGAAAGTATTAAGTGGTCGAAGAATGGATATTGAATAAAGATCTTATATCCCAATGTCAATTGTATTTCTAGTTCTGCACATATCTCCTTTAGATTATATGTTCACAACATCCCACATCCAATCCAATCCTCTCTTCGATCCACATGACAGTTCAATGGTAGCAAGTGCTTGGGTTTGCTGGAGGGTTTCATGATTTGTCATATTAGGCTTTCTAGGTCCTCGGAAGTCCTGCCGAGGAGGAATTTTGAACCACACCCGTGGAATCCTGGGCCCGCCAAAGATGAGAGCTTTGTTGGAAGGGATGTGGGGACGTTTCCTTTCAATTCCTTGGTATAGGTTGTTTCTAAATTCCATCACCTTGAGATGGACTATGACTATGGTTATGGTTATGGTCATGGTCATGGTTAAATGTCATCTTTTAAATGTTAAGGATTACGATTGTTTTTCAAGGGGACGGAAATAAAATGGTTATTATGTATGTAAGTATAATATGGATACGATCAATACAATTTCCATTCAATCTATAATTAGAAATAATGATTTGTTTTTTGGGAGGGGAATAGGACAATGCAATGATTTGTCAGAATTAGACTATAATGCAAAAGCATTATATTTACAGTAAATGGTGGAAAGAAGTATGTTTCCAAAAGAAATTGAATGGATTTATTGATCTACATAAATAACATTTTAGTAAATTTATTATTTTAATATGTATTTTTATGTTAATTTGGGAATAAGTTAATAAGTAGATAAACAAAATATTTTTTATTTTTTGGTTGAACATTTTCTTCAATTCTAGTAGGAATTTGGTTGAAAATTATATATCCCCTTCATTAAAGAGAACTTTGCTCCTAGAGGTTTCAATACATTTTTAAGACAACAAAATTACAAGAATTTGAAAATCTATATGAATTGCTTCAAGTGAAACTTTACCTTGCTGTGAAAAGATTGAGATTAGCCAACTCACTATATGTATTTGGACAATAACCATTACCCTATCATTGACATATCATACATTTTGTGAAATGAGTAAGGTAATAAGTAACTAAACTTACCCCCTTTGTTATGGACATTCTCTATAAAATCCTACATGAACTTCACTGAAATTCATAGTTCTACTTAATTTATGGGAACTTCCACCATGCAATTTTCCCCATAGGGTTTTTGTCCCATTTTAAGATTACTCATTGCAAGAATTTCAAACATGAGTCAAATAAGGTAGAGTTTTCCTTGCTGAAATAAAAAGGAGTAGTAAAAGGTTTAGTTTGTCAATTTATTAACTCATTCTTTTTTTGAAATAATATAAGTTACTGCCTTGATATCAAAGTTTAAAATCATTTGCAAATAAAGTAACATAATAAGTAGACATACTCATCTCCTTTCATTATGTCAAAATTCTTTCCCAAATTCAAAACATTAATGAAAACTTGGAACATAAAACTTTGACACATTTTAACATGACCTAGGAAAATGAGTTCATCAAGATGGAGCTTTACCTTATAAAAATACAATTTAACAACAATGTGATTTTGTGCACTTACAAACTCACTCCATTTGCAAATCTTATATAATTATGGAAAGTCTATTATCACTATATTGTATACATGTTATATTATATGTTTTAAAGTTAAAATTTGAAAAGTTGGAAACAAGCATTGGCCTCTTCAAACATGGAGAAGGGTTTGGAAAATGGAGTTTAAATGTGAGGGATTCTAAGAGAGCATCAACACACATCACATTCCAAGTACTTTTCATGGAGTCTCAGTGTGCTCCACATATTACAGCACTTTTCATGGAGTCTCAGTGTGCTCCACATATTAGAGTTGAACTAATAGGTATATGCTTACTTTCTTTTTCTTATTTGTTTTTTTCTATATATGTTTTTAGCAATGATATGATTGTGTTTTATCCATATTCTTGGTTTTCGTGCCTTTATTTTGTATTACTAGTTACTCAAAACAAAGTGAACAAGAACATGGTCGGATTATTAATTATAAATTAATTTTGGAGAGAGAGTTTAGATAGTGAACAAGAACATTGTCGAATTATTAATTATAATTCAATTTGGAGAGAGAGTTTAAATGTCTCTTTTTAGATTTTGGCCAAGTTCCATGATTTTAAACATAAATATTTGATTTTTCCAGTAACAATTTAAAAAAATCTAAATTCTAAATTTTTTGGTTACAATTGGGAATCTTTGAAATTTTTGGTGTTCTATAGGTTTTTTTTAGCACTAGTTTAAAATTTTCGGTATAAATTTTTAAAATTTTTGGTTACAATTAACAAATTTTGAAAATTTTGGTGTCTCATGGGTTTTTGATGATGTTGAACCGTTTTCTATCATCAAAATTGCCATTAAAACAGTTGGGAAAATCCTTCATCCAAGTCAAATTGTCTAATATATAGATGCCTCCTTTTAGTTTTTGTGGAGTCTAAACATTCGACTATTTCAAATTAAAATATTTGATTTTTTTTGCAAGATTTTCAATAATTCTAGCAGAAACATTTAAAATTCAGGATTACAAATGTCAAACTTTGAAATTTTGGGTATCTTAGGTTATTGGTTATTTTATGGTGTTGAATACGTTTCTATCATCAATATCGTCATTAAAACAAAGTTAAATTCATATTTTGCAAAATAAAAAACACCCTTCCAAACTATATGGTTGCTTTTTTTACTTTCTAATAAAATATGAAAATTTCATTTCATTATAAATATATATGAAATTTTAAAAAAAAATCATTTTAAATTAATAAATTAAAAAAATCAAATTATATAATTTATATCTGAAAAAATTTAATTTTATAAATAATTAAAAAATCCATACTTAACATAAATCTACATTAATATAATCATTCCACGTTTACTTTCTATCTCGTTTTTTCTTACGTCGAGTTTCTATATGATTGTAGCCAAAAGAAGATTAACAGCAATTCCAACTGACTTGATAGATTTTTCTTGTGGCCAACGTGAACATTTCCTACGATTACTTCAAAAGTGTAACTGTTATCATGAAGTTTTAACATGTTTTATACTGATCTAGATATTTCAAATTATAATTTGAACAATATAGATATTAGATTTCACACTTATGCTAATCACCAAATTCTGAACGACACGAGGCAATCGCGTTTTAGTGGCTCCATTATTTAGGAAATATTTAGTGGCAATTATTTTTCCTGTGTTATGGACTATTTTAATATACCTAGAAGTGAGAAACAAATATTTATTATTTATTTCAGCAAAAACATTATGTTAATTTTTATTGTAAAGTTTATGACCAAGTGGGTCAAGGATGACTATAATTGAAGAATTATTTATTTTAATAATTAAAAAAGGAGACACCTATCCAGGAGAGACTCTTAATTGAGTGTTCACTGACCCACTAGGAGGAAGGAGCAGCTGTAGAAGGCTGGTTTACAAGTGGTAGCACTAGCATTCACTTTCTAGTTGTTGCAGGAGCATAATCCCTAAAAAAGTGGTCATGATCCCTCAGAGGGGGAACTGAGCTGGTGACTCATTTAATTTCAAAATTGACCCAAATACCTAGGCAATGTTATATACACCATCAAATTGAGCAGAAGGCTCACTAATACTCATTCTGATTTCTAAGAGAATGAACCTTGTGACTACTGCAAACTGAACAGTCAGGCACACAAGGAATTTGATGAGGGGATAACTAAAGTGATTTGTTAAGTTAAGTTTGCTACTGAGTGCTAAGTTGCAGAAGTGTGTTGTGTGGTAGAGATCTTCGTCCTATTGGATCAGTGAACAAGATCGGGGGTCCAAAGCAAGTGATTTGGATGCTTCAGGAGAAGGTTGGGTGGAACAGTCTCCATTGGGTGTTAGTCACTTTTCTGCAACACATCCAGGTTCTAACTCTATATCTATATTATGTTATTGTATTACTTCTGTTTAAGTAAGATGTAATTATTTTCAAATGAGGTTACAGTTAATTGATATTTATTCAATGACTATTTTATTGAGTATTTTCATAAAAACTGGCTCATAGAGAAATGAAGTTAAATTATACCCTGAATTTTTTCTCTCACCTAAGTGACGTACTCTAGTACAGGAAGATATGAAATTAAAGGCTCCAAATAAAAGGCTTCTCAGTCTATAAACAAAACGACGAAACCTAGGATCTTTTTATGAGTGAAATAATATCTTTAAGGGTCTCACAACTAAATCTTTTTTCCCAAAACCCTGCTAACTGTCAATTGAAAGATAACGACTGAGTAACATTTTAAACTAATATCTAAACCTCGTAAAGTTTATTTGCTTTTAGCAGTCAAATCTTTTGACAGAGGCCTCATGTCCCTTATCTAAAAACCTACTTGGAAAGGAAAAGGCTCCATGGCTTAAATCCTTTCAGTATTTAGGTTAATTAC
This sequence comes from Pseudotsuga menziesii, assembly GCA_001517045.1. NCBI lineage: Eukaryota > Viridiplantae > Streptophyta > Pinopsida > Pinales > Pinaceae > Pseudotsuga > Pseudotsuga menziesii. Next base: position 111,280 of record LPNX010642812.1, read on the forward strand.
AAATAACTATAACCACAGATGTTTTAAACTAAAGAAAGGAGTGTACACAGAAAACCATCACGGGATTTATCCCATAACCTGTCCATTATTTTTTATTAACAAACCAGTAATGATCTTACAGCGGTGACTTAGTATCCAAAAACAAAAAAATAAACCATAAGAATACATGGTCTTGTTGAGTTACAACAAAATGAAACACTGCAAGAAAAGAACGAATTAAGCAGTTGTATACCCAGTCGCTACAAGAAAACCATAATACAATTTTAAAAACATTTTTATAGATAACCCCGATGGGTTCATACAAAGATACATTATTTTCTTTATCAAAATAAAAAACTGTGTTTTGGAGTGGCTTTCGAAGCCTAAACCTAAATCGATAGAGTAAGGCTCATGACCGCAGTGCTGTAAAACCAACTAGGTTATGAATCCCTCATGGGTCAACAAAATTGAAGGTTGCACATAAATACAACTAGCAGAAAACATTATAGAAGTATTTATAAACACCATATCTTCCAAAAGAAAGTGGCATAGTCACAAGACTCCACAAATAAACCATTTATTTACATTATGGAATTATACAGTAGCTTAAACAAGCCGAGTTTTCAATATCGAAACTCTCAGGGTTACTTACAGCATTAACAAGTCTATAACCAAAAAGAATATACAATGGCATAGTCGATTAGGAATCCATCGATAATCAAGTCCAGGTATACCAAAGTCTTCTTATCACTTTCTTAACAACGAACATGAAAATAAAATAGGCCCAAACCACAGAGGTTTTAAGACACACCAAGAAACCTATTTTTTCTCCACAGAGCCACAATAAGGTAACAATATGAGTCTTACCAGTCAACTTGACTCCTTATATTGATGTCCAGTGAGTATCTCTTCACAGAGGACTGCTTGTTTCTCTTGCATGCACATTTCTGAAGAGGTTAAAACAAAAAGAAAGCTAACCGTTAAACTGCCCCTAAAATTTTAAAATACAGAGTGTGAGTTTAATGATGGAGACTTTACCTCGTTGACGTTTTAGAACCAGAAAAAGTCACCAAATATTTGCTAGTTTCAATCTGTGGGTTGCCACCGCAATCAAAACAATCATGGTAAAAGTTATGAAGGAGATAAGGATCAAGTTATTTAACCCCTCTATATCTATTATGTGTTAATTTTTTGCAGAGCCATGTAACAAAAAGCCAAGAGCATTTTCCAAAACACCATAAAAACCAAAATAAGACACCATCAAAACAACAATTGCAACTCTCGAGGCTCATCAAAAACCTAGGGCCTCGCTTTTTGTCCTTCTGCCACAGAGGTGTGTCTTTAATACAACCACATGGATGGCACAAGGGTTGAGTTATGTTTTCTCCTTCGCATGAAGATGTAACCATTGAAATATTAATTCCTAATTCGACCATTGTATAATCTTCAAATGAATTTTTGATGAAGTTTAAACCATATAGTTTAGCTTTGTAGTGTAGTGTGATTTAGGTACAAGTTATGTTTCTAAACCTTGGTGGCACTTGTTGTTTGTGAGCTTGTAGTCTAGTAGTCTAAGTTCCTTTTCCAATCCAAGGTTGAAATCTTTAACCCACACCAAGGAAAGATGAATTTTCATGCGTTAGCCTGGGAGGCTAAGTAAGACTACGAAACTTACTTATCAACTTTGTATGAACGAAACAAAACAACAAACAGTTGTGATGATAATACTCGGAAGAGAATGTATAAGCAATGTTTTCACAAGTTATTATCAACCAATATGTATGACATAGTATCGACCAATGGTTGTAAGGAAACATACTAATGATGCACTTTAAACCTATAAATTTTGCAAATTACTAAATTCTTTGTCCTTATGACAGAAGTCAAAGAAGTATAACATCTCTATAAATATTTTCTACAAACTTCTAATGTTAAAAGTAGTAAATAATTTTATTTGTTTATGAATTTTTAGGGATGTTACATGTGGTATTAGAGCGAGTTTCCAAACACTATGCCTGATTGGGTCACTCGTATATAAGGAGAAAACCAATATACTAATTTTATTTTGCATTTATTTATGTATAGAAGTATAAAATCTGTTTTGCTGGAAAATGGAATGTGCTGAAGCATCTGCCGAAAATGGTTCTCAACATAACAATCTTGATGCAAAACAGATTTAATACAGACAGTTAAGGATTTAAAAGAGGAACTGCAAACTATAAAATTAGACAATGAAAGAATTCAGGAAATGAATCAAATGCTTCTACACAATATGCATAATAGAGGGAAAGATAAATGTAATATTTATGAAACTGATTCTGAAACAACCTCTTACAAACATAAAGGAAAGAAAGCAAAATATTTTGATAGTGAATCTTGTTGAGAGGTTAATGCAAGGTCACCTAAGGGAAGGTATAAGTACATAAGTGACAGTAGTGAAAGTGACCATAAACCTAGGAGAAGGAAGTATAAACCCCACGAAGAAATTTCTGGGGAATTCAAAAAAATAAAGCCTCCCATGTTTAATGGGGAAGTAGAGAAAGGTGGGGAAGCAGAAGCTTGGAAGTCTAGAATGAAGAAATATTTCCATATTTACAACTATTATGACAGACTAAAGGCTAGGATGGCTATTTACAATTTCACCGAAAAAGATGATATCTGGTAGCAAGATAGTAAAAAGGGTCAAAAAACTGAAAGAGAAGTACTTAACGTGGAGAGATTTTAATTTGTATTTTAAAATAAAGTTTCTATCTGAACAATACTAAGAGGAAAGAGGGTTTTGGTTACCAAGGAGGAAGGTTTAACGGTGTACCAGCAGGGAAGAAGCATCTTAGTAGGTTGGTTGAGATCAAGCCAGGATGGTTCCTTCTCCTCCTCGTGGGGAGAGGGACCGTGGGAGGAATGCATCCTCGGAGGAGGGACCAACAATCCCCACTGTGATCTCGGATATGGAAACTAAAAAAGGAAAAAGAATAGTCAGACCATCTGACCCGATCAGAGATGGGTAAGGCTCTAGTGGGATCAATAAGGATGAAACAACTAATCAGGAAACAAGATGGACATGACAGTGTGTCCCGAAATCCAAGATAGTCCCAAAGCTGCAGATTAAATCAAAAAGATTCAAAGAAGACATTCAATACATGAAAGAACATGCTCTCATAGGCACATTTGTGGGTATCTAGCCCATAGAAAATACCTTAGTCTAGTGGATTAACACCACGTGGAAACCCCAAGGCCATTACGATCTTCAGCTGGGAGCAAAAGGGTTCTTCACAATAATATTCTTTAATGAAGAAGACCGAACAATAATTTTTGAGAATGTTCCATACTTCTATAATTCGGCAGCCCTTTTCCTTAGGCCATGGAAAGAGAGATTCAACCCTGATAAAGAAAACCTCGCGATTTCCCTAGTATGGATAAGAATGTACTCTCTCCCAACGGAGTACTGGAAGGAAGAAATTTGGATGGATATAGGGAATACGTTGGGGAACTTCATCAAAGTCTCAGACCAAACTCGACAAAGAAAATACATATTGTATGCCCGAATCTATATCTAACTTGACATCTCTAGAGATCTACCAGATGGAATAGAGTTAACATGGGAGGATGAAGAATGGTTCCAAGAAATAGACTACGAACATATCCCATTCAAATGTAGAAGATGTCATGAGCATGGACACCTATTTCAGGACTGCCCACAAAATAAAAGACCAGGAGGGAAGAAAGATCAGGAAAAACAAGATGATGGGTTCACCAATACCCAAAACAAGAAACGACAAGCAAGAAAAACCTTGGGACCAGAGATTAACAAAAGAGTGTAAACCCATAACAAGTATGAGATTATCCAAGAAGATAAGGCAATTAGCAAAGAATTCCAGCAAATAGAGCAGAATAAGGTAATTAATAAAGAATCCCAACACAGCGAACAAATTAGAGTTAACCAGGAGAAGGAGATAGATATAATCCCCAAAAAACAACAAGATACTGTCAAAAAACCTACAGATCAACATCACCAATGGCAATAGGAGACGACCAAGAAAGTCTCAGAGATATATGAGCCCGCAACAAAAGATATGGAGATAGGATATCTAGATCTGGAAGGACTTGAAACTACTTGCTTTAACAAAATCCCAACCTAGATCCCCCCACAGCAAGTCTCCTTGCTGGATAAGGCAATAATTCAAGCTAAAAACATGAATTCCTTGGGAGTAGTTGTTGAATCTGTCAAAGAAACGGATAAAAAAAATAAATTAAAAAAAGAAAAGCGGGGAAGGCCAAGCAATGTACAAAGAATCAAAGCTATAGGGGAGCAACTAGTGGCTTCAGAGCAGTATCCAAATATAGATGCTTCCATTTCTCCCTCTATCTAACAAAGCCTTGATGCGAATTACATCCTGGAACATTAGAGGCTGTAATAGCGCTCTGAAATTCCGTCTTATCAGAAGAAGGATTGAAAAAGAAAAACCGGGGATCGTCTTTCTGTAAGAAACAAAATGTTTAGGTGAAGAGCTTACAAGTATAGCCCATAAAATATGGAAGGGTTGTGAATCGGAAGTGATAGATGCCAAAGGGGCAGCAGGAGGGTTGGGAATTCTATGGAATCCTTGGTAGGTTAACCCCTTAGGGTTTATAACAACTCCATTTTCACTTTCAACAGACTTCCATATCTTAGGTACCAGAATAAAAGGATTTATGACCAATGTTTATGGGCCCGTGAGGGCAGAGCAGAAACTGTCCTTTTTGGACTCGCTCTCTGTTATCAAAGGGAATGCCAAGGACAAATCATGGATCCTAGGTGGAGATTTCAACTTGATCAGGAAACTAAAAGAGAAAAAAGGTGGTATATGGAACTTAAACTCTGCAAGCGCTCAATTCAATGAATTAATTGATGACCTTAATTTGATAGATGTTAGAACTTCTAATGATATATTCACGTGGAAAAACAAACAAGATGGAGACAGAGGGATATCTTGTCGACTTGACCATTTTTTAATTTTGGAATCTATCCTGATGGCCGATGGGGAATTAAGAGCGGTGGTGCTTCCAGCGGTAGGGTTGAACCACTGGACTATTAGTCTACAATGGGAAAATGTGGGGATAAACACTCGCAGACCATTCAGATTTGAAATTTTTTGGCTCCTCCAAGTGTATTTCCAAGAGAAACTCAGGGAATGGTGGGAAGGCTTCCCACCCATCAGAGGCACCCGAATGTATCAATTCCAATAGAAACTCAAACTCTTGAAAGATAAAATTAAAAAATGGAATAAGGAGTCCTTTGGTAACATATTTCAATCAAAACAAGCTCTAGAGTGTAAGATGCAATTGAACCAGGCTCAGGGGATGAGTATGGGATTATTAGATGAGTTAAGGATACAAGAAAAAATCTTGTTACATGAATTTATCCAATGAGAACAACAGGAGGAAGTCTATTGGAACCAGAAAGCCAGAGTCAAATGAATTCAATAAGGGGAACGCAACACCAGCTTATTTCACAAAGTGGCCATCCAACACCAACATGGGAACCGACTGGACAGGTTGAAAATGGAGGACGGGAATATAGCCAAAGCTCAAGAATAATCAGAAACAACTTTGAACTCTTATTTTTCTAATCTAATGAAGGAACCAAAAGAAGATAGAGAAGAAGCCCAGAGAGAGGTATTTAGACATATTTCTAAGCTTATCATTGATGAACACAGTCACATGCTAGGAAAATCCATTGAGATTATGGAAGTGGAGATGGCTATTAAGAAAATGGAAAAGGATAAAGCTCTGGGCCCGGATGGGTTCACTACGAATTTTTTCCATGCTTGTTGGGACTGGTTAAAGGAGGAAATATGGGCCTTGGTGGAAGACTCTCGGAAGACCAGGAAAATTATCAGAGCTCTTAACTCTACTTTCTTAATGCTCATCCCCAAAGAAAATGGTACAGAGGACCCTGGAAAACTAAGACCGATTTATCTGTGTAATGTCATCTACAAAATCATCTCTAAGGTTATGGCCAATCGTCTGCACCCCCTACTTCCCCTCATCATCTCACTGGAACAGGCTGGGTTTGTGGAAGGAAGGTAGATCCTGGATGGCATTATTCTGGTCCACGAAGAGATTCACTCACTCAAAACCACGAAGACTCTAGGTATGCTCCTAAAACTGGATCTATCGAAAGCATATGACAAACTGAATTGGAATTTTTTTGCTGGAATTCTCAGAGATTTTGGTTTCTCGAAGGATTGGACCAACTGGGTCATGAATATGGTCTCATCAACTTTTATTTCGGTCTTGGTCAATGGCTCCCCTTAGACCCCCTTCAATGCTTCTAGAGGAATAAGGAAGGGGGACCCCCTCTCTCCCTTCCTTTTCATCACAGTGGTAGAAGGACTCGGAAGGTTGCTTAAAAATAGAAGATCTAAGAACAAGATTTGGGGCTTATCCCTAACTGCAGGGATGGATCCCCAAACCCATCAACAGTTCATGGATGATAATATGCTTATGGGCCCTTCATCGGTCAAGGAGGCCAGGGCCATTAAATATAGTTTGAACACATTTCTAGAATCAAGTGGTTTAGAGATCAACAAGGAAAAGTCTCAGACATACTTCTTCAATACCCCGAAAGTCACCAAAAGGAACATCCCCATAATCCTGGAGTTTTCAGAAGGAAAAATTCCATCGAAATATATGGGAGCACAGCTAGTTGAATCAACTATTAGACAAATATCATGGAAGGAGTTGCTGGATAAAATCAAACAGAAGCTCACCCTTTGGACCTTCATAGCTCTTAATTTTCTGAGTAGACTCATCCTAGTGAAATTGGTTCTACAGGCTATGCCATTATATCTATTCTCGGTCTTGGCCGCTCCGAAATCAGTCATCAAACAAATCAGAAATATTCAACAAAATTTCCTATGGGGAGGATTGGAAGGACACATGAAATGGACTTTTTTGGACTGGAAAACCATATGTACCCCTAAGGCAGTGGGGGGAATTGGGCTACGAGACCCTCTAGACAGTAACAAGGTGATGGGTGCTAAAATATGGTGGAGGTGGATTAATTATGAAGAGGAACCGTGGGACAAAATTTGGCACCTAAAATATTCTCCTCTTTGGCCTAATAAATCCCTGGTTTGTTATGGAGAAAACTTATCAGGGTCTAGTATATGGAAAGTGACACGGGAAAACAGAGGGCTGATCCAAAATCATAGCTTTTGGGAAGTTCGAGATGGCAGAACCACACGATTTGCTAGGGACACATGGAACCCGGAACTGGTTCTAACAAGCAGAGAGGACTCCCCTATTCTAAATTCCTTTCTTCAGAACCATCCTCTCAGCACAGTGGCGGAATTCTAGGATCCTAGAGACAATGAACGGCTCTTTAGGTATTGGAAAGACAAGAATTGGTGGCAATCTCAAGCCCTAAGGGAAAATGTAGAAGATTTCATGGCAGAGCTTAGTTCCAGGAAAATAACCAAGAATGATATCCTAGACAAAATCAGATGGGGATACTCCAACATGGGCAAGTTCAACCCCAAAGAGGCCCTAGCCCTTGTGACAGGAACTCAGAATCTTGAACCTAAAGCCAAATGGGGGAAAATTTGGGGAGGAGGGTGGTGGCAAAAAGTGGCGATTTTTTGTTGGCTCATGCTCAAATGATGCATTCTAACCTGGGATAACCTACAAATCATGGGAATTACTAGACCCTCTAGGTGCTGCATGTGCAAAGAAAACAATGAAACTATCAACAATCTTCTAGATGAATTCTCGATGGCGAACTCAATATGGGAAAAAGAAGCGTCCATTTTTAAAAAGAACCACTGACACAAAGGAAGGTCGGACATCACAATTGCAGAATGGCCCAGGAAGGTATTCAAAAACAAAATTGTTAATAGACTGTGGGAGCTTCTCCTAGGATTTACGGTGTGGGAACTATGGAAAACCTATAACAATCGAATATTTGAAAACAAAACCCAGAAAAATGGGGAAATATGGACCATTATAGAAGCACATCTAAAAAAAACAATTACCCTACATCAATGGACACAAAAATACTTCATAGCAGACGTAAACGAAATAAATATTCTGTATGAAATGGGGATTGTTGAATTACCTGTCAACAACGTGTGAACTAGAACGACACCAAATTTTGTTAACAGTGCGAAAACTTGGACACGAACATCAAAAGGCTCCTTTAAATTCAATTTTGACGGAGCGGCCAAAGGAAACCCTGGCCCAGCAGGATTCAGAGGAACATTAAGGAACTCAGATGGAATTATTCTCAACATGCTTTGGGGATCAATTGGTAACAACACAAATAATATGGCGGAGCTAGAAGGTCTAATTAATGGCTTATCCTGGGCCCTACAAGTGGGGAAAAATCCATTGGTGGTTGAAGGAGACTCATAGATAATAATTAACATGGCTCGCTGGATCCAAAATGGTGCATCTACATCACATGTTTCAAAGAACTGGTGATGGGAAGGTCGATTATCTAAACTCAAACGGATTGTAGTGGGACATTTAGCCATACTATTCTCACATGCAAGGAGATCTAGTAACAAGGTGGTGGATGCACTGGATAACAAAGGAGTGGAAAGTCATATCTATTTCCATGTAGAAGAGCTTGATGATAATGGAAATAGACTGGTAATATGGGAACAATGCAGGAAGTTAGCGAAAGAGGAAAGGGAAGGTATGACAGAACCGAACAACTATCAGACACATCCCAACCCGTAGCAGGTGGAAGACAGTTGTCATCCCAAATCAACGAGAATCAAGCCATCTGTTATGTTGATATCAAGTAGCGAGCCCTCTAGTATAGTGGTGGTGGGCACGAAAAGTTGCAATCTGTCCCAATCGCTAGGTGGAGCCGATGAACCACACACCTAGACACATGATGGAGGTACAGAGCACATGGTCTCTGTAGATGGAACGAATGCCAACCGAAATATTGTAAAATGACGAAGGAGCATAATACATTGCAGGATTAATACCCTAGTTGATCTATGTGAGGAGAAGAAGAGGAGATAGGCCTGCGGGTACAAATCCCACATTGGCTAACGCAAGGATGGGGAATTCCAAAGATCTCTGTATTAATCAAAATTCAATGAATAAGAAGGTGGAAGATCTCTCGTAGAGCATGAAAGATATGGCGGAGCACGGTGAATGACAGAGAATTACAAAGGTTAAGGAAAAAATCTCAAGTGGGTTCAATGTTCCAGTCTGGGGGAGGAAAGGTTTATGCCCTAGAAATTCACCCAGGAGGGATCACAGGGTCTCATTCACAGTTACAATTCTGTTTCTCCTAGCTCCTAATAAATTTCTGTGTGGCGTTATCATGCCTCGCTACTGGAGTGCCCGAAATCTCCAGAGGGGAAATGGCAGAGGGGAAGGAACCGTTGGGGAGATGCCCAGCTCAAGGAATGATCTTCCCACAACTGAGGAAGAACCGGCCCTGCGGTCCTTTAATTGGAGAGAACAGTACATGGAGAAGACACTTACGACGATTGAAGCATACATTTCCATGAAGGAATTAGATCTCCTTAGGGATTATGAGACTCTTATGGGTCGTCCCCTGGCGCTTAATCCTTTTTGGATAGTCTGAATTGTTCTGGCCCATGATACACAAGCTAAGGTCCAGATTGCACAAGGAATAAGGGAGGCTTTGTCCCTCATTTAGAGGGGGCAGCAGGAAATCTTGGTTGGTTTTCAGCTTCTTGAACAGATTGATATGGAGATTATGGACAGCCCCAGGGACTCCTCCACCACCCTGGTGAACACACCTGCCAATTCGCCAACCAATGTAGAAGTCAGTGCCCCCCATCCTCAGCAAAAGGATCACCATCCTGGACCAAACTTGGACATGGGGAGATGAATTTTCAGGACTTTGGTTTCGTGGTTTGCTCATTTTTTGCTTTGATTTAGTATAAGTAGTGTTCCAGTGTTATAATTACTTTGTTTTTGTGGGATAGGATGTTGTTCTGGTGGGTTCAGGGCTAAGTAGTAGACCTTCTTTTTTGTATGAAGAAAATAAATGATGTTATAAGTTTCCAATGTAATGGGATGGGTTTAATGCTACTTAAACTACCGGATGTAAGAAGGAAAGCTTGGTCTCTTGTGTTTCAGTGCTAAGGGATGGGTTCGGGTTTCAAGTGATATCTATAGGTATTAAGGATGGTTTCAATGTAGTGGGATAGTTTTTGTATCATACGTTAAGTTGGTATCAGTGGTTGCTCTATATTTTGGCTCTAATCATGTAATAGGCTTGGATAATTTTTTGTAACCTTCAAGGATTTTGGGGACGCTCTTTATGAGCCCTGTTTGTTGTCAGACTAGTTATGTCTAGTTCATCTAGCAAAACTAGGTCTGTTTGTATCTCAATTTTGTATCATCATTTTATATTATAATAGAATTTTCTCCTGCTTACTGATAATAATAAAAAATACTATGAGGAAAGAGCTAAGGAGTTCTATGAATTAAAATTGGGTTCAATGTCCATGAAAGAGTTGAGTGGCAAGTTTCTAATTTTATTAAGATACGTACCTTACATAATAGATGAAAATCCTAAAATTCAACGATTTTTAAGTTGTATACCTACTAGCGTCAAAGATAGGATTAAGCTTGATAATCCAAAAAATTTGGAGGAAGCTATGAGAAAGGTTGATTTCCGTTATGAACAGAGTAAGAAAAGGGAAAGTCTACCTAACTGGAAAACTAAAAAGACAATTCACTTTGACCAGAGAAGAAGAGGGTTTAAGTCAAATAAGTGTTTTGGGAGTAAATTTTAGAAATTCTCCAAGAATAACTATCATAAAACTGATTTTAAGAATAAAGTACCCCAGAATACTGTAGCACCAAAAGGCAGGGATATTCCTAACAAATTTGTTAAAAATACTGAACAAGGGGAACTTTTCAAATGTTGGGAATGTCAATGACCGCATTACTCCAAGTATTGTTCGTACCGGAAGGAGAAATTCAGCAACATACACACTATCCAAGAAGAGGAAACAGTTGGAGATGTGGCAAATGAGATGCACAAGATAAATGCAGCTCTGGAGAACTGACAGGCGGATCATCAGAATTCCATGGTGGAAGTGCAAGGTATGATACAAAAAATTTCTCTTTCCATCTTCATTGATCTAGATGCTAGTTTAAGTTATATATCTCCTAGCATAGTGGAAAAGTGCAGCTTAGCCTTAAAAAGTTTGAAAAATCCTGGCTGGTCCAGTTAGCCATAAGAACTAAAAGAAAGGTGGTAAATTATGTTGAAAGTTGTAATTTGCTTATGAGTCAAATTGAAACTGAGGTCAAGTTGAATGTGTTACTTTTAGGATCTTATGATGTCCTAATAGGAATGGACTGGCTTGAAAAACACCAAGTTAATTTGAATTGTTTTTAGAAAATTTTTACTTGTTTGAATAATGAAGGAGAAAGAATTACTGTCATAGGAATACCTAGGAAGATATATGTTAGACAAATTTCATCCTTACAGATGAAAAGGGCTGTAAGAAAAGGCTGTAAAGTCTTTGCGGTACACATAATAAATAATGAACAAATTAATAAAGAAGATAAACAAGGATTTGAGGATATTCTGATCCTGCAAGATTTCGCGGATATATTTCCAGAAGAAATTCTAGGATTACCTCCTAAACAAGATCTGGATTTTACAATCGAGTTAGTACCTGGAGCGGTACCTAATTCGAAATATCCCTATCGAATGAACATCTTGGAGCTGAATGAATTAAAATTACAATTACAATAATTAATAGACAAACATTATGTAAGACCAAGTGTATCTCCTTGGGGAGCACCGGTCATTTTTTGTTAAAAATAAATACAATACTCTACGTCTATGTATAGACTACCGTCAACTTAATAAAATGACAATTAAAAATAGGTATCCTCTGACCTGCATTGACGATCTGCTTGATCAGATATGCAGAGCGACAATATTCTCAATGATCGTGTTAAGGTATGGGTATCACCAAGTCAGAATTAAAGATGAAGACATCTTCATAACTGCTTCCAGGACAAGATACAAGCTCTATGAATTTGTGGTTATGCCCTTTGGGCTAACTAATGCACCAACACCCTTTATGTGCTTAATGAACAGTGTCCTAAGTAAGTATTTAGACAAATTTGTAGTCGTATTTATAGCCAACATATTAATTTATTCTAAGACAAAAGTAGAATATGATGAACACCTAAAGATAGTATTACAAGTGTTAAGAGAACATCAGCTATATGCTAAGTTCAGAAAATGTGATTTTTATAAAGATAAAAAACAATATTTAGGGCACGTAATATCCGAAGAAGGGATATTGGTGGACCCAGATAAAATTAAATTTATAATTGATTGTCATGTTCCTAAGGATGTAACTGGTGTACGATCCTTTATGTGGATAACATGTTATTATAGAAAATTTATTGAAGGATTTTCAAAAATTGCAAATTCTATAACCTCATTACAGAAAAAAGGTAAGAAATTTGTGTGGGATCAGAAATGTGATGACAAATTTAATAAACTAAAAGAATTATTAACTACTGCACCCATTCTAAAAATAGCAGATCTAGAAAAATATTTCATGGTATGCACTGATGCATGAAATGAAGGCTTGGGTGGAGTACTGACACAAGAAGGTCATGCAATTGCGCATGAATCGAGGAAGTTGAAAACTCATGAAAAGAACTACACAAATTATGATTTAGATTTGGCTTCCACAATCCATGCTTTAAAAATGTGGCACCATTACTTAATAGGTAAAATATTTCTGGTAATGTCCGATAACATAAGCCTTAAATATTTGTTTGATCAACAAAATCTAAAGCGGGGAAATCGAGATGGCTATCTTTCCTTAGCACATATGATTTCGAAATCAAACACATTAAAGGGAAATAAAATAAAGTGGATGATGCCTTAAGTAGGAATGTAGTAACAAATTTTGTAGATGCCATTAACAGTTATAAAACTGATTTAGAAGATAAATTGGAAGAAGGAATAAAGCGGGACCCAGAATACCAGATTTTAAAAGAAAAGATAACTCAAAATGTATTTGAAAATATAATTACAGATTACAATTTTAATGAAAAAGGTCTAATAATGTATAAAACAGACTTTATGTGCCAAATATACAGGAAGTTAAGCTATCGATTTTGAATGAATTACATAAAAGTCCTTATTCTGGACATCTGGGCTATCAAAAGATGATAATAATGTTAAGAAAAGAATACTTTTGGCCTAATATGAAAAATGAAGTTGCTAAATTTTTAGCTAGGTGTATCGAATGTCAGCAAGTTAAAGTTGAACATCGACACCAAGCAAGCCTTTTACAGCCATTACCAATACCAAATTGGAAATGGGAAGTCATCAGTCTTGACTTTGTAACTGGATTACCTAAAAACCAGAAACAAAATGATTCAATAATGGTATTTGTAGATAAACTAAGTAAAGATGCTCACTTTATCCCTATTAAAACAACTTATAAAGCTGCTAATATTGTTGACATTTTTATGAAATAAATCTTTCGTTTGCATGGGATTCCAAAGGTAATAATTTCTGATAAATATCCTAAATCAGGGATAATTTTAGGGGTGAATTTTATCCCAATGGGCTATTTTTCCATGTTTTTATTGCAAAAACGATTCACCATTTTTCATTTTTTGAAGCCCTATTTCACCCAATTTTGATGGGGTAAAATATTTTCACCCAAAAAATTGCCAAATTGTTATATAAACGATATAAAATCCATGGAAATTAAAATATTTTTTGAAAAAGATCATCAATCATTTTATAGTTGGCGTTTTAAGAATTGGTAATATTTGCCAACATTTATACACTTTTAAATAAGTATGGTTCCTTAAAATCATCCTTGTCCTAAATTCACTCGTAATTTTTGGAAAACTTTATTTAAAGGATTAAATACTAAATTGAATTTCAGTACTGCTTACCATCCGCAAATAGATGGACAAACAGAAAGAGTCAATCAGGTACTAGAAGACATGTTACGAATGTATGTTAGAGACTATCCCAAGAAGTGGGAAGACTATCTGCACTTGGTTGAATTTGCTTATAATAACCATTATCAGGCTTCAACAAAGCTTATTCCTTTTGAAATATTATATGGTAGAAAGTGTAAAAATACTATTACATGGAGTAATCCAGTAGACATATTGATGTTAGGACCTAACATGTTAAAAGTCTTGGAACTAACAGTGAAACAGGCACAAGAAAACTTGAAAACTGCTCAAGACAGGAAAAAGAGTCATGCCAACCTTAAAAGAACTCCGAATGAATTCCAAGTAGGTGAGCATGTGTTTGTTAAGGTGAAACCTAGAAAGAGCTCCTTTAACTTAGGGAGCTATAATAAATTAGGACCTAGGTATTGTGGACTATTCGAAATACTGGCAAAAGTGGGTCCAGTGGCATATCAGTTAGCCTTGCCACCTAATATTAAAACACATAACATCTTTCATGTTTCTCTTTTGAAAACATATATACATGATACTACTCATGTGATTGACTGGGATGTGATTTAGGTAGAACCAAAAGGAGATTTTCCGGTGGAACCGGATTGAATTCTTGACATGAGGGAAATTTTTCTCTGGAATCGCACCATTAGACAGGTAAAGGTGCACTGGAAACACCTCAGTCTAGATGAAGCAATCTGGGAATTGGAGAGCGATATGTGAGTGGCATATCCAGCTCTGTTCCAAGAAGACTCAGAATAACTTAAGCAACATCGAGGACAATGTTGAGCTTAAGGGGGGTGTTTGTAACAATCCCCAGAACTAAGAAATAAATATTTATTATTTATTTCAGCAAAAAAATTATGCTAATTTTTATTGTAAATTTTATGACAAAGTGGGTCAAGGATGAATGTAATTGAAGAATTATTTATTTTAATAATTAAAAAAGGAGACACCTATCCAAGGGATACTATTAAATGAGTGTTCACTAGCCCACTAGGAGGAAGGAGAAGTTGTAGAAGGTTGGTTGACAAGTGGCAGCACCAGCATTCACTTTCTAGTTATTGCAAGAGCATAATCCCTTAAAAAGTGGCCATGTTCCCTGAGAGGGGGAACTGAGCTGGTGGCTCATTTAATTTCAAAACTGACCAAAAGACATAGGAAATCTTATATAAACCATCAAATTGAGCACAAGCCTCGCTACTACTCATTTTGATTTCTGAGAAATGAACCTTGTGACTGCTGCAAACTGAAAAGTCAGGCACATAAGGAATTTGATGAGGGGATAGCTAAAGTGATTTGTTGAGTTAAGTCTGCTACTAAGTGCTAAGTTGTAGAAGTCTGTTGTATGGCAGAGATATTCATCCTAGTGGATCAGTGAACAAGCTCAGGTGTCCTAAGCAAGTGATTTGGCTGCTTCAGGAGAAGATTGGGTGGAACAGTCTCCCTTGGGTGTTAGTCCCTTTTCTGCAACACATCCAAGTTCCAACTCTATATATGTATTATGTTATTGTATTACTTATGTTTAAGTAAGTTGTAATTATTTTCAAATGAGGTTATAGTTAATTAATATTTATTCAATGATTATTTGATTGAGTATTTTCATAAAAACTGACTGATAGAGAAATGAAGTTAAATTATCTCCTGTATTTTTCCTCTCACCGCAGTGACATACTCTAGTACAGGAAGATATGAAATTACGTCTGAATAGTAGTACCAGAATGATTGAAATACTGTGTATCTTTTTTATTACAGAGAATAAAAGTGATATATATATATATATATATATATATATATATATATATATATATATATATTGTTTACAATCCACTGATAATTAGAAGACCTGGTATTTAGTTAAATATATAAGCTACAACTCTTAATCCAAAAGATAAAAATATTCAAACCACTAGTACATGTGGAAATTTTTCCCATGGACTTTCATTTCTAAAGCAATGATTGTTCGTTGCTTTCGAAATGAAAATGGCCCCTCCAGTTCATGGGAAAACTTTCATGGCTAAAGCAATAGTTTTTCACTTCGTTGTAATAGCGATGAAAGGTTGCCATCGCTATAGCAACAGACATAAAGAATAATGTGCGTCACAATAGCAATGAAAGTTAATGGTCTTTTAAAAAAAACAAAGTGTTTTCCCGTCGAACTTGCGTGGATGTAGCAACGAAAGCATTGTCACAATAGTGATGAAAGTTAAGGGTTTAAAAAAAAAACAAAAACATTTTCGACGAAATGTGTGTGGATGTAGCAATGAAGGCATCGTCACTATAATGATGACAGGGAAGTTAAAAAAAAAATAATGTTTTCGACGAACTTTCCGTGGCTGTAGCAACGAAATTTTCCTGGCTAATGCGACGAAACTTTCCGTGGCTGTAGTTTTAAAAAAGAAAACAGAATGTTTCCAACGAAATTTGCGTGGATGCAGCGCCGCACTTGCGTTGATGTAGCGACAAAGGCCTCATCGCTATAGCGACGGAAGGGAATATTTAAAAAACAAACCATTGAACTTGCTATACTAGCGACAAAAACTTTTGTCGCTAGTATACCAAGTTCGTCAACACTTGGGGTGATTTCATAGCCATTTTAGTTGCTTTAAGGAAAATGTTATAATCACCATTGTATATATGCTCCTATTTGTTTTTCTATTGTTGATGTAATAATTTTTTGTATATATGAGAAGTATATTCTACAAAAAAAATATGAAATAAAATTAAAACTAGATAAATAATTCATGTCAAATTTTTAGTGTTTAAGTTCTACAGCTTCCATCTTATAATAAAAACTACATCGAGCATTTGATTTCAATTTGAAGCTGTAAAATTCAGACATACCTTCAATGAACTACTTATCTTATACAAATATTTTGAATCAAATATTATCTGTGCTGTCAAAAATAGATCGTATAGCCAGTATTTTTTTACTTAACATATTTTAGCAAGTTAACTCTATCGGAGCCGTTTGATATTGGAAGCTAAATTCTGGGTGGGCCTTTAACTCTTATGTATACACCAGAGAGTACTGGTAAATTGAACCTTTATCATATATGGAAAGTCCTAATTGTCCAATGGGTTATAGGGTGAGATTTTAACTATTATACGTAGGCCGGATCACACTTCTCACATGTGAAAAACTCTTATATGTAGGTTGGATAACACTTCAAGAAATTTAACCTTTATCACAAGTTAAAAAATCATATTGTACTCAGTATACTTGGTATAGAAAACCTACCTACTTAGTGTACTTAAATCATGGTTCATGTAGCTGAGCATATATTTGCATTTGGCATGCCATACCATGCCATTATAACAACGATTTTGTTGATATCAGTTCAATACTAGCCTGTCAAAGATGTATTTAGGGGTAAAAATGACAAATATTGTAGATACATGTTTGAATATGATCTAAATTTCCAAAACAACTCGTTACAATATTATTGGACATGCTCAAGTTGAACCACCAACATGATATTCAACGGTCATGAAAAGTCTACAATTATAGCTTTCAAGAGTATGCAACATTTGAAAATCAATGAGTAAAGGCCAAGCTTAATTCCTTTTTAAATCCTAGAATACATTATGTTGTGCTAAAATAATTGATTGTCAAATACATATATGGCAAACTTGAAAAATAGAAATAAAAACATCAATCTTAGTCTTGATATTTTATTTTCATCCCTTAATAATGAGCTTGCATTTAACCACTTTATACTGCTAATTTATTTTACTTCTTCCTTTCAAGTTGATATATAGATATAAAATAAACAATATCATTCATAAACAGCCTGCATTTATCTATTTAATACATAGTCAATAATATTTCACTGAGCTACGTATTCATTTGTCCTGCACTAGGCTATTTTTACCCCATAACTTGTACTAAGCTAACTAAGACTAAACAGATTTATATAAACAATTGCTCCACTTCATAGATCATGCAGATATGTGGTTCATCATACATCTTAATGTACAAATTACAATGAAGTTGTACAAATGCTTACCAAGTTTTCAGCTCCAAGAAGGTTTCCTCTTTTAGCAAGATTTATGGCAAGTTCTAGATTATTCCGCTACAAAAATACAAGAAGAAAATTCATTAATAAAAAAAAAATATCGAACAAAATATCAAGTCTAATACTTACATTAAAAAACAAACAGAAAAAATTACCTGTCCACTAACAAAAGGCACAATAGTTGCTTCATTAACAGTTGCAAGCAACATTTGTCCTCGGCGATTGATGGCATAGAATCCACCAACTGATGAAGCTTCTGTTGTTAAGAAAATGGGATCTGGACTAATATGATTCCTGTAAATAGTTGTAGTAGTGTCCAAATCATAGACAAATAGAATTCCAAGCTTTGTGATAACATATATCAGACTATACGTGTTTGATATCTGTCAACAAAGATTCAAATCAAACCAAGTGTTCAGCATGGATACAACAAACAAGGGGCATCCTTAGTGGAAAATAATGTGATAGTTATTAGAAAAATCATTTTTAAGCCACTGGAAAATCATCTGCAAAATCTGGTGGAAAAAATATATCTTCTTGCTTCTTTGAAAATCCTAGTTTACCTGATGAAATTTAACAAACCTTTGATTAGATCACAGAACTAAAATCGAAGATAGAATCCACTTCAGTTTCTCTTTCTTGTGCATCATGTACAAATTAAAAGACAAAATTCTTGGCACGTATAAAATATAGCACCAAAAGATGAGCTTGCATACACCAAAACATAAGTAAAAGTGATGCATATCAATGAGGAAGGAGAGATAAATTGTCCACCTTAAACGATGCAGATGTTGCAGCATGAGCTTCTAGAGCTTGACTATGCTACTGATCTACAGAAAAAAAATTGCATGTTCCCCTTAACAAGTTGAGGCCTCTGTCAATAAAACTTGGCATATGTTAGAATATGTCCATGAATACTCTAAATGGAAAAAAATAATGATATTTTCATCAACATCACAGCAAATCATGAGACATTCAATACCTCAGGGGCCCTTGGAGAAATTCCAATTAAAACAAGCCACTTCTCAGATGGATCACATCGATAGTTTATTATTTGGTTACCAGTTGAATTTCTAGTTCAATCAAACATTCTTGTAGGCAAGCCACTTCTTAGATGGATCGCATCGATGGTTTATTATTTGGTTACCAGTTGAATTTCCAGTTCAATCAAACATTCTTGTAGGCCCAGCATCCCCTGTAATTCAATGTATAAATACTAAAAACAATGTAGACCCTTCTTGCATAATAAACAACAACTGCATTTCCAAGAAAAAAATGAACAACAACTACATGAACATAACACATGAAACAAGTGTTTATTCCATATTCAAACTTCTATCATACTTACCTTTCAGAAACCATCTTCACACTAAAAGGATACAAGTATCAAAAAAAATATTACCATAGCTTTGTATAACAGGAAAGAATATATACATAAGGTCGAGATGTGAAACAACACGATTATGAGGCAGGGCGAATTTATTACCTTCCACCGACCAGTGATAGACTGAAGTCTATGTAACAAGTCCAACATTTTTGGTAGAATGAAGTTTGTCTTTAAAGATCTGTAAGGCGCAGTAGGAATAGATCACTCACTAAATATGTTGGGGGGTGGGGGTTTAAGTTATTATGGAAGGAATTTTTAGTGGAAACAACATACACTAAGAATCTACAATATCTTCCTGAACATTAAAAATGGCGAGTACAAAAGATTTATGTGGCTGAACTACATCGAGTGGATAATGGTACTCATTATGATGAAGGGATCAAAGGGATCAAAAAGAAAGTTTAGGGAAAAGACTAGTACCATTTCTAAAATACTGACCATTCCAAGAACTCCCTAGGAACGGTTTGTTGGCTTCCATTTCTTGTCATTTTCTGGGAACTTTTCCAGCTTGTATCCTTCAGGAGATGGGTCATTCCCATAAAACAAATGCAATAACAATCATTTCATACTGTAGAGCGTATTTTATGTCCTCATTTGGATATAAAGGAAACGAGCATAAAGTTTAAGAACAACCAACAAGAAGCTTAGGTTAGTCTGACCTAATATATTGCTAGTAATCAAATACTTAACAAAAGTCAGCTATGATAATTCATCTAGTTATTAGTGAGAATCTAAAGTTACCAGGATATAGATAGATGTATGTAAAGATATGAGAACAAATTGGATACAATATGGTTGGATATTCATATATAAAAATACATGTAAAATATGTGTGAGCATTTATAATTCTTGAAATATAGTTGAATGCCTATATTAATATTAAACCATCGTATTTAAACAATACATAAAAATAAGTCTTGTCACTTCACATATTATATATCATAGGATATCATCACTCATTCAAAATATCATGTAATAAATTCATTATCTTCATATGAGTATTGAAGTTCCACATTGTTAATATCTTCTAGTGAAAAGAGATGTAGAAGGATGAGGTAGATCCAGATGTGTATACTCCACCAGTAGGAGCTTATGTTACCATTTACTATTTTACCAAATTAAGCTGAGTGCAATAAAAGACATGCAACTCAGGTAATTTTGGTTCGACACCCCCATCCTAGTAGACCCCCTCCTATAATTTAATCTCTTATGTAATAAAATGTGGAGGTTGGAATGAAGTTATGAACAAATACAAACTCCTTGGCCTACTTTGATTCCAATCCAGTTCATTGCATGAATGAAGCAATAAATATTCCACTTCCTCTCAATTGATAACGAAACGATGACCTGTGAAAAGAATCCTAATGGATAAATTCTCAAGATCATCCCATTCAATCAGCTTCATGATTTGGTAACTCTGGGATTTTAAAGCATGCTCATCAAGCATTTCTTGTCTCCAACTAAACTTTACTTCTTGTCTTTGTTTGATACTTTTATTCTTGGAAATAAAAGCATATCAGCATGATTGAACCTAGAATTCAATGTAGATGTCAAAAGATGCAGATGCAACAGATTTACAATCTACTTCTATCTTTCAGTAACTATTTCCCACTTATCATGATAGAATCTTTCCTCTAGCTCCTTCTATTTTGCATTAATAACATCCATCATCTTCTCCAACATGCTATCTATATGCCTTGATCCCTTACACACATTTCCAACCAAGGTGCATCTATGTCAGTGTAGCAAATGATGGAGTCCAAACTCCAGACAACACAAGCATCAAAGATCACCAAGTTGACCAAGAGAAATTTCACCTCCATAGGCCTTTTTAAGACAATGGGAGGGAAGGTATCTATTGGAGGAGCTAGTCGAAAAGCTGACTAAGTCGATTAGATGACTAATTAGAGATTAGGTCAGCCACATAAGGTTGTGTCAGTTGACCGAACCGATAGGTAGTTATTTGTAACTGTTTGTAAATCATATATATTAGGCTATTGAGACAGATGAGAACTGGGTTTAGTTATGCATTTGTATGGACTCTTTCACTATAATATAATCTGTTATTCCACATATGTGTTCTTTTCTCTTGTCTCTGATATGTCTGTATGCTTTTAATGCTTATTATTGGTAACTCTCTGTGATCTGTGAGATTACAACATTGGATCCGTTACCGGTAGTACATATCTGAGATGAATACAAGCAGATGATATCAAAACAGGAAACTAAGGACTGGTGGGAGTGTAAGATAGAAAATTACTTGCAAAATTATGCATGGAGAAATAGATTAATGACTTCTCAAGTGAAGGAAATATTCTTCACCGAAAACCATGAGAAGTTTGTAGAATCGGTTCCCCAGCTTTTGTAAAAACTTCTGGATGAAAAAGCTGGAAGTGACTAAATAACAACAGCTGTTAGAGAAACTGATTCAAGGGGGAAGAACAAAGCTGCCAGAGTGGTTTGAAAATATCTCCGATGAATTCTGTGAGAAACAAGCTATAGAAGAAAGAAATTTGGTAGAAACCATTCAAAATAAATTCCATACAGACCTTACCAAGCAATTCCTGTGCTCCTTACTGACCTTGCTATTCAAATTCCTGATAGAAAAAGGAGTGGGTCATATCGTCGAACTTTGTCCATCACTATGCAAACCGCCACAAAATTCTAACTAGGTAGAGAAACAAAGGAAGTGGGAGAAATTCATTGCCAAAAGGGAGTGGGAATATTTCCTAAACAAGTAAATAGAACCATCCGAGCTTTCTAAAGCATCGGGTAGGCCATGGGGGGGTAGCTGGTCATATGTCGGGGTAAAGTGAACAGGATTCTAGTCAACTAAAAAGAGATACCATTACCAGCGATAAAAATTCAACCTAAAAAAGAAATCGAACAGACAGTGACACATAAAGGTACAATGGATTTACAGAAAATAGAGAGAGAGAAGAGGCTGAAAAGAAGGGAAGAAAGAAGAGAAAGAGCTATAGCACTACAAAGAGGAATGAGTACTAGGGTGACAAACCAAGAAAGAAATCCACCAAAGTTGGGTCATGACCAACAAGGTCATGACCGACAAGAAGAAGGCATGGATGAAGAGGCATCACCCATGGAAGAATACTTGTGGATAGAGCAGCGAGAAGCTCTCCAAATAGAAGTTCCCCAAGAGGTAAGACCTCTATCTCCAACGAATCCGAGTACAAGGATGCAAGCTATTGTCGAAGAATATTTAAGACTAAGAGCTAGTGAGTTTGGTATATGGAGACAACTAGATGATGAAGTAAATGACGATAATCATTTAGTGATCCGTCGACCAAAGGAAGGAAACTGGGTCATGCTTCAGGCGTACCCTTCCAACCAAAGTATCCACTTACTTTACCCAACACACGAAGGAGTACCCCCCCTGCCAAATACAGCCTTGGAGAATACAGATCAATCGGACCTGCAGACAAATAATTGCAGTTGGACATTGACAGGAGAAGTCAAACCCAACTGGCTGCTTGTCGAAGAAGAAACGACAAACAAGACAACCAATGGAAATGAAATTTTACTCAACAATAGTCTGCACAAATAAATAAGCAAGACATCCCACTACTCCCACCACTGCCACCTCCTGAAGAAGATAGCGACAGTGAATCCGACATGGGTCACGGATCAACGCATATTCCTCTATATGAGGGTGACAAAGATCCTATATGACATTGGTTCATCTGTGAGTCGACATGGGAGGCAAATCAGGTCACAGATGAAGATAGACAGATGGCGCAATTCGCTGGTGCCTTGAGGAAAAGAGAAATAATGTGTTACATGACCTTTACTGAAAGAACCCCTCAAGCATCCAAAGCAGAAATTAAAGTGCAATTTTTGTCGTTCTTTAAAACCCCAGATGCAAAACATTTGGCAGCTAAAAAGTTGAAAACGACATCACAAAATCCAGCAGAATCTTTTCGCGACTACGACAAACATTGGAAAGACCTCCTCAGCAAATTGGATTAAGTAATTGATGAGAAACTATTAATTCAATGGTTCCTGGTAGGTCTGTCATAGAAAATTCGGTGGCACATAAGTGTGGAGACATTCAAAACATACAAAGATGTGCTTACCAAATCCCTACAAGTGGAAATGGACAAAGATTTCCCAACATATCCCATGGATTCTAGATTGGAAGAAAAACTCTAAATCATGCACAAATAATTGAAAGAGCTAAACTTTAAGAATCAGGATGTCTGGTGCATGAAATACTCAACATTTGGACATTCAAAAGATAACTGTCGACAGGACATCAGCCGATAGGACGTTCGATTTGTGCAGACAAAGTGTTTTTACGACATCTACCAAGAACATGGAGAACACACAAGAAAGGATTGCCCATATAACATGAAAAATGATAAAGCATCTTGGTGTGTTATCCGTGAATTGAAAATTCATGCCACGACCGACTGCCACCTAAACTTGAAAAATCAACAAAACTACCAAGCAGTCTACTAGACAAACATAGTCACGCGAACAATTATTAGCGAAACAATGCTCAAAATGAACAGAATAATCAAAGGTATGAAGTTCGTCTATATGAGCATCGGTTCGACAACCGATGTGGGGGATATGGAGGTCGAGGTTGATTCTCTGGGAATCACGAAAACCAACCACGTCATCCCATCCAATGTTTCACAGCTACAAAGAAGGTCATTGATATGTAGACTGCCCATACAAGGACAGAACTGATTTAAAATTATGTACTAGCTGTGGAGTAGGGGATCACTCATTAGAGGATTTCCCTACTATGCTTGATAAAATAAATAAAAATAAAAATGTTAATGTCTTGTTATGCATTCAAAAACATGATATAATCAATACAAAGAATCTGCATATAGTAACCTGACAAGGGACAAAAATTGGGAGTGATAATACATGTATAAGAAAAATAAAATAAAAGAATGATTATCCTAACCTAGCTAAACAAAAACAACTGTATAAAGATGCAACAAATATATTTAAAGAATTTGCTTGACAAGAAGTTGATGATAATCGACAAAGCACATTTAAAGAACTAATACGTTTAGTACGAGATGATAAAGCGGTGTCTTAATTCATTGAATTATTATATAAAATAAAATACATCAATAATACAGAAAAACAAACAAAAAATATTTGCAGTCTAAACCAGAAGGACAAAAGTGATGCCGACCCGCTTGTCGGCCTAGAAATTGAAGGGTACCATGTCCGACAAGTTGTGCTTGACTTCGGGTCACAAGTAAACATTATGACTCACGACACTTGGGAACAATTGGGTAGACCTCGACTATACGAGTTAGGAATATACTTGAAATCATCCGACCAAGGTCTGATTGAACCTATCGGAGTTTGGAGAAATGTCGACACGACCATAAAAGGAATATCGACCAAAGTTGACTTTGAAATTATTAACCCTAAGGAAGGATCCAGTGCCTTCCCAGTGTTAGTAGGTCGACCTTGAGGAAGAAAAATGAAAGCATCGATATACTTAGACAAGGAAAGGATAAAAATAAAAGAGAATGGACAAAAAATCATAGTACCTATCATCCATCCCAAGGAGAACCTTGGATAGAACCTATTGATGAAGAAGTCGACATCCGATAATTATATCAGATACAAAAAAATGAAATCAAGATTCAGTAGGATACAATTCAGACGTATAATTATATGATTTTGAAGTGGAGAACTATGAAACACAAGCAAGAGGTTGCTGGACCATTCAAAAAGTGCAGAAGAAACCAGTCCAACAGTGCTTCTTGGTGTCCATTATCCCAAAAATATTTGAAAATAAAACCAGGGAATATCCTACCCTAAAACTATCAAATGTAAATATCATACAAATCCCAAGATACAAAGAAAGAGAATCACCAGTTATGCATATAGAACAAGTATCCAGAAACATTGGTGAACATGGCTGACTACAAAGCTTAGTGGAAACTTTCACAGGACAAGATGCTAGATGGTGGGATACCCATCAATCAAGATTGCAGACATGGACAACAGCTTCGAACTACTTTATAGAAATATTCAAAGGAAAAAGGTTAACCAATCAAGCCCAAATACCTATGTTCATCCAAGGGCAGGATCCAGAATACCACATAAGAACATGTGAAAAAGAATGGAAAATATTTGGGTATAAGGATGAACGTACATGGCCACAACTATTTCCATCAACGCTATCCGACTTACCAAACAAATGGTACAAAATGGAAGAGGCTCGGGGTGAAACATTCCTATGGCATGAACTAAGAGATAATTTTATCAAAGATTTCAGCTTTATACCACAAGATGAAAAGTTAGTCAAAACTGTAAAACAAATCAAGGCATTTATAGAACCGACCGATAATAAATTGCAATAACATACAAACCAAAACAACACCACAATTGACAAGAATACAAATGGAAAATGAAAATCCGGAAGGGAAAAGATTTCAATGGAAATCATACCATTTAGAAACAACAAAACCAATTCGGACAGTACTCAAAGTCGAGACAGTTGAAAACACCGACTGAATGACTGTAGTATACTTTCCTACCACATATTCACAGTTTAAAGAAGGGAGCCAAGCAATCAATGAAGCCAAAGCACCAGAATGGTTAGATGCTAAAGTAAAAACTAAAGAATTCGACATCTCAAGTGATGATTGACCAAAAATGGAAAAAATTGGAGACTACTGGAGTGAAGAACAAACAACAGAAATAGTAAACTTACTAAAATAATTCCAGGATGTATTCTCTAGAGACTACAAATATCTCAAAGGTCTAGTCCATGAAATGGGTGAAATGAAGATCGGCATTAAACCTGATGTCCGACCTGTAAAGAAAAGACCATATAAATTAGCTCATAAGTACAAAGAGATAGTCAAAAAAGAGATTGATAATATGCTTGCAGTAGGAATTATCTACCCTATTGACCAATCAGAATAGGAAAGTTCAATGGTTGTCCAACCAAAGAAACATGATCCAACCAAGCTACGGATCTGTGTCGACTTTAGAGACCTAAATAAAGTTACATTAACAGACCCATTTCCAACACCTTATGCAGAAGAAATATTAAATGAGCTCGCAGGACATGAATGCTACTCATTTACAGATGGATTCTCAGGTTATAACCAGGTACCAATAGCCAAAGAAGATAAAAAAAATACAACATTTGTATGTGAATTTGGCTCATTTGCATACAGGGTTATGCCTTTTGGACTAAAAAACGCACCTGCAGTATTTTCGAGAATTGTGGTCAAAACATTTCAAGAATATATTTACAAAACAATGGTAGTATATTTAAATGATTGGACAATATACTCTATGTTGAAACATCACTGCAAATGGCTAAGGCTCATGTTGGAACGATGTCAGCAAATCCAACTATATTTGAACATCAAGAAGTGCATATTTATGACCCTTATAGGGATACTATTAGGAAACATTGTCTGCAAAGAAGGAATCAAGGTTGACTTTGAAAAAATAAAAATTATCCTCGACTTAAAACCATCGGTGAACCCAAAACAAGTCAGGGTACTACTTGGTCATAGAGGATATTACAGGAAATTCATAAGATACTATTCAGATATGACCTATCCACTAGAATAACTACTAAGAGAAGATCAGGAGTTCGACTGGATAGAGGAATGCAACATATCATTTGAAACACTAAAAAGGAAGCTAGTCGAAGCACCCATTCTAAGATTTCCAAATTGGTCGACCAAATTCCATGTACACATCGACGCATCAGGCCTAGCAATAGGAGAAATCCTAACTCAACTAGGGGACGATGGAATGGATTACCCTATAGTTTACAGCAGCAGAAAATTAAATAAAGTAGAAAGAAACTACTCGACAACGGAGAGAGAAGAATTAGGAATGGTTTTTGCACTACAGAGGTATCGACATTACCTGCTAGCCAATTCGTTTATCTTTTATACCAACCACCAAGCACTAAAATACCTTGTAAATAAACCCTTACACCATGGGAGAATTTGTCGATGGCTACTTCTGTTCCAAGAATTCGAAGTTGAAGTCATTGTCAGACCAGGAAATTTAAATGTCGGACCCGACCACTTATCATGAATCGACAAAGGACAGGAACCGATAGGAGTTGAAGATGACCTACCGAATGCACATGTATTTTGAATAGAAGCAGTCCCAACGGAATTAGAGGAAATAACTCAATTCTTAGAATATGGACAAGCACTAGAGGGCATGAGCACGAAGAAGAAACAAATCTTAGCCATGAAAGCTGCACCATATAGCCTCATAAATGGTTTCTTATATAAAATGGGCCTGGATGAAATCCTTAGAAGATGTGTGTACTAGAACATGAAATAAATAATATCATGTATGAACCACATTATGGACCAGCGAAAGGACATTTTCAAGAAGACACAACTGCCAAGAAAATCCAACAGTCAGGGTTATGGTGGCCGACACTTCACAAAGACTGTAAAATGTTTGTGAGCCAATGTGACAAATGTCAACAACTAGGTCGACCTCTTCCTAGTACAAAAATTCCCTTGATATCAGTAATCCCAAGTTTTACATTTGAAATTTGGGCCATCGACTTCATAGGACCATTCCCCATACCAACAAAAAGAACAAGTGCAAGGTACATAATAACTGCAGTAGAGTATGTAACCAAGTGGGTAGAAGCAGAACCAATCGACACATGTTCCAGTGAGATAGCTGCTAAATTTATCTATGAAAATATCATTACCAGATTTGGATGTCCAATAACCCTAATTAGTGACCAAGGGTCACACTTTATTAATAAAACCATTAAAGCACTAACAGATCAGTTCCAAATTGACCACCGACATAGTATAGCTTATCACCCTCAGTCGAATGGAGCAATTGAGGAATTCAACAAAACATTAACAAAAGGCCTAACAAAAATCTATAACACCGACAATGATGACTGGGATGAGAAGATACCTACAGTATTATGGGCTTATAGAATAGCATACAAGCATTCGACAGACCAAACACCGTTTTGACTAGTCCATGGACAAGAAGTAGTTGTTCCACTACATTTCTGACAACAAACACCTATTATAGCAGAAATTTTACATATCGATGTCGAACATAGAAGGAAGGACCGACTAATGAAATTAAGCAAGCTAGAAGAACACCGACTGATTTCTCTGCAACACTAGGAAATCCAAAAACAACAACAGAAGGCATGGCACGATCATAATATAAAAAACAAAAACCTGTCGGTAGGGGACCTTGCCCTACTATACAACAGTCGAGTAAAAGGAAAACCCAAAAAGCTACATATAAAATGGATGGGACCCTACGTTGTCGAAGAGATTCATGCCAATGGATCAGTCCAACTAAGGACGTTACAAGGCATAGTATTTTGGAAACTTGTTAATGGTGCCCAACTAAAGCGATACAGAAATTAAAACAAGTTTAGAAAAAAAAAAACATATAATAACCCTAACGGTCATACAAAAGCTATAAAATTCTAAAAATAACAAAATAGAACCAAGACCCATAAACCAGGATGATAGGAAATCAATGCTTCTACAACCGACATCAAACCCATCTACATACCACCATCGACCATTTCCATGATCGACATTGACCAATGACCCCGAAGGTTACATCACGGCTTCATGAATATGAGCACCAAAATCAAATCACCATTATCACAAACTCAAGTGACCGCGTTGAACCATCACTTCTACCATTAATACACCCATCGACAGAAATGTCAAACGCCCCACCTATAAATACTGGACCAGAAAAGGATCATTTACAGTATTTTGAACACAGAGAGCAATTTAGCAAACAGAAAACTGAGAACCGAGAATCCCTAAGTAAAGTCGAACAAAGAACCGACAAAATGGCACTAAAACAAACCAGAGCTGTAGCAAAGACAAATGAACTACAATCTACTGAAACCCCATTAATGAGGAGGTTAAGAAACATAAACAACACCAAGGTCCAAGATACCTCATGGGCGAAAACATGGGACGAGATCAAGGAATGGGCCTATGTCGACAAGAAACCAACCCAAGCAGCAGAGAAGGTAACCCATTCATGGCAAGTTTTGGAGGAACAAAAGAAATGATAGTGAAGTTCATTATCAGTCGGTACCACAATGGCAGATTCTACTTCCACAGACTAGTCGAGATCTCTGGAAAAGTAATATATAAACTGACTGGTCTATCCAACAAAGGTGACCCAGTACCAGTCGACATAAAAGGTCTGGTAAAGCAATTAACTGGAACACCATCGAGAAATAATTCCAAAGGGCTAATGATTAGCCAGATACAAGCCCGAACGCCAAAAATTGTGGCCAAAGTCATCACAATAGGGCTTACACCCACAAGTCGAGGAAGCGACCTAAAACTAGATATGCTAGAGGAAGTAGATATGATAGTTGACATGGGAAAAGTATACAGATGGGCTCAATATGTCACTGAAATGCTCAAAGGCATCTGTGAGAAATGCCAAGAGTCGAGAGGGATTATAAGGTTCTGTTGGAGTAGGGTCCCGCAGCTACAGAAGAAGCTGCTATTTTGACGAATAGATAGTTTTGGCGGAGATATAAGAGGTAGAGCTACGACACTATAGCAGGTTTCTAGCTACAGAGTAGAGCCGGAACCCATGACGTAGAAGATAGAGAAGTCAAGGAAGACGATGGTACCTGAGCGGCCGAGACGAGAGAGCTCACCCACCGCATTGAAGGCAGCGGCAGAAGACAGGAGGGCTCAACTACACTCATAAAGGAAAAGGAGCAACGAGGCTGAGGCATTGAAGACGAAGGACAGAAAAAGGGAAGTAGCGTCGGTACCCATGGTCAGCGCTGGGAAGCATGGAAGACTGTAGGAAGCTGTGGTGATGGGAAGCGGTGCATAGTACCCATGATCAGCACTGGGAAGCATGGAAGACCGTAGAGAGTTGTGGTGTGACGGATAGCGGCTACCTAAAAGTACAGATACGTCGACTGTCACTAGTTATGGTTTGGGTTACTGTTGGGACAGGCCCACAGTGTTGTAATGGCGAGACATTCGGGCCGCCTATAAAGGGATATAATTTGTACTGTAAAAGGGTTGGCTGGTGGGTTGGCTGGTTCGTTCAGTTGTTAGTTGTTTTGTAGACTATTAGACAGTTGTAGAAGCCAAGCTCTGGTTCTGTTATTAGCTGTAGTATCTTACTGTAACCAGTAGCTGGATCATAGAGAATTCATGTAACGATCCGCAGGGATCGACAGAGAGGGAAGAGTATAATGTAATATGTGAAATATAGAGATAGAAAAGAGATCTAAGAGAGAAGATCTTAGGCTGCATATGTGGTGCAACAGAACTGTGTTTACCTTCCCCTGAGCTATAATAGAAACACAGTTCTGTGGACGTAACTTCCATCCTGGAGGTGAACCATATTAAAGTTGTGCATTATGTGATTGCTTTGTGTGTTGTGTTTATTTGATGCATCTGTCAGTTATTTTATGAGACTTATTTACAGTTTAATGTATGTATGCATTGTTCAGTTCACAGTAATATAAAAGGAGAGACATAAGTTGAAATCGTTGACATGTTGTATGCGGGTTCAGTTATGCTTTGCTTGAAACAGTCACTAGTCGTAGTGTTGAACAGCCTGTTATGTTGAGTCTTGCAAGTCGACACGAACAACACTAAGTGCGCTGAGCCGCGGGAGTAGGGTATCGCAGGGAGGCAATACCGCACCGACAGAGGAGCTATGGTACGCGATACCATAGGTTAAGGACTTAGTGTTGGGAGGAAGTTACGTGTCGCCTGGTGCATGACGACACGGTAAGGCTGGGGTCACCGTGAGTCAGTGGAATTTGTGCGATGTAGAAAGGGACCGCACGATAAATAGAGAGAGATATTGTGGCTAGAAGGGCTGCGAGACACTGAGATCATGCAACATGAGTAGAGGGTCGCGTGACGCATAGAGAAAGAGACCCTGTGGCTAGCAGAGTTGCGAGTCGTAAGTAGGATGCCATAGAACCTGGTCCAAGATGCTTGAGTCCTTGGCCAACCCATTAGAATCACTTCGGGTGAGACTTCAGGCCACTTCGCGATCTGTCGCCAAAAGGTCCAGTGAGCTAGGGGTGTTGTTGGTTAAATACAGTAAACCCGGGTCTGCCCATGATAGCCAACTAATGGTTCCATTGCCGGTTTTGAAGAAACCGAGCCGATGTTCTGGTGGCATCCTATGAGAGACGAACTCAATGAGTGGGTTTGGTCTAACCAGAAAGAGTTTGTTGAATGAGAGAACAAAAGTCCTAAACTGAGTACAGAGGCCTGGTTACAAAAACATATCATTACAGACCTGCATGCGATATTTTTTACAACCTTTGGGAATGAGCTTTACGACTAGTTATCAAAGATAACTGATACAAGCATATTCAAAAAGAAAAGAGACATTGTCTGGACACCGGAGCTGATTCAGACCGTGAAGAACCTAGATAATCCTATCATGAGGGTAGTAGACTTCTGGCTTGCGAGCGTGCTAGAAGGCTTCGTCATAGAGTTTGCAGTCGACCAGAAAAAAAGCTTCAGTGAGGCTGAGCACTATTTCTTCAAAGGATATCGTGGTAAGTACCTAAGATCTTTAAACTTGTCCATTAAGATGCTATTACATGAAAAATGAACAATGGATCTAGTTTCAGATGAATAAGTAGAAATAGTAATGTCACAAGAGTTTGAAAGTTATTTTGATGACATTGGACGAACACGTAGTGGAAAGAAGTATAAAGTAGATTTCAGATCTCCAATAATTGAAGACAGTTCAGATAGTACTAGACAGCAGAGTCATAGTACCACAGAAGGAACAGAGGGGGGTATCCCTTACCACCCTTACACCCCACAGAAACAGACCGGGACTCAGAACAATCCCGTAGGAACTCCATCCAGTAGCTCACAGACAGTACCTACCACCGCTACATCACCTCCACCTACACCACCGAGTGGTAGTAACACAGTAAATCAACATCCACCACATAGAAATAGAATGGGGGATGATATGAAGCTACCTATATTTAAGGGAACAGGGGCAGAAGACCCCGAGCAGCATTGGTTTCTCTGTGAAGCCATGTGGACCATCAAAACATTCAACGACGATAACCTTAAACTTGTACAGTTGGTCACCACACTAAGAGATCAAGCCTTAACATGGTATATCAAGTATACCACAGTACCCAAGACACTTGTCCAGGTCAAGACCGCCATGATTAAAGAGTTTAAAAAACCTAAGTCTGAGTAATAATGCATTACAGAACTCAAAGACATCAAGTAGTTACCTACAGAGTCGGTGTGGGACTTTGATCAGAAATTCAAAGCCCTTATCGACCAAGTCAGTTTTGAGTTTGCACAGGAGCAGCATAAGGAATGGTTTATTGCAGCGCTGGTCCCTCACATTAGACTACCGTTAATGCAGCAGAAACTCCAAACGCAGGATGACGCATTGGAGATGGCGATGAAACTAGAGGCTTCACCTCTAGCTGAGAGTAGTACAGGCATGGCAACTTTACAAAACCAGTTGGCTAATCTCACATTATAGTTGCATGAACTTAAGAAAGGGAAAGAGGTTGCGCAAGACATATGGTGCGTAAAGTGTAAAGCAAAAGGCCATAGCAAAGATAATTGTCCAGTGTTTGTAGAATATATAGCAACAGGGGCTCCTAACCCCTTACCACAGACCCACGGGCCATGGTGTGAGATATGCAAAACGCGAGGACATCTACCTCACCAGTGCCCTCTACTTCAGAAGTACGTGTAGACACCTAAGAACTTATACTGCGTATTCTATAAGTATGTAGGCCACGATGTACACGATTGCAGAGCCTATGATCTCATGGTCAGAGAAAAGCAAGACTTGTACAGAGTCCAGTCAGAGACACAGGGTCCAGCAGTAGGACCACAGCAGGATCCAACTTATGGAGGTTGTGGAGAAGGATTCAGAGGATGAGGCTGTGGAGGAGGCTTTGCACGAGGAGAAGGCTCCGGCAGAGGAGAGGGTTTTGGCTGTGGTCGTGGACCAGTTACTTTTTACAACTGCGGAGTTGTAGGACACTATGCTAGGGACTGTCAGAGCCCCACTACCACTTGTAACTACTGCAAATATTATGATCATACTATAGAGGAGTGTCCTACCTTGATAGCTAAGATCAGAGAACCTAAGCCAACAGTACACCAAAACATCCAGCTTATTTCTGCTGAGCGGGAAGAGCCAGAACCAAGAGTCAATATGGTGACTCGCAGTGGTGTTTCTACCAGTGGGACATCGCAGGAGACGGAAAATACCAGAGGTCAGAAGTGGGTGCACATAGCTCTTAATAAAGCAACAAAACTCGACCTGCAGAAGAAAAAACAGACATTTCAGGAAGCTAAGGCTTTCTTTGATGACCCTACACAATTAGGATCACAGGTACCACTGTCTAGGGGCATACCGCAGCAATCACCTTGTGGCGATAGCCTTGTACAGACATCGCAGGCTACCACATCTGGAAGATGCGATGAGGACGAGATGACATGAAGTGTACATTCCTTCCTGCGGAGTTGTCTAAAACTTGTAAGAAATGAGCAATCTATCATAGAATTTAAGCGCATCATAGATCAGTGTCAGCCATATTCTTTCGTGAGCAGTACACAGCGTGCTATTCATAATATTACGGGACATACAAGAACAGGAAGAGAGATGCGACTCACAGCACAGGTTGGAGAATTTGAAATGGATGAGGTGATCCTAAATCTAGGATCATACGTGAATGTTCTGACTAAGCAGACATGGGAACATATGGGTAGCCCTAAGTTATTCAGATCACCTATCCATCTGAGATTAGCTAATCAGCAGCGTGTGTCACCTCTGGGTCGGTTACTGCAGGTGCCAGTTGACATTGACGGAGTTCGCAGCTTCACAGACTTTCAAGTTTTAGAAATCATTGGCGATAGTAGACCTTATCCAGCATTGCTAGGCATTGATTGGGTGATCGGTAACAGGGTCGTTATCGACCTAAAGAGAAGACAAATGACCTTTGAGGATGTGCAGATCCGGGTCATCGCACCGTTGGATCCTTTTTAGGGTCCTAGATATATTGAACCTATCCGGGCAGAGGAGGAGGCAAATAACATGGAGAGCCTCTATCAGATGACCGCAAACCAGAGCGACTACATCAATCCAACTACAAAAGGGAATATCAGTTGGAAATTCGATAGCTCATGTGCAACAGATTCAGATGTTGGTCTAGAAAACTGGCAGAACAGACTTCATGAAGTCTCAGCGCACAGGTGCGCGTACTTGACTAAGTCACTGCGATGGATTGGCATAGAGATCAATGAGATTCCATCCTTTCATGGTCTAACAGATATCCAGGACTTTCTCGAGCAGTTTGAACAACAGATCCCTCACGAGCAAAGGATCGCAGCTATGGACCTTGCAGTACGAGCCACACCTGCGAGATGGTGGTATGCACATAAAGAGAACATAGCATCATGGGATGATATTAAGAGATTCATGGCGATCATATTTTATGTTGACAGAGAGTATGTCCAACATAAATACACAGGAGAGAGTGACCCCAGATCACACATTCAGACATGTGAACAAAATTGGTCGAACATTCCCGAGGATGAATGGGTTCACCGATTCATTCATACTTTGGATACAGTTCCAAGGAACTAGTATACAGAGACTGAACTGCGCAAGGGAACAACAACATGGCCACTTATGATAGACAGCTTCCTACTCACCTTTTCTTTTGAATCTGAGTATCCAAAGGTTGATTAGGCCCTACAAGTAATAAAGAGTAAGATATTTGAAGATTGTACCATATCAGTACCAGCTCAACCTAAGTGGGATATGCAGCTAAAAGAGGCGTTAGAGTGTTATAATTTTGCATCTGAACCAGAGGAGGATGAGGATCCTCATGACACCAAAATTCCGGAGTCAGAAGGCACTCGCGATGTTGAGGGACCATAGTTAGAAATTCCAGCAATCACAGAGCCCATTAAGATTAAAAAGATCAATATTGGCACAGACACAGAACCTAAGTTTTCCTCTATTGGAGAATATTGGAACGATGAAACAGTCGGAAAGATTGCAGATTTGCTACATGACTATGAAGACCTATATCCCACCAAGTTCACAGAGATGAAGGGAATAGTTGGAGACCTGGGAGTCATGAGGATACCGTTGAAAGAGGATGCTAGACCAGTCAAGCAGCGCCCATATAGATTAAATCCGTGGTATAAAGAAAAGGTAAAGGATGAGATCGATAAGATGCTAGCAGCAGGCATCATTGAGCCTGTAGAAGAAAGCGAATGGGTTAGCCCCATGGTCGTACAAGAAAATAAAACCAAAGGAGACATCAGGATCTATGTCGATCTACGCAAGCTCAATGATGCATCGCTTCACGATCCATTTTCGACACCATTCACTGATGAGGTATTAGACAACGTGGGAGGACAGGAGGTCTACTCCTTCACTGATGGATTTTCAGGCTACCATCAGATCAGAATACATCCAGAAGATCGATCCAAGACCACCTTTGCGACAGAATGGGGCTCGTTCCGGTATACGGTAATGCCCTTTGGTCTTAAGAATGCACCAGCTATATTTTCTAGAGTAGTAGTTGCTGTATTTAAAGAATACATCCATAAATTCCTAGAAGTATATTTTGATGATTGGACTGTATTTGGACTAATTGACAAGCACATAGGAGATTTAAGACTGATGTTAGAGAAATGTAGGTAGTACCATATTTCTCTAAACTTGAAGAAATGTATATTTTGTGCACCATTTGGTATTTTGTTGGGTCACATTGTTTGCAGACAAGGCTTGATAGTAGATCCCGCAAAGATTGCCATCATTGTAAATATTCCAGCACCCAACTCAGTCAAGCAACTAAGGATAGTACTTGGTCATACCGGGTATTATAGAAAGTTCATCAAGGGCTACGCAAAGATTACAGCACCAATGGAGAAATTACTAAAGAAATATGTAAAACTCCTATGGAATGAGGAATGTCAGCAGAGTCTAGACACACTTAAAGAAAATATGGTTACAGCACCCATCCTAGTATTTCCAGACTGGACTAAGCCATTTCATGTACATGTGGATGCATATGGCATCACACTAGGGGTTGTTTTAACGCAACCAGGAGAAGGGGATATTGATCATCCTATCACATACTCCAGTAGAAAGCTATCGAAAACATAAAAGAACTACACCACGATAGAAAGAGAAGGCTTAGCTATGGTGTATGTGCTGCAGAATTTTAGGCACTACCTATTGGGTGCCTCGTTCAAGATGTTTACTGACCATTCCGCATTGAAGTATCTGGTCAATAAGCCAGTGTTAGGGGGGAGAATCTGCAGATGGTTACTCCTCTTTTAGGAGTATGATTTTGAAATCATTGTTAAACCAGGAAGATTGAATGCTAGGCCTGATCATTTGTCGTGGATAGACACAGGAGAAGAGCCAAGTAACCTAGAGGACAATTTGCCAGACGTGCCGTTGTTTTCTATCCAGATCGCGGATGACTACTATGCTGATATCATTCACTTTCTCACTACAGGATTAGCGCCTGATG
This sequence comes from Pseudotsuga menziesii, assembly GCA_001517045.1. Taxonomy (NCBI): domain Eukaryota; kingdom Viridiplantae; phylum Streptophyta; class Pinopsida; order Pinales; family Pinaceae; genus Pseudotsuga; species Pseudotsuga menziesii. The sequence continues at coordinate 148,181 of LPNX010642812.1, forward strand.
AGTTTACCAAGTAGCAAAAGAAGCAGTTGGTTGTTAAAGCAGCAGAATTCACCCTGATCGCAGGACACCTATACAAGTTAGGACCGGATGAAGTTTTGTGCAGATGTGTGATGCCGCATGAAAAAGACGCTATTATCAGAGAGGCACATTCAGGAACCGCAGGAGGTCATTTCACAGGAAAGCCAACTGTGTAGAAAATCCTAGATGCAGGATTATGGTGGCCTACATTGCATAAGGACACCAAGGAATTTTGCAGATGCTGCGATATCTGCCAAAGGGTAGGAAAACCCTCGCAATGCGATGAAATGCCACTGTGACCGCAGGTTACGCTGCGTGCATTTGACAAGTGGGCTATAGACTTTGTGGGTCCTATCAACCCACCAGGAAAGCGCACTGGCGCGAGATATATTATCACTGGAACAGAGTACCTCACCAGATGGGCAGAGGCCAAAGCAGTAAGGAATTGTGATGCTGCTACAGTCACACAGTTCCTTTTTGAGAACATCATCAATAGATTTGGCTGCCCCGTAATTTTGATGAGCGATCAAGGCACACATTTCTTAAACCGCACCATTGAGGCCTTGACAGAAGAATTCCAGATTCAGCACCATAAGAGCACTCCCTACCACCCACAGGATAACGGTACGGTGGAGGTCTTTAATAAGATTTTAAAAAATGCTCTTACTAAGATCTGCAACAGCCAAAGGAATGATTGGGACCTCAGAGTTAATGTTGTATTATGGGCATATAGGACCACATGCAAGAAACTTACAGGACACACACCTTTCATCTTGGTGTATGGACAGGAGGATGTTATGCCTATGGAGTATATTCTTCCCAGTTTAAGAATCACTCAGATCACCAGGATGACTGATACAGACATAGTAGAGGAAAGGCTAGCACAGCTGCTTGACTTAGAGGAAGATAGATTCGTCACCAGATTCCATCAGAAAGTGCAGAAGGCACGAGAAAAAGCTTGGCATGATAGACACATTAAGAGTAAGACTTTCCAGATTGGAGACCTAGTACTGCTCTATGACAGTAAATTCATTAAGTTTCTAGGGAAGTTCAAGACGCATTAGCTGGGGCCATATCAAATACAGCAAGTTACAGAGGGAGGTGTCGTTCAGCTTAGCCAACTAAATGGGGAGCTTCTTCCCACATGGATTAATGGTAGTAGGCTTAAGCTCTATAGTGATAGCCACCCCACCTGTCAGCCCTAGCTTAGCCAGTTTATGGTGGTGTAGATGTCCAATGTAGTTGAAAGGAGGCATCGCACCGGGAACTAGTCTACACCGGCAGGTATTATAAGTATGAGGAATCACATAAGGTTGGTTCATTTTGCGCAAGTCAATAATGGCTTGCGGGGAAATAAAAAAAAATAAAAAAAATGCTTGTTTGTTTGCGCAGGTGATGCGGTGTTGCAGCGTAGCAATGCAATGTTTCCCCGTGCCACGTATCCAGTTTTTTCAACTGACAGAGGGCTAGTCAAGTCGCCTTCTGAAAGGCAGTTAATGAAGAAATGACCGGTATACCTTACCGTAGATTTGGCAGCATCATAATTAAGTTTCCAGATTTGGAAAATCTTCGACAAGATCGGCGCCTGTACACACACTTTTCGAGGGAAACGTGATCGGATTTCAGCATTTATGGAGGATTGGATGACGGGTGTGGTCTTGTCCATGTAATTATTACGACCGACGGGTTCAGCCAAGGTGACCGTTGCATCCGGGATTGTTGCCTTCAGCATAAAAGCAGAAATTGTTCATTTGAGAGGGTTACACTGGCAAAAACCCGAGAGCTATAGAGTAAGCTGTTAAGAGTCCCCTGTGCAGAGTTCACCCTATTACAGAGTGCTATGATTCCCAGAGTTCGAAGCCATTGCATGCCCATAATATTCCACCAAGTGGGTTATGTCCGAGGAGGAACCTATAGACGACATTTTGAGAAGGTTTGAGCGTCACATCCTTGTAGGTGTTATGACGACACTGCTTAAGGGTGCCCAGCCAGGTTCATCACAGACCAGACAACCACCGCAGATGAGGAGCCACTCCTAGATACTAGAAGAATACAGTTTGGAGTTGGAGGAAGAAGTTCATAATGCAGCAGACTACATTATGCCACGACCTGAAGATGCACCCGAAGTAAAACTTCCCAAGAGTGGTAAGTTTCCTCTTCCCATACCACAGATTGATTCTCGGGTAAAGGAAGATGGAGACCTATTAGGATATGCAGCTGTTGCTAAATTCATCGATTATAACCTGGCCTACGCTAAGACATATCCCCAATTTCAGCCAGATCAGTACCTTACAGTTCAGAAGAACCCGAGGATAGGTGCAGATGAATATATTCCCATGGACCATGTTCAGATTCTTAAGCGCTCAGGCCTGCTCAATCTGTTGAGGCTACCACATTTCGGATGCGGCGCAGAGGTTAATGCCGTGGTGCGCATACTACTTTCTTGTTTACATGGAGGTTACCTTTGGCTTGGTAATAAGGTCGATCTGAACATCGACCTCATACATCGCATTACCAGATTGTCCAAGACTGGTCAACACCCGACGATAGATACAACAGGAAAGACTAAAGAACCCAAGATCTCACCCACCACAGTGGCCAAGTACCAACTATAGAGAGGAGGTCGGGCCTACGACATTGCAAGCATACCAGACAAAACACTCAGCTTTACAGCTAGTCTACTTGCAGGCAGACTGTTAACCAAGGTTCGGCCCAAGGAAGTTACAGGGTCTGTAATTAAACTTGCTATATAGGTTGCAGAGGGGGAACAATTCAATTGGTCTTTATTTTTGTTAAATATGTTTCAGGAAGATTGCTTGGCGGCACAGGATGAGGCTACCCACCATTTTCATTTTTCATGGTTGATTATACTTTGTGCATTTGTGGGGTGGAAGGAGCCGCCCCATACCCAATTTAGGCAGCTAGCAAGCGGTGAGCCCAGAGGGGTGCGCTATACAAAACTGTGGGAGACTAACCACCCAGAAAAGAAAAAGCTCAACACAATAGTATTCTATGAATACTATATGCTGCTGAAGAAAGTTGTCCTAGAAGTACCGCGGATCAGCAAGGAGGTTGTAGACACATACGATGATCGGCTTAGTTTTATGGTGGACCGCCATAGAATCCACCTGAGACCAAAGAGGAATAAAAGGGATGATTGGGCTCCTAGCTGGTTCAGGATGACAGCGCAGGATATCGAAGGTATCATCAAAGACTTTGATGACCAATGGAAGTAAGAGTATGAAGATACCACACCTCTACAGTCAGATACTGCACAGACAAACCCAGTAGACAAGGGAAAAGACAAAGTAGAAACCCAAACATAGGATGACGAGGACACACCAGAGGAGAAGCCCCAAAAGAAAAAACAAAAGGTTACACAGCCAAGTGGGGAGATTAAATTGACAGCCGATGACTATGACCAAATCGCAGGAAGAATAAGGGACAGAATGAGCGACACATTTCAGGTGATGCAGGCATCACAGGGCAAGTTGCAGGGGCCCATAGACCAGAAGCTAGGCGAGTTGAAAACATTGACTGAGAAAACTGCCATAATCCACACTTAGTTGAGCAAGGCGCCAGCAGGAGAAATTTCAAAACGGTCGATCTCCCGTGAGGAGATCCTAGTGAAGGCTCGTCTCAACATAGTTTTGATTCCACCAGGGAGCCTCAGATTCCCTGCGTTGATGACGGATCCACCAGTACAGTTCAGGAAACCTATTGAGGTTAACCTTGCAAATTTTCACATTGATCAGTTGCAGATGATCCAGCAACAGCTAAGCGTAGAGCTCAGAGGTAGAGAGCTTGCGAATTATGAATAAAATACGCAGCTGATACAGAAGAATGCAGCACTCGCCACTAGCTTTCAGAAAAAGGCAGATGAAGTACGGACTTATGAAGAAAGAGAACAGGATCTTTCTCAAGTTCTACAAAGCATCGCATTGGAGTTACCCCAATGTCGCATTGAGTTTGCCTTAAATCTTTCGCAGAAGGTAAGAAGAGTTGCAGACATAGCAAAGGCTCTGGAGGAAACAGTAGCCAGGATGGAAGAAGCAATGGCCAAGTTGGAGGAAGACCACAAAGCGCATATCGATGAGCTTGAGGCTCATGTACGAGACACTTCCCAGGCAGACTAGCAAGCGAGAGCAGAGGCCTTTCGACTCGCTTCTGCATAGATGCAGTCTCGCATCGACGATGCACTGTTAGTACTAAATGATGCGATGGACACATGGGTAGACTTGGATCAGCCACCTGAGAAAGTGGAAATCCAGCAAAATATTCATCAGATAGAGAATACCATGGTAGCAATGAAAGAAGAAATTAAGAGCTTAGCAGCTCTTTAGAAGATGAGGAAGACAAAGGACATGAACCTCTTGTAGCAGGAAGTGCAGCAATTAAGAACAAAGGAGATACACATCAATGACCTGCTTCAACCCTACCAAGAGAAAATCACTGAGTTAGTCGATACGGTTGAGCAGAAAGTGAGGGAGTTCACTACCATCAAAGAGGAAACTGACGCAACAGAAGACGCCAGTATCAGTCAAGCTTTGCTTGACTCGGCATAAGAGCATGTCGGAGTGATGCAGAAGGAAGTCTTAGGACTTCGTGACAGGTTACAACGGACTTTGCAGGAAGCCAAGGAGAAACTACAGCAGGAGAAGCCTGCTGGTAGTGGCTCAGGGACAAGCCACAAGTAAGTGTTAGGGGACTGTTGGAGTAGGTTCCCACAGCTACAGAAGAAGTTGTTATTTTGATGGATAGACAGTTTTGGCGGAGATATAAGAGGTATAGCTACGACACTGTAGCAGGTTTCTAGCTATAGAGCAGAGCTGGAACACATGACGTAGAAGACAGAGAAGTCAAGGAAGACGACGGTACCTGAGCAGCCGAGAAGAGAGAGCTCACCCACCGCATTGAAGGCAGCGGCGAAAGACAGGAGGGCTCAGCTACCCTCATAAAGGAAAAGGAGCAATGAGGCTGAGGCATTGACGATGAAGGACATAAAAAGGGAAGCAGTGCCGGTACCCATGGTCAGCGCTGGGAAGCATGGAAGACTGCAGGAAGCTGTGGTGACGGGAAGCGGTGCATAGTACCCATGATCAGCGCCGGGAAGCATGGAAGACCATAGAGAGCTGTGGTGTGACGGATAGCGGCTACCTCAAAGTATAGATATGCCGACTGTCACTAGTTAGGGTTTGGGTTACTGTTGGGACAGGCCCACAGTGTTGTAATGGCGAGACCTTCGGGCCGCCTATAAAAGGATATACTTTGTATTGTAAAAAGGGTTGGTTGGTGGGTTGGTTGGTTCGTTCAGTTGTTAGTTGTTTTGTAGATTATTAGATAGTTGTAGAAGCCAAGCTCTGGTTCTGTTATTAGCTGTAGTATCTTACTGTAACCAGTAGCTGGATCATAGAGCATTCATGTAACAATCCGTAGGGATCGACAGAGAGGGAAGAGTATATTGTAAGAGGTGCAATATAGAGATAGAAAATAGATCTAAGAGAGAAGATCTTAGGCTGCATATGCGGTGCAGCAGAACTGTGTTTACCTTCCCCTGAGCTATAATAGAAACACAGTTCTATGGATGTAACTTCCATCCTAGAGGTGAACCACGTTAAATTCGTGCGTTATGAGATTGCTTTGTGTGTTGTGTTTATTTGATGCATCTATCAGTTATTTTATGAGCCTTGTTTACAGTTTAATGTATGTATGCATTGTTCAGTTCACAGTAATATAAAAGGAGAGACATAAGTTGAAATCATTGACATGTTGTATGCGGGTTCAATTATGCTTTGCTTGAAATAGTCACTAGTCGCAGTGTTGAACAGCCTGTTATGTTGAGTGTCTCAATTCAACACAAACAACACTAAATGCACTGAGCCGCGGGAGTAGGGTATCGCAGGGAGGTGATACTGCACCGGCAGAGGAGCTACAGTGTGCGATACCATAGGTTAAGGACTTAGTGTTGGGAGGAAGTTACGTGTCGCCTGGTGCGCAGCGACGCGGTAAGGCTGGGGTCACCGTGAGTCAGTGGAAGTTGCGCGATGTAGAAAGGGACCACGCGACAGATAGAGAGAGATATTGCAGCTAGAAGGGCTGCGAGACACTGATATCACATGATGCAAGAAGAGGGTCGCACAACACGCAGAGAGAGAGAGGCCTTGCGGCTAGCAGAGTTGCGAGTCGCAAGTAGGATGCCACAGAACCTGGTCCAAGACGCTTGAGTCCTTGGCCAACCCATTAGAATCACTTCGGGTGAAACTTCAGGCCACTTCGCGGTCTGTCGCCGAAAGGGCCAGTGAGCTAGGGCTGTTGTTGGTTAAATACAGTAAACCCGGGTCTACCCATGATAGCCAATAGGTTCCCGTCCCTGATAATATGGATAGTAATGTACTACTTGTGCCTAGTCAGGGACAAGCAGTTCCAAGAACCCATAAAATTCTATATGTGGAGGTTTAAACCATTTTCCTAGACTTAAGCATTGAAGAAACTGGAAAATGGAAAAGTATTGTTGGAAAACTAGTTCCAACACCTCAAAGTTTAGATGACCAGATGGAGGGTGCCCTAGAACATGCAATGAAGTTTGCCAAAAACTGCACACATACAACTGGAGCTTGACCATACTGCGGTTTGGTATATGCAGGTTGCAAAGGAAAAAGCAAAGACTCTCGACTACTATCCAACAGTCGAAGATATCTTCTGTGAACTAGCTCGACAGTCTGGCATGAAACTGTCGATACCAGCAAAATCCAAGGAAGTAACCCTAGCAATAGAAGAACCATTAACAGACCAAGAAAAGTAAGAAGATTATGAACTTTGACTGCACATCAGCACCTTTGTGTCGGAGAAAACACCAGCAAGGGATACCAACTGACTTCAAGTCACAATCATACCACCAACATCCCAAAGGGAAGGTACACAGACAGAGTAGAAGGTAGCCAACCCAGCTAAGAAAAGGGTCATCCCAGCACAACAACAGGAGGAAGGGGAATAATTGGGAGATATTGAGTCTGAGAACCATGAGTACGACATAACCAAAGAAAAAATAAAAAAGGTAGCAAAGGAAATAGCAGCAGCAAGAAAGAAAGCAACTGAGACAAAAGGGAAGGGGAAGCGCAAGCTGATCCTTTCAGACTCAGAGGATGAAGAGGAACTGCTAGCTACCACTATTGACATTATAAAAGATGTCGTAGCAAACAAAGTTCCACTCGAGACATAGTTCCAAAAATTTGTCGAAGCAGGAGCACGGCAAGGTCGGCCGAAAAAGGCAAAAAGTACAAACACCTCGATGCTCGAAAATATTGTCGACTTATTATCTACACCTCCATGCCCATCTCCGAATCATATCACATAGGAAGAAATTCCAAAGATCCCCTCCATAATCGCAGTTGACATATGCAAAAATGCTATGTTGGAAACCTTAAAGGAGAGGTTCGACCAAGATAGATATTTTCAAGCCTACATTGAAAAACTACCTGAGTTACTTACCTTTGTACAAAATATCACCACCAAGTGTCCAATGTTCGAAGCTGGTGGATCAAGACAGCTTGTTCCTCCATAACCTAGCTAAATAAACCAGAATTCGAGGTCTGTGGGAGTTTTGAAATCCACATTTGTGAGGAACCCCAATAATATAGCTCAAGTTGTCACAAGTCGAACCTCATCCTTTACCCCAACCGACATCGCACCCCCTCCACCAGCCAATGAACCAATAAGAGATAGGGAAGAAGAGAACCTGGAAGAAATTAACCAGGAAATCGACAACCTGTTCTTCGACATCCCAGAGGATTCACCCCCACAAGTAGAGGACCCGACACCTGACCACATCCCCACCACACCAATCACAACTGACCATTCACTATCACCACCACCACCTCCCAACCTAGAACCTGCAACCGAACCATCTACACATGAACCAACTTTACTTGAACCATCAGTACCAACAACGTCTATATCTGAACCCTCTACACAAAATCCACCAGATACACACCCAGCTACAAAACTCATCCCAGAGACCCAACCATAAGTTCCACCAACCATTGTAGACCAGCAACTAGAGAATCCACTACCGGAAAATCAACCACCAAAAATTCTAAACCTTACATATGCACAAGTACAACAATAAGCAGAACAACATAGGAATAAGAGGAAGAGAGACAAAAAGGACCATAAAAAAAAATCACAAGCAGCAATGGTCCACATTAGCCAAATTGGGTTGACCACTATAGTTTATGCAACAAAGCTAAAGGATGGATATTTGGGAGAACTCTTGGAAACTCTGGCCATCGAAGAAAACCCAAGAATCCATACTAGACGAAAGGAGCTCGACAACACTGAGAAGGAACAAGTCGAGTTTCTGGTAAAATGCAGAAACCTAGCATAATCTGTGATACCAAGACCAACAGAGGCAGACACCAACAAGCCACTTGAAAAGGCATATCATCTATTTGAAAGCATGGTGTCAGCCCTACATGTCCAGATGCAAAACACAAGAGAAGAAAAAAAGAAGAAACATCTAGACTATTGATGCAACAACACACATCTTTCTCAAAAGCTTACAAAGTGCTTCAAGATCACATGGAGGAGTCTGTCATAATGGAAGGGGTACTACAAGAATGGCCTGATTATTATGGGAAAGTCTTCCAGCAGACCCAACAAACTCGACAATAAATTCGAGCACTGGAGAAGAGAAAGAGCACGGAAGAGGCATTGAGAAGCACTATCGAAGATCAAATTGTGCTCGAAACAGCCAAACTATAGAAGCTCGAGAGACAAGCACACCAGTGGGTACAATAAGCACTCTCGATCTTAGACAAATTAGACACCATCTGTCTGCAGATGAAAAGGCTTCTGGATACAGCCGAAGAGAAAGACCATTTTATGGGTCCCGAAATGGAAAGGATAGCAGACCTTTCCATTCAAGAGAAGATGTCGACGCTATCAAACCTTACAATATTAACCATCGACATCTAGAAAGTACTGCAAAATTGGACAGAATTCCAACATCAACTGGTTGTGACAGTAGAAGCAATTGTTGAATTCTGTATACATAAGCAACCAACTATCCGATTTCATAGCCCATAAAAGACAAACAAAGAAATAACTAGTTTAGACAGGCAAATAATTTTTGAGTACCTCCCTTGTTTCTTCGGGACGAAGAACAGTTTTGTTGGTGGGGGAGATGTTGGAGGAGCTAGTCGGTAAGCCGACTAAGTCAATCAGCCAACTAATTAGAGAGTAGGTCGGCCACATAAGGTCATGTCGGTTGGTCGAACCAACATGTAGTTATTTGTAACTGTTTGTAAATCATATATATTAGGTTGTTGAGCCAGATGAGAACTGGGTTCAATTCTGTATTTGTATGGACCCTTTCACTATAATATAATCCATTATTCCACATCTGTGTTCTTGTCTCTTGTATCTAATATGTCTGTATTCTTTTAATGTGTATTATTGGTAACCCTATTTGATCCATGAGATTACAACAGTATCCCAATTGTCAACAACTTCATCAAATTTAGAAGGGGGGGGGGCAAGAGATATTTTTGAGCTACCATAGGAAAATGATGGATAACAATGGTTCAAATAAAACTCATGAAGTTTGCAGTATCCCACCAGTTATCATGAAGAATCAATCTATGCATAGTATAAGTTCTATCAGTTTGAGACGACCTCTACACAACACAAACATCACTGATTACCATGTTAGATGAAGCTCAAGTTCACCTCTGCTAGCTAATTTAAGACAATTTAGAAAGCAACATGAGTTCTAAGAAAGCTTGAAAAGTTTCAACCTATCAAAAAATAAAAAGTAAAATAACATATTAATACAAAATCAAAATACATACATACCTTTATGAGCTGCAATTTCACAAATTACCAATAAATGGCCTAGAAAATCTATTGGCTTTTGAAAAATACCCAGATCTAATTTGTGATGATCTATTCTAATCCATTCAATTTCCCCCATCTTACTCAACAAAGGTCGAGAGAAAGTACCACAAAGAACTAGGAAATATATTTGTTATGTGTAGCTTCCAGAATGGTACAATCAATCCTTCTACTTTGAAAGTAATTGTGTTTTCTTTGATGGCTTGAACAACATTAGCTAAGGCAGCCATTTAATTGTGTCAAAGAGTATGTTACTAATAAAGTGGGTATTTTTCTCCAACATCCTAATCTAAGTTATATATGCACATCATAAACTGAATATAATGTTATCTAGTATGAAACAGATAATTCTTTGCCTGCATTTAGAACTTTTCCAGGGATAGTCCCATTCTTACTTCCATATGGAAGCGACAAATGAGCATCAGAACTTAGTCTTCGTGTAGCATCTTGCTTGTGACAAGATGGATAGATTTTTGTGACAGATCTAGATGATGGGGATTCATCAGGAGAATCTTCATCCAACCGCATTGAATAATTCAGATCAGGCACGTGATAATTATCATTTATTTGTAGATAATTGTTTGCAGGACTCCTAGTGGAGTTGTTATTTAAGGACTTGTGCTTAGAATGGTTGGTTGACCTGGAGCAGTTTATTAATAATTTTTAGATCTATTTGATGGCATTTGAAATGCTATTTAGCAAATAACTTGGTGCCTTGATGTCAATTAGTTTACACCCATCATCAGGTTTCCATTACACAGTTTTAATAATAGAGGGTTGGCATGGGAAAAAATGATAAGCAAACAACCAAAGTATTATAGCTTGTGTGATCAGTGAGAAACAACAAATAATTTGGTTGCTTTTAAAGAGATACACCTCATTTAGGGTCTAAAACTAAATCTGGTCACCTAAAGCACTTGGACATCGAGTAGTCACTGCAGTTTGAGTTTTATCCTAAGTCATTTTGTTAAACATAACTTTTATCTTGTTGGGTGCAGAACTTTCAACCTTCAACATGTAGTCTCCAGAAATTTATTTGCAGCAACATGAGCAATAGTCCAAGACTCCAAAATCACTTCATTCCATCCTTTGATGAGAGTGCTACACTATGGATGTTTCTTCAAACTTATATGTTCCACATTGGGTAAATCGATCCAGTTTAGAGAATAGGGTTTGACAGTGTCCAACATTTGTATGCCTTATTGAGGAGTATTATGCATTTTAAAGGTTCCTTCACATCTATTCATTCTCTATGTGGAACCTTTCTAATAGTGTACTCATTAGAACTTTTCAAAAGAAAAAAAGAATAAAACTACTTCATTTTCAGGAGAATCATGTTTTTTTATAGACAACTAAACCAAAGAAATTAAGAATAAGAAAACAAGGCAATATGCTATAGGTCTAGTCTTCTCTAGAATATGAAATTGTCCCAAAATTGAGGATAAAGTTTTAAGGCATAAAGGGAGAGGGGCAACTCCTCTTCAAGTCAAATATACCTCAACGAACTACCATCAAACAAAACATCCACTGAAGAATAGAACTGCCCTACTGCAGGTTTAATTGCAAACTCATATTTGTGTGAGAAAAGTACTTCATATCTTTGCTTAGAATGACACCATACTACCTAGAACTATCAAATCATGGCTGCATAAGATAGAAACTATACCCAGGAGCAGAGGATTTGTAGTTTTCTAATTAGAATCTGCCCAGAATTCAAAAAGACTACTACCTTTATGCCAATATGTGCCCAAATTTGATGTTTGGGTTGCTTTATTGCTAGTTTCAGGTCTGAAAGTCCCCAGATCCTCCTCCAAAGTCCAAACTACCCAGAAATGATGATGAGGCCTAGGGATGACATGGATAGCCCTATATTGCACCAAGAACAGTTTGTCGATGTTATTTTATGTCCCATTGCATATCAAAAATAAGCCCAGACTTGGAAAATAGGGCCATTCATGTTCTCAGAATCAAGATTAAGGCCATTTATGTACTCTGTTAGCTCTCCAAGAAACTACTTAGTGGTTATGGCTAAGTATGCTTGGTAACCTGAGAAATCATATTTTTTGTGTTTTCTGAAAAGATGGATCAATAGGACAATTAAAAGACTAAGCAGTAAGACAACATATCATGCCTCTAAATAAGCCAGTGCTTCGAGGGATTAAATATTAGCCACAGTAAATAATCAAGGTATGAAGAAAAACTTTCGAGATATCCAAATACATTGAAATGCAGGGTCATACAAGAATATAAAGAAACACTAATTCATCCATGAGCTATATCAGAAGATGACAGTTCCGAACAACTGAACTGAATAGAATCAAATGTAGAATAATGAAAGTGTGGACAGACTGATATCTAATAACCAAAGGAAACTGTGATTCATATAGCAAAGAAGTGTCCAGTACATAGCCAAACATATATCCCAAATCGAACCCCTTTTTCAGTGTGATTTCTTAGGCTTTTAAAGTCTTTACAAACAGTTTCCAGATCCTAAAAGCATGGATCTGTTAAATTCAACTAAAACATTAACTGACAGTCAAAAACAAAAAGATAGGGACTGATCCCTAAAATCAAGGAAATTCTGATATGGAGATCTCCTTCAACAGCTTGATGGTTGGTGAAATGAAGCATCCTTCCAAGGCTCGGTGCACTGAGTTGGGCGCGCCACAGATTTGATTTTCATGATGTGGTAGTTGACTTATAGAGATGTTCCTCCAAATAAGGTTTGAAACTTAGTCAAAGGTACCCACTGATTCAAAACTCGCTCAAAACCTCTGAGATATAGATAAAATACTTTATAATCCATTCATTTCTGTCAGTTCAGCGAATCAAAACTGAGTTCTGGGTGAAATTAGAGAACCTTTGCAAAAACAGGCTTTTGGCAGCTAACTATTCTGCTGATTTCGTGCCTTAGCCGCCGGAAGTCAGTCCTTTTGGCAGCTAATGAGCTCTGTGGGGCTCGCCTAAGCTGCCGAAAGCTGAAAATTGTTTCAAAAATTAAAACCCAAAACGACGCTTTCCTGCATGCTCGTGACCAGTCGCTAGGACTTCTTTGAAGGTGCTCCTTTCCCTCTAGTCACTCGTTTACTTTGTCTTTGCTGAACTTTCATAGGCTGTTCTTGCTGAGCTTCCACAGGTGTTACTTCCTCAGGGATCGTGGCCACCTCAGCCAATGTGTCTGCTGTAGAAAAGGAGAAACGAGACTTGCTGAGTGTCTGCTAAGGAAATAAGAACTTGTTGACCCAGAACCGCCTCATCTTCAGCTTTGTAGAGGGGCGTGTCACTGCCATTCAGGCGAGAAAACACCAACAAGACCATAATGGGTATATAATGCACAAAGAGACTAGCTCTTAGACCAGGCCAAACCAGCAATAGTCTCATGTTTGTCGCAGGGCCTTCTGAAGCTGTGCTTATGGTTTTGATTGAGAGTTCGATACGATGCCAAAAGGAATAAGTGCCAAACCTGTCAATTTCTGCTTTCAATGCTTAGCCAAACTTTTGTCATCATTAACTTGCTAATGTGTCGCTTAGAATCAGGGAAAACGTATGTGATAGACAGATAGTATTTCTTTTCCACGGATCTAGGAATCGGTGTGTTTGTTGAAAACAAACTCCACTACTTAATGATGACTAACAACCCAAGTATATAGAGGATTTTTAGGCAGCACTTTCTCTACAACTGCAATGATGAATCAGGCTTGCTTGATATTGGAGCGTGCAAAAGCACGATTTTATTTTTTGCATATTGAAACATTTTCGGCAGCTAAGTTCATTCTGGTAGACTACTTTAGCTGCGGAAACTGACCCCTTTCGGCAGTTAAGCAAACTTCCACAGACTTAGTTAACTGCCGAAAGCTTAAGTTTTCGAATTTTGAAGCCCAAGACTCACAAAAATAAATTTTTTACCAATTCTATTACCCAAAAAGACGGTGGTCAGTTTGGGAGATAAAATATGGCTCCTACTCGGGGATGGAATCCTCCCAGTGAGGTTCCGAAGAACCTAGTAGTTCCAGTAGCCTTAGCATTGGGCATGGAGTCATCTAGTCTTTAACACTGATCCCTCTGCAAACCTGCCTCCTACTTGTATCTTACATGCAGCCTGTTCTGCTTATTCAACAACAACTGAAAATGATCTACGTGCTCACAGGAAGAGCTTATTCATCTACCTACCCCTACACTAACCAGTAGAGGTAGATTCATCAAGTAAAAGCACACTTCCAACACAGCCATGTAAGAAATTTATTTGCTGACAAAATTCTTAATTTTGATCCCAAAAATGAAAGAATACGTAGCCAACAGAGATGTGTTCTGGAAAAATGATAGAAACATCTTTCATCTGATAAGAATATCTTGATCTTTATACTGCTAAATGATTCCAGAAAATCGACAATAGGATCAATAAAATAGTAATGGAATACCTCTTCAAGCTTCTGTTCTGACTGTAAATGAAAATGATGTGGCTGGCTGTCCTCCTTGGTCTCAATGATGTGTATAAACTGCTCAAGATCTACTGGAGAAGGATGCTCAAAATCTGCTGGAGAAAAATATCCAATAAACTGCTGATCTGGACTGCTTAGTTCCTCGCCACCATCATTCTCTTCATAAATGCTGAAATCTGCCTTTGTCTGCAAGTCTGGAAGATGTGGGCTGCTCGTAACATATGATTCTACAACATCAACACATTCGGGATCATGATTCATGTGTTCTAGCTGAACATTAGACAGCCCCTGCAAATCCGTAAATTGTAGACTGTCCTCTTCAATCTCTGTAGATCTGAAACTGTCACTTGCTGATATAAAAATCTGCTCTTCACTTTTCAAATTTTCAATAGGAACAATCTTATCTTCATGACAACATAAGTTGGGAGATGCATTTGATGCAATAACAAAAGCATCACTATGGCTATCATGATGTGGATAAACGATCTCTTGATCATAATGAAGAGTATTTTCTACAGCAGCATAATCTTCATGAATGTCTACTTTCGAAAGATTAAACTCATGACAACACTCAAGAAAAAGAAGATCAGCTGAATAAATCTTCTCGTAATATGAATTGAAAGCCACATGGAAATACTTCAGAGAATGGATACTAACAGCAGGAAGGGATTGACACCATTCATGAGCATTTCCTTCTAAAGAAAATTTGAACAGCTTGATCAAGACATCTTCGTGAACAAAGCCATGTTCAAGCATGCATTGATGAAAATTGAATAAGTGCTCACCGGGATGATCATACTTACTTCCTCTGAATCTGGGAAGATAATCATCCCATTCATTTATAGTTGGCACTGGATGCGGAAAACCAGCTATATCTGAAAAATCACAGAAAGCATACCTCTTAGCTAAGATCTTTTCCATTTCATACCAGTGGAATCACCAACAGAATTCTGAACAATGGAGTCGCCACTGAATCCGTCCTCATGGATTCGCCAGATAGATGATTATAACCAATATGTGTCTACCCCTTGTCTATCATCAAAGAGTAGATCTATGTCGTCTCCCAGGAAGATCAGCTTCTCAACTCGCTCCCCGGCAACGGCGCCATTTTGTTAGCTCTGCAAGAAACTACTTAGTGGTTATGGCTAAGTATGCTTGGTAACTTGAGAAATCATGTTTTTTGTGTTTTCTGAAAAGATGGATCAATAGGACAATTAAAAGACTAAGCAGTAAGACAACATATCATGCCTCTAAATAAGCCAGTACTTCGAGGGATTAAATATCATCCACAGTAAATAATCAAGGTATGAAGGAAAACATTCGAGATATCCAAATACATTGAAATGCAAGGTCATACAAGAATATAAAGAAACACTAATTCATCCATGAGCTATATCAGAAGATGACAGTTCTGAACAACTGAACTGAATAGAATCAAATGTAGAATAATGAAAGTGTGGACAGACTGATATCTAATAACCAAAGGAAACTGTGATTCATATAGCAAAGAAGTGTCCAGTACATAGCCAAACATATATCCCAAATCGAACCACTTTTTCAGTGTGAGTTCTTAGGATTTTAAAGCCTTTACAAACAGTTTCCAGATCCTAAAAGCATGGATCTGTTAAATTCAACTAAAACATTAACTGACAGTCAAAAACAAAAAGATAGGGACTGATCCCTAAAATCAAGGAAATTCTGATATGGAGATCTCCTTCAACAGCTTGATGGTTGGTGAAATGAAGCAGCCTTCCAAGGCTCGGTGCACTGAGTTGGGCGCGCCACAGATTTGATTTTCATGATGTGGTAGTCGACTTATAGAGATGTTCCTCCAAATAAGGTTTGAAACTTAGTCAAAGGTACCCACTGATTCAAAACTCGCTCAAAACCTCTGAGATATAGATAAAATACTTTATAATCCATTCATTTCTGTCAGTTCAGCAAATCAAAACTGAGTTCTGGGCGAAATTAGAGAACCTTTGCAAAAACAGGCTTTTGGCAGCTAACTATTCTGCTGATTTCGTGCCTTAGCCGCTGGAATTCAGTCCTTTTGGTAGCTAATGAGCTCTATGGGGCTTGCCTAAGCTGCCGAAAGCTGAAAACTGTTTCAAAAATTAAAACCCAAAACGACGCTTTCCTGCATGCTCGTGACCAGTCGCTAGGACTTCTTTGAAGCTGCTCCTTTCCCTCTAGTCACTCGTTTACTCTGTCTTTGCTGAACTTTCATAGGCTGTTCTTGTTGAGCTTCCACAGGTGTTACTTCCTCAGGGATCGTGGCCACCTCAGCCAATGTGTCTGCTGTAGAAAAGGAGAAACGAGACTTGCTGAGTGTCTGCTAAGGAAATAAGAACTTGTTGACCCAGACCCGCCGCATCTTCAGCTTTGTAGAGGGGCGTGTCACCGCCATTCAGGCGAGCAAACACCAACAAGACCATAATGGGTATATAATGCACAAAGAGACTAGCTCTTAGACCAGGCCAAACCAGCAATAGTCTCATGTTTGTCGCAGGGCCTTCTGAAACTGTGCTTATGGTTTTGATTGAGAGTTCGATACGATGCCAAAAGGAATAAGTGCCAAACCTGTCAATTTCTGCTTTCAATGCTTAGCCAAACTTTTGTCATCATTAACTTGCTAATGTGTCGCTTAGAATCAGGGAAAACGTATGTGATAGACAGATAGTCTTTCTTTTCCACGGATCTAGGAATCGGTGTGTTTGTTGAAAACAAACTCCACTACTTAATGATGACTAACAGCCCAAGTATATAGAGGATTTTTAGGCAGCACTTTCTCTCCAACTGCAATGATGAATCAGGCTTTCTTGATATTGGAGCGTGCAAAAGCACGATTTTATTTTTTGCATATTGAAACATTTTCGGCAGCTAAGTTCATTCTGGTAGACTACTTTAGCTGCAGAAACTGACCCCTTTTGGCAGTTAAGCAAACTTCCACAGACTTAGTTAACTGCCGAAAGCTTAAGTTTTCGAATTTTGAAGCCCAAGACTCACAAAAATAAAATTTTTACCAATTCTATTACCCAAAAAGACGGTGGTCAGTTTGGGAGATAACATACTCATAACTATTGGTACAGCCTTGCCTAGGACTCAAACATTGATGTTCTGAGGCTCGTTTATGACTTTTGTTAAGAAGAATGGCCTCAAATCATGCCCATATTTAAATGAGGAGGTTATTTGAGGGCTGAGAAGTGCCCAGAATCACTCTCCTACTGAGTTATGGTGGGAATTGTACTCGTAATTTTTCAAAAACCACCTAGACCTTGACATATTGCTTCCTTTGTTGCTGATCATACTCAGAATTAACCGCATGCTTCAAACAACCATATGCTCCATGAACAACATCACTGGTAGGGTATCATCTCATCATGACATGTCACCCCTTTTATAGTTTGTTCAAAATCACACATGGACACCCATACAAAATGGTAGGTAAGAGCCTGAAATGAGATATTTTCTCTAGATCATATAATCAAGTGATGAGTAGGCTAGGAAATACCAACTAACTCACTTAGTCGTCATTGAGGATAAATCACTATTCTCCAAAATAAATAATACAAATAATGGTGACATGAAAACCTTTTGATTGGTAAGGTAAGCCATAGGCTAAACATATAATGCCTTGTAGACCACTTCTTCATCTGATCCTTATAACATGATGGGAGCCAACACTTGTAATCTTGACACAATGGGGACCATTGCTCCTTGGGGTAGATGATTGATCTGTGCATTTGCACACTTCTGGACCACGATACTTTTTCCAAACTTTAGCACACTAGAATATCAGACCTTGTCGGCTTATCTTCCTACATGAACAACATTCATCCTTCATCGTAGCTAACCCCTCACACATGAACGAAACCCAATATTAAGCACGCAAAATTTTTATCCCCAACGCAAGATATCATTAGCACCAACTCAATATTAGCTCATTGTGCTACCTTAGCAACATTGCATCAATCCACATTCACAAATGCCATAGCTTAGAGGAGCGGCATTGCATAATAGTTAGGTGATCAAAGTTGACTAGGTCAATTGAGTTAACACACTAATGATCAACTCTATCCAATTTAGTGCACACCCAAGCCAACCTAATTTCAAGTACCAAGGTAGTGATCATCTTCATACACTGTGCCTCAAAATGATCGTTAGGGACTATTATCAGTACATGGTAGGAAAATATGCACTCAGAAATTAAAATTCAAAAAAATACAGAGAACAAAAGAAACAAAACAAAAAATCCCTAAATTGAGGAATGTAAACATTAATTGATTCCTGTCAAAACAACAAAGATCTGAATGTTAGATTGCATACACGAAAATCATAAAATCAGAGGTGCAAACTCAAATTTGGAGCAACCAATCAAATACCACTACTGTATGGAATGAAAATTACATCTACAACTCGCTTACTTAACCAAAGCATGCAACTAGATTATATCAATAAAAACCTAAATCTAAAACTTCCACTGTCTAACCCCTCAATGAAGAACCCCGTCTGCCTTTTATAGAATAACATAAGACTTGGGTTACAATTAAATGTGGGAATTCTAGTGATGCGCCTAGCATGAAGAGAAAAAACCCTAACCCCAATGTGCCTAGGAGAGTGTGACCAACTTCATGGATAAACTTCCTGGAATAGGATGCATATTGAAGATGAGTGAATGTATTTAATCATGTGTCAACTTACCTAGGGATCTGTGCCCTAAACAAAATGGAAAACCTCTCATGCAGTGTGACTTATCTCTCTTGAGATCTGCGCCATCCTAAATATAGAACATGCATGCACCACCATGCATGGGGAACTACACATTCCTAATACGAAGATAACACCGTCTAAAGTTAGCACATGCATGCATCTCATCCACCAGATACCTACTAACCTAGTGCATCGTCATTATTGCACCTTCTCATCAATAACAAATCAATTTGCACATGGATATAGGGTTGGAATGGATCTACTGAATGAGCAATGTTGAAAAAGAATCACCTCAGAGAAACATGTAAAATTGGAACACCCTCCTTAGACGTAAATCATCTTGGTCAAAAGATAATTTTTGTAAGCCTCGAAGAAGGGGTAAGGATAAAAAAGAGCACTTCAATTTGCTTTGTTCATCTCAATATCCTATATCGACCAACAACTGAATGTCAATGAAATATCATACATGATAATTGACTAACTAGATATCATGGAAAAGGGCATGACCATTCAACACCTACTTCACGTATCTTGTTGAGAACCAATAAATATCTATCACTAAATGCTCAACATTGGAAATGTGCATATCATACAATATATAAACCTGACTACTAGATTAATCATTAATTTCACTCACATCATGAACAATACAGGGTGCAACACTAGCATAAATAAAATCAATAGAAATCCCTCTGAACTTAAATTTCATAATAGGTACATGAGCATATGGAACACGATTCAGCTATGTAGCTTCAGGCATCTTGGCCAACATGTCATGAAGGATAATGAAAAAATATCCCTACAACAAAAGAATAAAATTTACATTATTAAGGTTAGTTGAGCTGAAACTTATGCAATCCAACAATATTACAAGAGAAGTTATGGGGACCAAAGTTAATGAAGGAACACCAACAACATAATGTGCTAGTGTTGGGGATGAAGAACAACTATCATGAAAGAGGGATGACCTAGGCATAAAAGGATATTTGTATTAGCAACATCCTACTGGAAAGTAAGAACCCTAAAATCAGCTTCATGCATAAATAACCCTAAAACAACTTGAAAACCACAATAAACTCATATTATTCGGCAATTGGTTTCCTAGGCACTTCTTAGATGAATTTTGGTTTTATTTTCAAGTGAGCAGTAGTTCTTGTTGAATTTTACAGGTTAGGTGAGTTTTAATACCAGTAATAAATTTCAATACATGAACATATAAAAACTTAGGTAAAATTTAAACTATAATAAAATTTAACAACATAACTTTCGTCTCTTTCAAATTAACGCTCTATTGGTCATTGCGTTAACTTTAACGCTCTGCTGGTCACTGCGTTAAAGTTGATCATTGATATGTTTCATCAAGTGTCATGTACAAAAAAATAATAAATAACATGTGTAGTAAATTAAATATCAAATAAACTACAGATGACTAAATTAAAGAATCATAACCATTAGTTGAATTCGCCTTATACTCAGATAGTTCTGAGTTTGA
Source organism: Pseudotsuga menziesii (assembly GCA_001517045.1). Lineage (NCBI taxonomy): Eukaryota > Viridiplantae > Streptophyta > Pinopsida > Pinales > Pinaceae > Pseudotsuga > Pseudotsuga menziesii. Next base: position 168,731 of record LPNX010642812.1, read on the forward strand.
TCTTTTCACTGAAAGGACAAGTCAAACTGGTTAAACCATATATGCACCTTGAGAGAGATAGGTATAAGCAAACAGACCTTAGGTTCTTCAATCAAAGTAGCAGCATAATCATAACAATCCAGATGGGAAAGAGATCATGGGAAATTGCACTGGTGTAGATACACTAGCGTGTTCACAATGCTGAAGTATAAATTTAGACTCACAGACTTAGCACATGAAGTAGCAAGGAACACAGGGATAGATTCATTCTAATCCCACAAACATAGATCCCAGTCTAACAAATCAATAGGGTTAGCAGCAGATAATCGGCAGATAGGAAGAGACTGGATCTGGCATAACATGATGTCGATCCAAAAGACAAGTAGCGGGCAGAACAACCAGTATAAGAAAAACGTAGGCAACCAGTGGGACAGGTGTGAATTCAGCAGAAAATCACATGAGGAAAATGACGTAGACAACCGGTAGAGAGAACCCGTCAAATAAAAAATGCAGACAACCATTGGAAAAAATAATAACATGTGAATGTAGATCCATGAAGATCCGGTTGTGAAGGTAAACCCATGAAGAAATCCCATGAAAGAAATCTCGTGAAGAGAACGACATAAAACCCGTAGACAAATCATAAATTGCATGTCATAGAGAAAAAATACAAACAACCCGTAGAGAAATCATAGATCACAAATCCTAGATCGCAGAGGAAAAAAAAACAACCGGTGAAAATAAACATGTGAAGTGTAGTAAAGTAACAACATAATTCTTTTGTTTATATAGGTGAGTCAAAAACTTGGTTTAACTTAGGATAAAAGAAAATTAATGTGGTCCAAAAAATAAAAATAAAAACTCTTAAATAAAATAAATAAAAATTTAGGTGGTCCAAAAGTAAATGGTCATGAAAGTCCAGTGGTCCATCATAAGGTAAATAGTTCAATAATAACATAAGGTAACCATAACAGTACATGGTCCAATGGTCTTTAATAAACCATTAAGTAAATACACTCCATAAAGTAGGAGTCATCATAGTCAAAGGTGCACACAAGTGAGAGTGCTAGGACCAGTAAGAATAGGACCAAAAATCAACAACCACAAGATCAAGGTGAACCATAAAGGTGGACAATCATTCAATTAAGACCAAATAATTTTCTCTCTATCAAGGTACATAGATTTATATATATTTTGTTCATCTCTGTATAAGGGGGAAGATCCAAACGGATGGTACAATCCTTTTGTCCTTAACACTGCTCCTAAGGGTTAGGTACGAGGGACATCATCAAGGGGTGGACAGTCCCTTGAGAAGAAACCTAGAAATAACCAATTAGGAGAGGGGGAACCATTATCTTCCATTCTTAATTAATGGATTTCATCCTTAGGCTAAGTTTTAGTGTCACATTGAATCAAGTTGATCAATCCCTGGACCATAACTGGGTCCTCCATTCTCTTGCAAAATGGTTCTCAGTACTAAGCTGAGTTTAAAAGAGAAGTTATGGGGACCAAAGGTAATGAAGAAACACCAACAACATAATGTGCTATTGTTGGGGATGAAGAACAAATATCATGAAAGAGGCATGACCTAGGCATAGAAGGATATTTGTATTAGCAACATCCTACTGGAAAGTAAGAAATCTAAAATCAGCTATGGGCATAAATAACCCTCAAACTGTTAAATTTGAGCATATAGATCTGTAGACAAACACACAACTCACAAAGAAGATCTCACAATTTACTCAGCCATTGAAGAATGAAACAGTGCAAAAGGCTTGCAGCTGTGAATGCTTTCATTAATCAAAAAAGTAATCCAGATGATAATTACAATAATGTAAAATGGCTTTAATAGCCACAAGCAATTCGAATACACATGAGGAAGTTCGAATTGATTAGCCTCTACTTGACTGTAGGTAACCAAGACTTTGTCTAAATCACTATCGGAGGACCCAGTAGTTAGCTGCCCTTGTCTAAATCATAACCGGAGTTCATAGGAGCTTTAAAACACAACCAAGTGTTACATTTAGTGTTGACTAATGGTTAACTGACTGTGGTAGGTGAGAAAAGTGCCCCACATGTGTGCAATCAATTAAACCTAGCGCTAACTGAAGGTAGAGGGCTATAACTGAATGTAACTGACTCCTAACTTGGCTTGATTAGTCATTAACTGAAGTGAACTGACCTTGGTTGGTTTTGACACTCCCAATTGCTTCCTAAATTGTAGGGATTGATCTAGGAGACTCCTAAACTTATGCAATCAAGTGCAATAAGTGGCATTGAGCCTCAATTAGTGTTCTGCACACTTTGGTAACTGAAACATGTGCCCCAATTAGGTCAAGTTTAACCAATGGTGCTAATGACTATAAATAGACTGGATGGACTCCCGATTTAGACATATGACCAAATTTGGACAAGGGAGGATTAATAATCCTAACACCCCCCTGAATGCTAACTTGGAAAAACTATGGGCCCTGGTAACTAAGACCATAGGTCACCCATTACATCAATTAAAGTAAAGTAACTGCTCAAAAATAAGGTGCTTGGGGAAAAACCACATGGGAAAAAACCCCCCCTTCAAATTAAGCAGGCAGAATCAGGATCAATCTAGTTCTTCTGTGCATAGGTATCTTGGGGCCTGGAATGTGAACCTATCCATCATTATGTCTGGAGGAATCTTCCTCTTTGGAAGAAGAATGATATTCTCAACTAAATCAGAAATATAGACAGCTACCGGATGAAGACTGGACCCATGTAGAGCAACTGAAGTCAACTGAAAAGTGAGGAAAGGTTCTTGAGAATTCAGAGAATGTGAATAAAACTCAAGAAACTGATATTTTGCAGCCATGAACAGCAAACCATGAGTGGTAAGAACAGCCCGTAAGTGTTAGGAGCAGGTGTCTAGGCGGATGCAGAAAATCTTCCTCTTTACTAGTTCTGTGAGAAGATGAGCATGTGATCAATGGTAGAGAAGCACTGGGACTGTTGAGAGTGAATGCTTGAGCTCCATAGTCTGATATAGCTTCTAAAATATATAATGAATCACATAATAAAATACCAGCAACCTCATATGAGGAAACTAACACCAAATCCCCATCAGCAGTTTTGAAGAGAAAGTGCGGTACTTGATTTTTCACACTAGAACTGGTGAGAGCAGCTACAAGCATGACTGAATGCTTTCGGATTTTAAAATATGAACCAAATAATATCAGATCAGAAATTAAATCAGATCTAAATAGGTTCAAAACAGATCCAAAACTGTGAAATGGAATCAAATCCCCAGCAGTAGTTTTGTAGGAGACTTGCGGTACTTGTTTCTTCACACCATCGATGAGAACAGCTACAAGGGGCACTGAAAGATTATGAATTTGATATATTAAACCAAGAAATATAAGATAAGATCTAAATAATATCACATCAGATCCAATAAGGTTAATATCAGATTCAAATAAATGGTTAACTGAGACGGTGGATGCATGGCTTTCTTCTGCTTCAAAATTCTGAATTTTGGTGCATGCAATCCTGCAGGAATTTGCTGGAAAAGCTAGATCATGGGGAGCAAATGGATCACTCTGGTAATCTGATATTTCTTCCAAAATATCCAAGGTATCACATATTTGCACACCAGCAGCAACATTAGAGGGAGAAAAATCAAATTTCTCTTCACTTTTGGAAGCAATTACTGGTAAATTTTGCACAGAATTTAAAGGAAAATCACCGGTGAATGTTTGCATGGAAGTGCAGCAGAATTTTTCTTCAATATCAGAGATTCAAACGTCTTCTTCTGTTTCAGAAATATGAGAAGATGAGATATCAGAGATCTCATGAACTTCCGGAGCATCAAGAGAAGGAGTCACTGCATGGAGACTGTCTTCAATTCGAATTGACTGTGTAGAAGCTTCTACTTCTTATTCATCTTGAACAACTTCATCAGAGAGAGTGGAGGCCGAGATTCTTGGATCAAGGATGCTCCATGTGCTTCCAAAGTTTCTATCCAATCTTTCCCAGAGTTCCTATGGACCTTTAATAGATCTACTGTGGTAGCGCATGCTAGGAGAAAGAGCCAGTTCCATTATTTCAAAAGCTTTATCCTTTGCTTTTAGCCAGTCATTATCACTCTCAAAAGAATTTATACTGAGTCCAATAGACACCGAAAAGAGTTTTTGTCTTCTCAGACATATATTCATCTTCACCCTTCATTCAAAATAGTATGAGGATCGGGTGAGAAGAGGAACTGATGAATTCATTTTGAAGTTGTACCTGCAAAACAAAAAAATGATCCAGTAGGAGATCCGAGGAGGAGAAGTGCCTTGTCCGTCGAGGCTCTGATACCATGTTAAATTTGAGCATATAGATCTGTAGACAAACACACAACTCACAAAGAAGATCTCACAATTTACTCATCCATTGAAGAATGAAACAGTGCAAAAGGCTTGCAGCTGTGAATACTTTCATTAATAAAAAAAGTAATCCAGATGATAATTACAATAATGTAAAATGGCTTTAATAGCCACAAGAAATTTGAATCCACATGAGGAGGTTTGAATTGATTAGCCTCTACTTGACTGTAGGTAACCAAGACTTTGTCTAAATCACTATTGGAGGACCCAGTAGTTAACTGTCCTTGTCTAAATCATAACCGGAGTTCATAGGAGCTTTAAAACACAACCAAGTGTTACATTTAGTGTTGAATAATGGTTAACTGACTGTAGTAGGTGAGAAAAGCACCACACATGTGTGCAATCAATTAAACCTAGCGCTAACTGAAGGTAGAGGGCTAGAACTGAATGTAACTGACTCCTAACTTGGCTTGATTAGTCATTAACTAAAGTGAACTGACCTTGGTTGGTTTCGGCACTCCCAGTTGCTTCCTAAATTGTAGGGATTGATCTAGGAGACTCCTAAACTTATGCAATCAAGTGCAATAAGTGGCAGTGAACCTCAATTAGTGTTCCCCACACTTTGGTAATTGAAACATGTGCCCCAATTAGGTCAAGTTTAACCAATGGTGCTAATGATTATAAATAGACTGGATGGACTCCCGATTTAGACATGACTCCCGATTTAGACATATGACCAAATTTGGACAAGGGAGGATTAATAATCCTAACACAAACATCCTAAAAACCACAATAAACTCATATTATTCGGAAATTGGTTGCCTGGGCACTTCTTAGATGAATTTTGGTTTTATTTTCAAGTGAGTAGCAGTTCTTGTTGAATTTTACAGGTTAGACAAGTTTTAATACCATTAATAAACTTCAATACACGAACATATAAAAACTTACGTAAAATTTAAACTGTAATAAAATTTAACAACATAAATTTTGTCTCTTTCAACTTAACGCTCTGTTGGTCACTGCGTTAACTTTAACGCTATTCTGGTCACTACTTTAAATTTGATCATTGAGATGTTTCATCAAATTTCATGTATAGAAAAATAATAAATAACATGTGTAGTAAATTAAATCTCAAATAAAATATCATGAAAGAGGGATGACCTGGGCATAGAATTAGATTTGTATCGGCAACATCCAACTGGAAAGTAAGAACCCTAAAATCCACTTCGGGCATAAATAACCCTCAAATAGTCTGAAAAACCACAATAAACTCATATTATTCGGCAATTCATTCCTTGGGCACTTCTTAGATGAATTTTTGTTTTATTTTCAAGTGAGCAGCAGTTCTTGTTGAATTTTATAGGTTAGATGAGTTCTAATACTAGTAATAAACTTCAATTCATGAACATATAAAAACTTAGGTAAAATTTACACTGTAATAAAGTTAACAACATACCTTTCGTCTCTTTCAACTTAACGCTCTGATGGTCACTGCGTTAACTCTAACGCTCTGCTGGTCACTGCGTTAAAGTTCATCATCGAGATGTTTCATCAAATGTCATGTACAAAAAATAAATAAATAACATGTGTAGTAAATTAAATCTCAAATAAACTATAGATGACTAAGTTAAAGAATCATAACCATTAGTTGAATCCACCATATATTTTGATAGTTTTGAGTTTGATCTTGTCACTGAAAGGACAAGTCAAACTAATTAAACCATATATGCATCTTGAGAGAGATAGGTAGAAGCAAATAGACCTTAGGCTCTTCAATCAAAGTAGCAGCATAATCATAACAATCCAGATGGGAAAGAGATCAAGAGAAATTGCACTGGTGTAGATACACTAGTGTGTTCACAATGCTGAAGTATAAATTCAGACTCACAGACTCAACACATGGAGCAGCAAGGAACACTGGGATAGACTCAGTCTAATCCCACAAAATCATATCCCAATATAACAGAGCAGCAAGGTTAGCAGCAGATAATTGGTAGATAGGAAGAGACTGGATCCAGCATAACGTGATGTGGATCCACTAGACAAGCAGTGGGCAAAACAACCAGTATAAGAAAATCGTAGGCAGCTAGTGGGACAGGTGTAAATCTGGTAGACAATCACATGAGTAAAATGGCGTAGATAGACAGTAGAGAGAACCAATCAAATAAAAAACGCAAACATCCATCGAAAAACATAATAACACGTGAATGTAGATCCATGAAGATCAGGCCGTGAAGGTAAGCCCGTGAAGACAGCCCGTGAAAGCAATTCCATGAAGAGAACGATAGAAAACCCATAGACAAATCACAAATTGCAAATTGCAAATCGCGGAGAAAAAATACAGACAACCCATAGACAAATCACTGATCACAAATTGCAGATCGCAGAGGAAAAACAAAAACAACCCATGAAAATAAACATGTGAAGTGTAGTAAAGTAACATTATAATAATTTTGTTTATATAGGTGATTCAAACACTTAGTTTAACTTAGGATAAAATAAAAGTAACGTGATCCACAAAATAAAAATAAAAACTCATAAAAAAATAAAGAAAAATTTAGGTGGTCCAAAAGTAAATGGTCATGAAAGTCCAGTGGTCCATCATAAGGTAAATAGTTCGATACTAACATAAGGTAACCATAAAAATACATGTTCCAATGGTCTTTAATAAACCATTAAGTAAATACAATCCATATATTAGGAGTCATCATATTCAAAGGTGCACACAAGTGAGAGTACTAGGACCAGTAAGAATAGGACCAAAAATCAACAACCACAAGATCTAGGTGAACCGTAAAGATGGACAATCATTCAATTAAGACCAAATACTTTTCTCTCTCTCAAGGTTCATATATATATATATATATATATTTTTCATCAATGTATAAGGGGGAAGATCCAAATGGATGGTACAATCCTTTTGTCCTTAACATTGCTCCTAAGGGTTAGGTACTAGGGACATTGTCAAGGGGTGGACAGTCCCTTGAGAAGCAACCTAGCGATAACCAATTAGGAGAGGGGGAATCATTATCTTCCATTATTAATGAATGGATTTCCTTTATACCATATCAAAACTTTTCCTTCTAAGAAAGATACAGAGAACCCCTTGTCTTCTAAAACTATCACTGAAATAACATTCTTCTTTAGACGAGGAACATATAAAATTTCCTCAACATATATTCACACATATTTAGACATATGATATGTGCAATAAAATACAGATGTGAAACCTCAATTCTAAAATATCACCATGCAACGACTAGTTCAATAAAATTGTTACAAAACTGAAAATAGTTCATGAGTTCACTCAGTCAAATACAAGTTTTAAATGATTACAACTACATTTTTCTATGTTTTTGTTTTTTCTCATAAATTATACTGAGAGGGAATTCATCTTCGGTGTCTTTTCCCATTGTAGTTGGTGTGCCCTCTTTTTCCATTGATTTTTTGGATATGAACCCCCGCACCATTCTTCTGGTGCGTCGATTAGGAGGGGGTGGAGGTGAATGGACTGGGGCATCATCTGTAAAAACCAAGACAATTATATAGATATAAGTGAAAAGTTATTATTGATATACATTTTTCATTATTTTCAATTTCATTACAATGATCTTTACCTGCTGACTGAGTAGCCGAGTCAACTGGAGTGGTCATTGGCTCTGCCATTTGTTCCTCATCCGGCTGAGTATCCAAGTAAATTGGAGTGTTGATTGGCTCTTCCATTCATAGAAAAATATTAATTAGTAAATGTAATCAATTATGTATTTAAAATCATATTGAATACATATGTTTTATAGCATACATACCTAAATGGATATGCAGCTCACCACCATCACGTGGTACCGGTTCAATACCGCTACCCTCATTGATTTTGTATGTGTCACCCTAAAAAGAAAAAAAGACATTCAATTTTTTATGTAATCATTCATGGATAGATTACGCAAGCTCATTATAATGATATCCTTATTGATTTTATTTACCTCTGAGTGAATAAATGGGGAAGCTGGGGTTTTCCCCAAGATTTTTTTATGTTCCAGCACATGCTGAAAACTGAACTTAAAGCCAAGCTTCAGGTCTTCATCAGTGGCTTCCTCTTGAAAATCACTTCCCTGCAATGCATAACCCCATGTAAAGTGCTTCTCACAAATCAATTAATTGTTAAATACAGTTAGGAAAAACAATTATTTGTTGACTACAAATAATGATCAAATGATTCTTACAATTCGTGCCCTTGTATTATGATATCCACCCTGGCCCAGTTTGTGTTGCCCATGTTTTTCCAATCGTGCCTTTGTTGCTTTAGATGTATCAAAGATCCTATGAAAGGTTGCAAATACATTAGATATTGCAACTTGAATATATTTAAAAGTTTAAAAAAATATATGATACGTGCCATATCTTCTTGAACCGATTAGCTTAGTCTTTCCTTATTTTCTCAAGGCCTTCTCCTTTGCATCCTCGATGAGCACCTTTGATCCAGTAGGATCCAAGAAGGAAATTTTTTTGAAATCCTCCAATCTCAGCAAAAGCAGCACCAGATCGAAGGGCTCGTCGAGATGATTCCAACGGCATTCGTTTCACCTCAAACGGACTCCGTATGAGAAAGTTATCGCGTTCTGTTCTATAAGGTCAACAGGCAAATTTGGCAAAAAGAGGTGCCACGTGGCACCACTGACAGGGTGACATGTGGCATCTGTACTATACAAACATGATGACATGGCATGGTGATGTGGCATGCTGACATGTCATGATAATGTGTCATGCTGATGTGGCATGGTGATGTGGCATGATGACATGGCATGGTGATGTGGCATGATGACATGGTATGGTGATGTGGCATGGTGACATGGCATGATGAAGTGGCATGATGACTAGCATGCATGCATTTGTGCTTGAAATGATTTTTACGACATTCATGCATTTACTCATGAGAAATTGTAAAATGATTAATATTTTAAGTGAGTGGAAAAATTACTTACGTATTACTCATTTATTTTATTCCTTGAGTTGTTATGAAGTTCATGCATGGTTGTAACCAAGAACAAACATGCCATATTTGTAAAGAAGTTGTAACAAGTTGGTTTATTATTTAATAAAAATACCAACCATATGAAAACCAACTTGGGGAAGTTGTAACGAAAGGCCAAGATAGGCAAATTAGTTGCAACCAAAGGAATCCATGAGAGTCATGTGAAGAAGGGAAAGACAACCTATATAAACCCATTCAATTGCCTTTTCCCACTCATGCTTTGGAGTGGAGACTTTGTAGCTAAAGGAGAGAAGGGAGATTCTGTAGCTCTGCAGGAGGAAGGTACGAGTGTTTCTACTCATTTTACACCGTCTTCAGGCTTCGGAGTTGTTGGAAGCAGTCTTGTTGTGTTTTGGGCAGCGGTTCTCTTCCTGAACATTGTCGCCAAGGTATCATTGTATCATTTCCATGTATTTTGCCTTATGCTGAGATTATAGATCGGCCCTCCTATTGAGAAGCAGGCCCGGATACGTAGTCCATCCTGGACGAACTCCGTTATCAACTTGTTGTCTTTATGTGCGTGTTGTCTATGCTGTTTGGTTCTCTTCTTATGGATTTGTGAGCTTCGTTCATGCTCTTTATGCAATTCATGTTAACATCATCGAGTAGCAAAGATATTTTTTTGGGATCATGTGGAATCAGAGCAGGTTTATTTGACGTTGGATTGTGAGTGTGGATGCTCACGAGGGCTAAACTACAAGCTGGTGAGGGTACATTAGAGCCTTACAATTCCGAGATCGGGCGTGCACACCGAAGGAAGAAGATGGATGCTAATGATGCCCGCACCGAGATGGAGGCAAAATTTCACAAGGTCTTCTACATGATGGCCGACAAGGTAGACAAGTTGTTTGCAGACTATGAAGCACACATGGCAAAAGAAAGAAAAGGCAGTGAAGTAAAGAAGGAAGACAAAGAAGTGAAGGATGAAGGCAACACTTCAGTTAACCACGGAGGAGGTGGCGAAGAGCCTCCTGAGCCTCCCTCTTCACCTTCAGCTTCAAGCACAAGTTCAAGTGCTTCTTCATCATCTCATTCTTAGCATTCCAAGGTTCCTCACAAAGAGCCTCAAAAGAAGCCCTTATTGAAGCTTGATGTGAAGTTTGATTTGCCCATGTTCAATGGGGAATCGAATGCAGAGAAGTTGAACAATTGGATAAGGCAAATTGAGGTCTACTGCCGAGTCCAGTAGATCAAAGAAGAAGATGTGAATATTAAGTTGGCTTCACTTCGGCTAACAGGCACCGCACTTGTATGGTGGGAAAGCAAGCTTTAGCAAGGTAGCAAAAAAATGGGTAATCTTCTCTCATCGTGGTCTTCTTTCATTTCTGATTTACGTAAGCAATTTTATCCATTGGGTTATGTTCAAAAGTCTATGATGGATTGGCAAAGTTTTAGACAAGGAAAGGGTCAGAGTGTTCAGATTTTTACTGAAGAATTTAGAAAGAAAGCTCTAGAGTTGAATATTTCTTTAGATTCTCCTGACACTCTTTTGAAGTACATTGGTGCTCTTCATCATTATCTACGCCATACTTTGTTGTTGTTGAATCCTACTAGTGTGGATGAAGCAAGTGTTCAGGCTACTCATCTTGATAGCAGGGGGAATCATTTGCAAGAAGACCATCAGAAGGATCCTTTCAAGCCCAACAACAACCACAAGTTCAAGAAAAAAGACAAGAGCAAGAAGACAACTACTGCCAAGAAGGAAGGAGGAAATCCCCATTGCAACCATTGTGACACTGATGGTGTAATGCCCTGGTTTTGACCCCGTTGCATTAGATGTAATGATGTATATATTGTAATGATCACGGTGTGGAGCTAAAGGCCAAGGCCCCACCATTGATCGGTTATGCTATGCTTTGAATTTAAATTTGTCACCGAGGGTATATCGGGGCATGCGGCACATATTAAGTTTATCATCATGTAAATATGCATCTTTAATTAAATAACCCGACCAGCTACGATCGCGGCAACTAAAATGAGAAAGGGGCATGATTTTCACAAGGATAAGGGTGGGGAAATTGTCAAACCTTGGGCCATGAGGGAAAATACCCATGTGTCTTCTTTCCTTGTCTTACCCAACCACTTTCATTAATAATTGTTGCTGGTGGTTGAGGCAGTGATTGTCTTTGGGAGTGGGGTGGCAGGACTGTCAGTCCTCACCCACACGCACACTCCACCACGGTTGACTCCACAATGGAAGAGAAACCACTGCGATCATGCACGCAGACATTTTTTTTTACTCTCTCCATGACTGTGCAAGAGCACTCACGCACTCTCCACTATGCAGGCCTACCGACTTGCTAGTCATCCTCATGCAGGAGTGGAAGTTGCTCAGGTTCACGTACTTCTGGCTACAGGGCATTCTCGCCATTGTCTGTTCGTTGTTCTCCACCCAGGAGTTTCCTGGCTTTTACCCATGCGATTTTCCTCTGCGGATTTACGTGACAGTGGCTGTATATTTTCCTCATGGGCAGATTTGTGGGTCCTGTGTTGTTTTTTCTCTCATGTACAAGCTGGGAGAACTGTAATTTCTTCCCCAACGTGGTCTGTGTAAGTCTTCCGGTGTATTCATTGCCTGGGATGTGCTGTTATTCCCCACATTTGTTGGTATTGTATGCTGATACATTTTGGGATGGTTTTTTTCCCCCATGTTGTAAATTGTGTGCACCAATACGTTCAATGGCCTGTTGTAATTTGTTGGGAGTCGTTTTGGCCACGATAGGGCCAAGAACGACTCAGGAATCGTTTCCCCTGTTTAGCTGTAATTCTGATTGATTGCATACGTGTAATGGTTGGTCTTCGGACTGTGTAAGGAGTAGGGATGGGGCTTGGTATGCTTGATAAACTTGGTGGCTGGAACCCACACAGACAAAGCTAGAGGGCTGGCCTTCTTCTCCATCACCCCTGAATAGCATTGGAAGGGAATGCAGGGCCTGAGGGACTGTGTAGCAGAGAAGGGACTGATTACTTATGTTGGGTGTGTCTGGGTGTCTTAGAGGTCAGGCTAGTTCTGGTGTAGGTGTTCTTGGCTCTATAATGAAATCACTAGCTTAGCATTGAGCCTTTCCCCAACTCCTTGATGGCCTGATAAACCCAACTGTGTTGGCTTGGCTGTGTTTTTGTATATCCTTGGATATGTGTAAGCCTGCTTGTTCCCTTATACCTTGGAGAATCATGCCCAACTCAGGGGTGGCAGCGCTGTTGAGAGATTAAGGAGCACGCTGTCCTATGGTTGGGTGGAACGTTGCAGCGACGTAGCTGGTTGCGGATCGACTTCTTCATAAGATAAGTGATCTTGTCCATTTTTACTTCTGCAACCATATTTTCTGTTAATGAATGTTATGATGAACATGTTAAATAAATGCTTGTGTGAATGCATGTTGATTCCATTGTGCATGATAAATCACTATAGCTGTGTATGAGAAACATTGGAAATTGTGCATGTTTTACTTCAATACATTGCCTTTCAACATTTTGTTTCAGCAATTTTATGCATGTACATGTTCATGGGGCTCTTAGCCCGGATGGTTGAAGCCATGGTCTTTGCGTCCTCTTCGTCGGTCGGAGGGATGGGGACGTGACAGATGGGAATGATGAAGAAAGTTGTTGGAAGTTGCATCTTGAACAGAGGCCAAAGCATTATGGAAGCAAAAAGAATAAAAAGACCGTTGCAACAGTGCAACGAGATTTGGGTTCCGACTCAGGTGACGAAACCATGATTACATCCGTGGGAATGCAAGGTAACAAAACTCCTCATACTGGTTCAAGTTCTACTCATGTTTCTAAAGAAAATGATAAAAGAAGAAGTGAGTTGTTTCACATCAGAGTTGTGTCTAAGCATACAAAGATTGAAACATTATTTGATCCGGGTTCTCAAGTAAATTTGATCTCAGAATCAGTTGTTAAGAAGTTGGGCATACAGACTAAACCTCACCCCAAGCCTGATCCTCTTGGATGGGTATGTGATAATGCTAAGCTACAGGTGACTAAGCAATGCAGGTTAAGGTTTTCTATTGCTTCAAAGTTGATCGATGAGGTGGAATTAGATGTTTTTCCTCTTGACATCTGCGGTATCGTATTGGGAAGCCCATACTTGTATGATCGAAAAGCAATATTCTTCCGTCATGAGAACAAGTACCATCTCACCAAAAATGGGGTGGAGTACATTGTGAGAGCTCATAGTATGAAGGCTAACACCTCTCTTGTTAGTGCAGGACAGATGAAGAGACTCATCAACACTAATAAGAGATACATGCTCATGGTTGTGAGAGAAAAAGATGTTGAAGCATCCAATGCTTTCAAAGGTTTTGATCCTTCTCATAAAAAGGCTATGATTGATATTGTGGCTAACTATGATGAAATATTTCAGGAACCTACAGGTTTTCCTCCCAAAGGGGAGATTCAGCATGAGATTCATCTCCAGCAGGATGCCCCTCTTCCTAATGTGTTCATGTACAGGTTGTCCGCAGTTACCAAGTACAAAAAGGGTACTAGTAACAAAGTGGCAGATATGCTTTCTAGACCTCCTATTGTTGCATCTATTGTCTTGAAAAATGCTTCTTTATCCCATGAAAGTTATATTGAGCAGTATGCTACTGATGATGATTTCAAGGAGATTTATGAGAAGCTAACCAATGGCACACATGTGGAAGACTACTATTTGCAGGGAAAGTTTCTCTATCATTTGGGTAAGTTATGTGTTCCTATCAGTGAAAGATTCCATGTAATATGAGAAGCTCATACTTCTCTTGTATCAGGGCATTTTGGGGTAGGTAAGACTTTGGCTCATTTGCAAAGACTTGTGTATTGGCCTCGCATGAAAGACATTGTAACAAAATATGTAAAGGGGTGGGTGATGTGCTCCACTTATAAGCCCACTAATAGAAAATTGGGGCTATAATCACCACTTCCTGTTCCTTCCCATCCTTGGGAAAGCATTTCCATGGATTTTGTGGGGTGTTTACCTATGTCTAGGAGGGGTCATGACTACTTGTATGTTGTTGTGGATAGGTTTAGCAAGATGTGTATTCTTATGCCATGTAAAAAGCAGGTCACTGCAGAGCAGGCTGCTTCTCTTTTCTTTTAGCATGTATGGGTTGACTTTGGACTTCCTATGTCCATTATCTTGGATCAGGACTCTCGATTCCTTGGAGAGTTTTGGACAAAATTATGGTGTATGATGGACACAAAGCTGAATAGGAGCATCTCTTTCCATCCATAGACTGCCGGACAGACAGATGTAGTAAACAAGACAGTTGTCCATTTGCTTCGAGGCTAGTGCAACAAGCATCCTAAGTTATGGGATGAACAGATCCAGTATGTGCAGCATGCCTACAATAGGGCCATGCATTCTTCCATTCAGAGCTCGCCATTTGAGACATGCTTTGGGTACTTGCCAAAGACTCCATTAGACTTGAATTATGGGAGAGGCTGAGTCAAGCGCTTCCAAGGATGAATACAAAGCCCGCAGGTTCATTCAGAGAGTTCAACAGGTACATCAAGTAGTGCAAGATCAGTTGGAGAAGAGTCAAGCCCATTACAAGGCTCGCCATGACAAGCATAGAGTTGATCATTAGTTTCAGGTGGGAGATCAAGTATGGCTTCACATCAGCAAGGAGAGAATGAAAGGAGAAGGCAAGAAGCTCAAGCCTATTAGATATGGTCCCTTCACCATCTTGGAGAAGATTGGGATGAATGCTTTTCACTTAGAGCTACCTCCATACATGCAGATCTACTCAGTGGTGAATGTGGAGAACTTGAAACTCTATGAGCCTCCCATGATCATGGATGAAAGGGAGAATGTCTCATTGCCATCAGTTGATGAATTTGCTCCTGAGTACATGGATGAGCTAAAGGAAGATGTCATCTTGGACAGAAGGACAAGGACTTCTCGCAGAGGTGATGTTGATTATCTTCGAGTGGGCATCAAAGGCACTCATCCAAGCAAATCCAAGTGGATCGAGAAGGGGAAAGTGAGGGAGCAATTCCCTCACCTACCAGTTAATTAGTAAAGGCTTTTGGAGGCCAAAAGCTTCTCAATGGGGAGGAATGATCCAAGAGGATCCAAGAAGGAAATTTTTTTCAAATCCTCCAATCTTCAAAAAACTAGCAGCAGATCTAAGGTCTCATCGAGACGATTCCAACGGCGTTCGTTTCACCTCAAACGGACTCCGTATGAGAAAGTTATCGCGTTCTGTTCTATAAGGTCAATAGGCAAATTTGGCAAAAAGAGGTGCCACGTGGCACCACTGACAGGGAGACACATGGAATCCGTACTATACAAACATGATGACATGGCATGGTGATGTGGCATGTTGACATGGCATGATAATTTGTCATGATGATGTGGCATGATAATGTGGCATGATGACATGGCATGATGATGTGGCATGATGACATGGCATGGTGATGTGGCATGATGACATGTCATGCTAATGTGGCATGATGACATGGTATGGTGATTTGGCATGGTGACATGGCATGATGAAGTGGCATGATGACTAGCATGCATGCATTTGTGCTTGAAATGAGTTTTAGGACATTCATGCATTTACTCATGAGAAATTGAAAAATGATTAATATTTGAAGTGAGTGGAAAAATTACTCACATATTACTCATTTATTTTATTCCTTGAGTTGTTATGAAGTTAATGCATGGTTGTAACCAAAAACAAACATGCCATATTTGTAAAGAAGTTGTAACAAGTTGGTTTATTATTTAATAAAAAACCCAACCATATGAAAACCAACTTGGGGAAGTTGTAACCAAGGCCAAGATAGGCAAATTAGTTGCAACCAAAGGAATCCATGAGATTCATGTGAAGAAGGGCAAGACAACCTATATAAACCCATTCAATTGCCATTTCCCACTCATGCTTTGGAGTGGAGACTTTGTAGCTAAAGGAAAGAAGGGAGATTGCGTAGCTCTGTAAGAGGAAGGTACGAGTGTTTATACTCATTTTACACCATCTTCAGGCTTCGGAGTTGCTGGAAGCAGTCTTGTTGTGTTTTGGGCAGCGGTTCTCTTCCTGAACATTGTCGCCAAGGTATCATTGTATCATTTCCATGTATTTTTCCTTATGCTGAGATTATAGATCGGCCCTCCTATTGAGAAGCAGGCCCGGAGACGTAGTCCATCCTGGATGAACTCCGTTATCAACTTGTTGTCTTTATGTGCATGTTGTCTATGCTGTTTGGTTCTCTTCTTATGGATTTGTGAGCTTCGTTCATGCTCTTTATGCAATTCATGTTAACGTCATCGAGTAGCAAAGATCTTGTTTGGGGATCAACCTTCCACTCCTTTGGAACCATCAGAGGACGCTCATACTTGTGGTTATTTTGTAGATTGTCCCTATAATTGGCCCTGACATATTTCCAATTTAACCCAGCTCCTGCAGTGACACCTTTTTTGTTGAAGGTTTCACCAAACAAGTTGACCATGTGGTTCATCAAATCATGTTTCAATTTTTCATTTTGGGCATTCCACCTTGTACTAATGGTGGACGCAAAAATCTCCAATGAATTTTCATGCAAGTTCTTATAAAAGACATTATTTCCTGCAAAAAACATATGATCATTAATTAAAACTAGTTTGAGTTATGGTTTTTTTATAATACATGAATAAAAACACATAATACGTTAAATAATACCTGCAATATTCGGTATCATGATTGGAATACAATCAACATCCACCAAGAAGCTAACCGACAATGATCCCTTGCTAACCACACGCATGGAGCCAGGATAGAAACTACCACCATCAATGCCACCGTCCTCTCTATCATCATGTAGAGTAGCAGTGTTTGAACAGCCATCTTCACCTCCAACATCCATTGAGGGCATGGCATCTAAAGTTCATTCTTGTGCAGGAGAGGAAAATAGCACTGTTGGTACATTAGATTTAGGAAGTGTTGAAGCATCGCTACTAACTATATCGTCATGTTCAGCCTGTACTTGTTCCATTGTTTTTGGCTCCAAAAAAATCTATAGAATAAAACTTCAATTGATTAGAACATATAAAAAAAAAGAACTAAAATAAATTAAATAAATATATGTACTTCATAAAAACTTGATTAAAATCCCCTTACCCCGTATCTTATTATATTTTCATTCAATTCTTCAATTTGTGCTTTTATTTCTTCAGTCACTAGATAGATTAAAATCAGATCAAGAAGGTCTTCATTGCACTTTTTCAAAGCCCATTTCATAGTATCCATTGGCTTGGTTGAATAATATATGTCTTCCTCATTGACCACATCATCACCTTGATGTGGTGTGCTCTACGAACGTCAATAAAAAATGAGCATAAAAATATATAACACATATAATAACAAAAAAATACTATAATCATGTTTAGGCACTGTTACGCTATCATTTACCTAATGGGACGGCATTGCTGCCTTCCCCCGGTCACCCTGCCACAATACAATAAGAAAGACATATTCATATCGATAACTAAAAATTGAACCATGTATAATAAACTTGATTGATATTAAAAAAACTTTAATGCTACTATGAGAGTCAATTTTGTATGTCCAAAATCACTAGGTAAACTCATAGTACCGACCCCCTACCATAATACAATTAGAATGATATCATATTGAAATATCGAGCTCAATAGCAAAACAAAAGTCAAATATTAACAGATGTAATATAATCATGAATTGTGGTTACTATTTTGTTGATGCTATTAGGTACTATTAAACTAACATTTACCTCATCCGTCACCATTGGTGACTTTCCTCGACCAGCTTGTGGCACATGGCCATGATCACCCTGCCACAATATAAGAATTAAGACATGTCAAAAATGAAAATTACATATATAACAATGTCTCTTAAACATGATTAATGAAAATCATGACATAATTAACCATGTGTATAATATAAAAAGCATGACATAAATCAACTTGATGAAAGAGAAAAATAACAAGTCATCGATCAAAGGCTAAGTTAAAAGTTTTATAAGAAACTTACCCCCATAATCGAAACCCCCGCATTTGTTTGATTTAAACCATAATCGATCAACAACTCTTCACCTGCAGCTATTTTTTTTGTTGCACATACAAATACACTATTTCTTTCACACCCCTCAAATAGGAAATTGGGTAGCTTATGTGTTGACCCTGGTCGTGTGCTATTTATAAACCCTACGATATTTCCTGAAGCTTTTGGCCTTCCATCAATATACACCGTGTTTCTCCTTTGTTAATGTTGTTGTCCAGTAGTTGAAAATAATTTGCTGCCAGTCCGTATGTCCACATAATTCACGTATATCAGACCAACAACAACCATTCATTGTATTTGTAGCATGGACCAACACACTCCATCAATTCAGTTTTAGTGCCATATGACACTTTTATGCCATCCATGGAAAATAGCCCTCGTCGATGTAAAGAGGATGGAGCAATGCGATAAGTCCTCCCATTGAGGAAGAAATCCATGTCAACTTGAGGTAGCTCCTTGGGTAGCCATCGTTTAACAAGATGTTTATACCTCATGGGAAACTCAATGTCATCTATGCACTCATTATCATAACCACATAATCCTCCTTCAGAAACAAAAATTTCCATGCATCTACGAAATTTTCTCCTTACCTTTTCAACTCTAGTTGATCTCGACCTATTAGATCTTGTATTAGATGACTCACTTTCAACCTCTTCTAGTCTATCTTCCTCACTTGAGAATGATAGATCCGACAAGTACCTATTTGGTGGTACCTACAATATTTAAAATTGGGTATTATTTATTGCATACAAACATTATTTAGGTGGTACTAATGCATATAAATTCTCATGTTGGTATTGGCAAGGTGGAATTTCCATGTGCAAACAATAGGGGTTACCCCTGGTGAAAAGTATTAATTAGACATGACACAGTTTGGAATAGGGAATCCATCCAAATATTGTCTCGATAGACATTATGGTTTTGAGGTTTTATCAGTTATGGAGGTAACTTGTAGATCATGCATAGATTGAGAATTGGCTTATCATGTTGCTAGGACCTTTGTGTCATTTTCTTGTGGTATTGAGAACTGGATTATCCTTCCCTAGTCACCAATCCCTCATAATTCCACCCCTCCAGTGCTATTCTTTTTGGCATATATATGTCTACACTACTATCCATTAATTTCCAACAAAGTTTATGTGAATCCATCTTTTAAGTCCATGTTTTAATTTCCAACCCTATACAAAATAATTCATTCTTGCACTTTCTTCCTTCGTTCCCCTTGTGAAGATTTTCCTTTTTCTATTAGAGGGTTAGCAACCACCTTTGGTCTTAATTTGGATGTATTTGGTAGTGGGGAAGTATGTACAACAAAATCTAAAATGTCAAAATGAATCTTCTCTAATTTTGGCAAAGAATTTAGTTCATGTTTATAAGATAAGATGTTTTTATTAATGTCCAAAAAATGGCCAAAAATATAGGCTAATGGGACATCATAATTGAAATAAATCATATGTTGTTATATAGGAGTTCCATAGGCTATTTCGAAAGCATAATCCTAGAATAATTTATAAGTACAAACAAGTAGACACAAATATTCTCATGGACATAATTCTAAAAATAATCCCATGGCCAAGAAAGATATTATAGGCATATAATCAGCAACGAGAGGATTAAATCCATCATTTCAAACAACATTCAAATATTCGATGGACGAGCAAAAAATCACATCCAAAAGTAAGGGATCAACAACCAAACCAACTCCATATTCAAAGACCATTAATCAAGTATTCCAACAATTCCTAGTTTTCTACAACAAATCAGTCTACCCATATTTCTTACAAATGTGTCAAGACCTCGTTTATTTTGAGTTCATTATTAGATATTTGTTACACAATATTTTTAGTAGTTTGTTAAGGTAGTTTCACATAGAAACTATCTTTTGTAAGGAAGAGAGAGGGGGGTTCTTCATTTGGAAAGCAGAGACGAGGGAGGTAGAGAGGAGGTCAATTTTCTGTTTTTAACAGTCATTGAAACAACATTGAAAAGCCTGTTGTAACAACATCAAACTATGTTGGAATCCATGCAGAAGATGACAGAATTTGGCATGTTTTCCTTGCTTCCATTCACTAGTAGAAAAGGTGAAATGATTCCTTTAGATTTCAATTCTGCAAATTCAGATTTTGAAGAACAATTTTGTAAATCAAAATTGAAACTTCCATTTTGAAGCGTTTGATTATTAAAAGTGTGGGCTCATTCACTAGTAATTATAATGACAAAGTAGTTGTTTCACTCCCACAAAATGTTGCAAGAGAAATACAGTCCTCTAAATGACATGGTTTCTACCCAGAAGCAATGTGATAGTGAAAATTTTTCTCCTCACCTTGCACAGGCAGCAAGTGTCTTGCTAAAATATCTAGAGAAAAAATCTCAACCAGGTGACCATCTAATAACCAATTCTTCCCTTTGTAAGGATGTGGATATTGGATAATATTTCATGCTAATCATAGTTTAGTAATATTGTGTCGACAAAATTGACTGTCCTGCTGTAGATGGATTGCTTCAATATGATGTGAATGGAGTTCACTTAGTTGATCTTAATATATGTGCTCAGGAAAGAACCCATGTAAGCACATCCTCTATCTAGACATCTTCAATCCAGAAAACTACAGGGAATCTGAAAAATGTGTAGGGAGGGAATAATGAGGAGAGCATTAATGGTCAGGGTGGAACAAACCTTTCTGTAGTACCCAGTGGACATACCTATCAAGATTTGGGAAGTTCCAATTCAGAACAATAATTATCAATTCCAATTCAGCAGACCCTTGTTTCACTAGCATCGGGACCTATCATCTCAGTCATAAGCAACCCACATGAAGCTGTAGCAAGTATTATGCAGCTCTAATGGAGCTTGAACTTGACAAGCACATCGACATTGGGGATTTTCATGCAACCCAAGTCTCTTAGGTAATGGATTGAGTTTCTACCAATCAGTTATTTCCAGGCACTTGTCAAAGATAAATTTTGTGGTATGGGATGGTGGATCATCGGCAACAACAGAGAAAGGATTGGCTCGGGCCATACGGTGAAAACTGGTTATCGTCATGTTGTACATAGACATGGATATGGGTAGATCAAACAAATGTCATATTGTGAAAGCCAGTGATGGAGGAGGTAACTCGTAGGTCACGCATAGATTGAGAATTGGCTTATCATGTTGCCAGGACCGTTGTGTCATTTTCTTGTGGTATTGATAATTGGCTTATCCTTCTCTCATCACCAATACCTCATAATTCCACCCCTCCAGTGCTATTCATTTTGGCATATATATGTCTAGACTACTATCCATTAATTTCCAACAAGTTTTATGTGAATCCATCTTTTAAGTCCATGTTTTAATTCCCAACCCTATACAACCTAATTCATTCTTGCACTTTCTTCCTTTGTTCCACTTGTGAAGATTTCCCTTTTTCTATTAGAGGATTAGAAGCCACCTTTGGTCTTAATTTGGAGGTATTTGGTACTAGGGAAGTATGTACAACAAAATCTAAAATGTCGAAATGAATATTCTATACTTTTGGCAAAGAATCTAGTTCATGTTTATAAGATAAGATGTTTTTATTAATGTCCAAAAAATGGCCAAAAAGATAGGTTAATGGGAAAGCATAATCAAAATAAATCATATGTTGTTCTATAGGAGTTCCCTAGGCTATTCTGAAAGCATAATCCTAGAATAATTTAGAAGTACAAACAAGTGGACAAAAATCTTCCCATGGACATAATTATGAAAAGAATCTCATGGCCAGGAAATATATTCTAGGCATATAATCAACAACGAGAGGATTAAATCCATCATTTTAGACAACATTCAAATATTCGATGGACAAGAAAAAAAGCACATCTGGCAGTAAGGGATCAACAATCAAACCAACTCTAGATTCAAAGACCATTATTCGAGTATTCCAGCAATTCCTATTTTTCTACAACAAATCAGTCTACCCATATTTCTTACAAATGTGTCAAGACCTCGTTTATTTTGAGTTCATTATTAGATATTTGTTCCACAATATTTTTAGTAGTTTTTTAAGGTAGTTTCACATATAAATTATCTTTTGTAAGGAAGAGAGAGGGGGGATCTTCATTTGGGAAGCAAAGATGAGGGAAGTAGAGAGGAGGTCAATTTTATGTTTTTAACAGTCATTAAAACAACATCGAAAAGCATGTTGTAACAACATCAAACTGAGTTGGAATCCATGCAAAACATGACAGAATTTGGCACGTTTTCCTTGCTTACAATCACTAGTAGAAAAGGTGAAAAGATTCCTTTAGATTTCACTTCTACAAATTCAGATTTTGAAGAACAATATTGTAAATCAAACTTGAAACTTCCAGTTTGAAGTGTTTGATTCTTGAAAGTGTGGGCTCATTCACTAGTAATTATAATGACAAAGTAGTTGTTTCACTCCCACAAATTGTTGTAAGAAGACATAGACTTTATACAAACAACAAAAATTGTGCAATTCCAATGCATACCCATGTCTTCATATATTCCTAATACACATGATATCACATTCATGGTACAATTTTTTATGCCATCGCCACAATAAAAGGAAATAATATCACAGTACTGAAGGGAGGTTGAAGAATGGTGTGAAAATCACACTAAATGTGTGAGGAGAAGTCTGATTTGGACCCTTTCTTATACTCAAAAAAAATTCAGATCAAACCTTTTATTCTTAGAGACAAATCACTAAAATATAATAGCTCTTGGCCCTTACCTAAGGGCATGGACATACCTGTGAGAGAGAGAGATCTAGGTGTTGTAGAATAGGTTAGATAAGAAGGTATAGTAGTCAAGAAAACCAAAAAAAAAATTCAAGATATCAACCAGGACAACCAACAAGTGTATATACCAGAAGAACAGTCTAGGGAAGTGATACAACATTCTATACAAACAATGGTCCAATCAAACCGTCCAAGCACAATTAGAGACCATATCCAACAACCAGGCACCACTTTAAACATCCCAACAAGCTAACAATGTTCTCAAACAAAGGTTTACATGTTGATAATTGTTTGATATTGATGGATGTTTAATTAATAATGTCATTTGTTTAATAAAGAGAAAAGCGTTGAAAATATGATATATTGATTAACCCCCACCCCCCCCCCTGCTCTCAGTGTCTCGTGGGGTTCAACACATTTATCCTTTTAAATGCATCTACATGTATCTTCATCTTGGTATAACATCACAAGTAATAAATATAATAAGGACAAGTGTTTAGGTTTAATCACTCTATAGTATCACAGGTCATAACCCGTTTCCCATGAGCATTCCTATATGCCCGACGAGGTAACCTCTTGTTCCTTTAACTTCCTTTAAAGACTTCAACCCACAACCTTCCTAATTTCAAATTTGTAATAAAGGTATATTATATAAGTGGGAGAAAAATCTCATGAAGTATGGAATGACACATACAAAATTATTTAAAATTTCCTTCCCTAGGTAGTATATTCCATTTTTACATTAGAGTCTCTCGTCCCAATTACCCAAACCTTCTAGATTTGTAATAAGGATAAAGTGTGGGTGGGGGAGAATCTTTGTAAGGATGGTACCTAGTTGATGGTTGTAAGTCTGAATATCCCACATAAATTCCTTATGTAAATATGCTCATGGGTTGTCCAATTGGATTTTATACATGTGAATAAATGGAAGTATGTGAAGCAAGTGAGACAACCAAAGAATGACTGAAAAAGAATCTAAAGTATTACATCATAACTTCATATAAAATAATAATAATGTTCCACCATGCACATAAATTCATTCACCTATAGTTTGCCTTAATAAAGATGCTTAGAAGACAACTTAGGGTTTTAGAGTAGAATGTACAAGTCTACAATAAGTTCCATTACATAAAATTTTAAATTTCGGTAAATCCCTTTGATGAATTTAAAAGATAAAGATGTAAACTACTATTAGAATAAATGATAAGAAATATTGTATAAATAAGGAAAATGGAAAAGTGAAAAATGATTAGTTATGACAAAATAATTTGGAATTAATAATACTTAATCTGTACTCTTTTTAAATTTTACTTGTATTAATTGTTGCACAAAATGCTATTTCAGAGATGAAAAACAACCTTTGAAAACAATAAAGCAAACTTAATGGAAAACAAAAAACAAATTTCAAAAATAGTTTCAAGGAAGCAATAGAACCAAAAGAAATTTCAATTGTTTCCCTATCATAAATGAAGATGCCTTCCTATTCCCACTAAAAGGAGTACCTACGGGATTCCAAACAAATCATCATAGCTTAACTTATCTAAAAAATTGTAAGGATATCTAACTATCAGCTAGAAACATGTTAAAATTAGGGACAATAGACTTTATTATTTGACAGTTTCTTCTTCCAAAGAAAACAAAAAAAATGTTACATTTAAGCTAAACTAACAACTATATGTAGCATTATTTATTTATTTACGACCCTACCCTACCTAAAAAGGAGACCCCTTTCTTTAAGTATAGAAGTATTTTCAGTGTAGCCATTTGTGTAATAGGGTTAAAAATATACTAACATTCAAGATCAAACAATATACTTTATTAAGTACCAAGACATGAGGAACCAGTTGCTTTGATGCATATGGTGTCAATAATTTCTGAAAGAAAGAGAGGGTTGTGGTCTAATAGTTTCCAGTAACGCTACAGCACTGAAGGGAGGTTGAATAATGGTGTGAAAATCACACTAAATGTGTGAGGAGAAGTCTAATTTGGACCCTTTCTTATACTTGAAAAAAATTCAGATCAGACCTTGTCTTCTTAGAGACAATTCATTGAAATAGAAGAGGTCTTGGCCCTTACAAAAAAAAAATTCAAGACAACCAAAAAACAAATTCAAGATATCAACCGAGACATGTTGGAGACATTTACCATCATACACACTCTTTTTGGTCAAATTGGCCTAGTTAAACCACTATCCTAACTATAATTGACATTAATTGACATCAGTGGAGCATTAATTTCCATCATCCAGTCACACCCACGCCTACCTACAATCAAGAAGGATAACTTAGCCTTCTCCTACAAGCAAGGAGGCTAACTGGAGCACTCCGGGGGTGATCTAAGTGATATTAATGCACCTAATTGCTAACTAGTGGTTACAATCAGTTCAACCAGTCAGTTAAGGTGACTCCTCTCATTAAATATATTATTTAATGATTATTTAATATTATTTAATGATCTGGAGTCAACAGGGGCGCCTCCACCAACTTCTGATGATCATTTCAGTTAGGGTTTGGTGAGTCAATTAGGGTTTTGGTCAAGTGGTTAACTGAGTGTGAATTAATGGCTTACAGTCAGTTAAGCCAGACTCACTCATTGATTTCGAATTGCCTCCTTAGGTATTTGAATTTCTCATTGATTCAAGCAATTGCTTGACATTGTTATTGTAACCATTCATTGTTTATTAAATATACAGAGAGGAAACCAATTCCGGTTCTGATTAACACCATTTCTGAGTTATTTGTTGATTATTTCTTGATGAGATTGATTATTTGTTCCTAGATTATTGTGCAAGAGTAATATGGTATCAGAGCATACGACAGGACAAAGATCTATCTCTCAAAAACAAGCTTTTTGACAGATTTCTCCATGAAAAGTGAGCAATAGCTCAAAATTCCATCATTGCACCAAAAGCCAAGGCTTACCACTCAATATCCCAAGTAAATAACTTGTTGATCAAGCTTGCTTGATTGAATATGCTGGGTGTGATGAAAGCCTATAATGTGCAGGCTGTCTAACCTTATTTTTCCCTTTCTGTTTTGATTTTTAGGTTTCTACATGTGAAGCATTCGCTATAGCACATCCAGATGGCCTCCTCAGCAGATCTCTTGACTCCATACAATTTCCACTCATGGAAAAGTTATATGGAGATTCAGTTGCACTCCAAAGGACTTTTAAGAGTCACCATGGACACTGAAGTTGAGCTTGGATCCACCGTAGAAAAAGAAATATTCTTGAACAAGAAGGATGAAGCCTTCAGTTTCTTGTGCCTCTCTACTTCCCGAGACCTTCTCTTCCATCTTACGTATTTGAAGAAACCGAAAGAAATATGGGACAAATTGGAATCTCTATATGGAAATCATGATGACTTGAGGGTTTACCAGCTCAAAAATGAACTCATGTCTCTCCAACCTTCCAATTTCGAGACTCTGAATGATTTATTTACAAAGTTCAAGCATACTGTTTTACTCTTGAAGCAATGCAACATGGAGAAGGAGGATGATCAGCTCATCCTTGCCATCCTTTCCAAACTTGCAGCTGATTGTTTATTTTTTGTTTCTACATTCTGTGTGGGGAAGCTCACAACCCCCAGATGGAAGATGCCTACACTCAATGCCTTCATTGAGTCCCTAACTAATGAACATGACAAGCTTGTCCAGATGGGGATCATCCAATCTTCCCGTGATCAAGCCCTCCATGTCTCGAGGCCCAAAGATCTAAAGGGTAAAGGAAAGCAGTAGAAAAATTAGAAAACTAAATTTGATGCTCCCAAGCCTAGAGTTGAAAACCAACAGCATGATGAATCTTCCGGTTCAAGGAAGAACAAAGGAAAACGACACGATGGGAAAGAAAAAGTAAAGTGTTCTTACTGCGGGAAGGGTTTTCACCCTAAACATGCCTGTATGAAGAAAAATCTTGATGAAGCAACCTCTCTCCTTGAGAGGAATCACATCAATCTTCTGGAGAGCTTTCGAAGGAGAGATCACCAAGATCGGGAACCACAGCATGAGAAAGGTCATGCCCTCATGGCAAGCACTTCAAAGTCCAAAGCATTGTTGATTGAATCTGGAGCTTCAAATCACATGATGGATGAAAAAGACTCCTTTTCATCCTTGGAGACCAGCAAATCCATCCCTATCCACATGGGAGATGACTCCACCATCATTTCCGAAGGACAAGGTACTGTATATCTTGAAAATGGTTTTTTCTCTAATGTTTTGTATGTACCGTCTCTAGCAGCAAATGTCCTTAGTGTCTATTAGATGAAACATATAGGAATTCCTAAGAGAGTCTCTTTCAGCCCAAATGATGTTGAGATAATAGAAATTGCATCTGGGAAAGTCATTGCAAAAGGCCTTGCAAATCATCATACAAAAGCCTATGAGTTCTCTCACTTTGTTGCGGATGCAAAGCCCACTGCTCTACTAAATCATGGAAATGAGGTTAGTAGGCTATGGCATGAGAGGTTTGGCAATATTAATTTTAAATATTTACAGCAATTACAAAAAGAATCCATGGTTGAAGGCCTCCCAGTCATCAAGGCAACCACGGGAATTTGCAAGGGTTGTGTGATTGGAAAACACCCTGAGCACAAGTTCGATCGGGGGAAGGAAACTGAGCTACAAGAATATTGGGTCTGATACATTCTAATATCAGCGGTCTGATTCCTATCACATCCATGAAAGTATCAAGGTACCTCCTTACTTTTATTGATGATTTTTCAAGGTATACATGGAAGTTTCTTTCTCAAAAAGAAATCAGAAGTATCTAAAATTTTTTATGAATTGAAGGCCTTGATCGAAAATGCCTCTGGGATAAAGATCAAGATATTGAGATATGATAATGGAGGGGAGTATTTTAGTAATGTGTTTCTGTACATATGCTCCCAAAGTGGTATTCAAGGCAAAGCATTCAATTCCTTACACTCCCCAATAGAACGGAGTAGCGGAAAGGAAGAACCAGTCTCTCAAAGAAGTTTGCTGCAAATTTGTGGGATGAAGCCATGCATGCTGCAGAATACATTCAGAATAGGGTGACATACTCATCTATGAAAGGAAATACTCCTTTTGAATCATACTTCGGACACAAGCCGGATGTGTCGAACCTACAAGTGTTTGGGTCCACTACATGGGCCTAGATTTCACTTGATAAAAGAAGGGCTTTGCAACCGCAAAGCATAGGATGTATGTTTATTGGTTATCTTGATGAATATAAAGGATTCAATCTGTTGTATATCAATACCAAACATATCATCATCGAGAGAAGTGTCAAGTTCGATGAGCCTCTTCGGGAGGTGGAACTAGTGAAGGAGAAAACTGCTGAATTTCCTTCCTATTCTACTGAATATTTGGATGATGAAATTGGGGGTGATGACCCTAATTTGGATCCTATGATTTCTGATATAAGTGTGCAGAAATAATAAGATTCTGAATCAGAACCTGAATTGCAAAATAAGCTTCCTATATGGGCCGAAGAGACACTCTCCTCCGCAAGAGACAACATTGGAAATCTGGATGATCCAAGGAGAACCCGGTCTGATTTCCAAAGAGCAGGTATTGAGCTCTCTTGTTCTGATAATTTTATGTATGAAACTTGATATTTGATGATTATTTCAGATCAAAAATCCTACTACCATTCTCGGAATGATCCGATATGGCAAGTTTCCATGGATGAAGAGATGAATTCTCTTCAGAAAAACACTACTTGGGAGCTAGTTTCTCTTCCTCCAGGAAGGAAATTGGTTCAATGCAAGTGGGAGTTTCAGAAAAAGGTTGATGCTGATGGAAGCACCTGAAAATATAAGGCAAGTCTGGTAGCAAAATTTTTCTCTCATATCCAAGGAGTGGACTACCATGAGACCTTTGCACCGGTTGCAAAAATGGACTCCATCCGCCTTGTTTTGGCTATTTCAGCATCCAAGCACTGGGAGGTGCATCACATGGATGTTAAGTCAGCCTTCCTGCATGGAGATATTCATGAGGAGATATACATGAAGTATCCTGAGGGCTACATCACTGATCCATCTTTGGTTTTCAAGCTAAAGAAGTCACTATACGGGTTAAAACAGGCCCCAAGAGAGTGGTATTCCAAGATGGATGTCTTCCTTCTCTCACAAAACTTTCAGAGATGTAGATCAGATCCAAATGAGTATTTAAAGAATCATGATGGTCATATAATTATCATTTTTTTATATTTTGATGAATTACTGATCACAAGTAGCACAATTGCCTCCATTTCAGCCATCAAAACTGCTCTCCACAATGCCTTTGAAATGAGTGATTTGGGGCTTCTAAAACAATTTTTGGGGCTCGAAATCGAGCAAAATTATGATGGGCTTATGGACACTAAGTCCAAATACACTTCAGACCTGTTAGTAAATTTTAACATGGCTGAATGTAGGCTTGCACCATTCCCTTTCCTTTCAGGGATCAGCCTCGAAGAAGGAAAACACACACCTCCCATGGACTGCACTATCTATCGACAGCTGATTGGTAGTTTGTTGTACTTGAAAAATTCTAGGCCTGATATTTGTTATGCCACAAATGCTGTATAAATATACATGTAGCAGCCTCATGATATTCATTGGAAGGCATCCAAGAGGATCCTCTAGTATATTCAGGGAACCAGGACCTACAACATTCACTATGCTGCAGACTCCGAGCTAGAGCTGGTAGGATACACAGATTCTGATTGGGTGGGTGATTCTATTGATTGAAAGTCAAATTTTGGATATGTATTCATGTTTGGTGGTGGCCCTATTTTCTGGTCAAGCAAAAATTAGTCTGCAATAGCACTATCTTCAGCAAAGGTCGAGTATCGAGGAGCGGTGAATGCTTGCATCCAAGCAGTTTGGTTGCAAGGAATTATTTCAGAGTTTGATATTGGTAGTACTTTGTCCACTGTCCTATTTTGTGACAACCAGAGTGCTATTAAGATATCCATGGATCCAGTTACCAGGTAGAGGACCAAGCATGTGGAGATTCACATGCAATACATCAGGGAGCTAGTGCATGACAGGACCATAATTCTGCAATACTGCTCGACTGATGAGTAGATTGTAGACATATTTACCAAGAGATTTTCAGAAAAAGTAGTTCACTTACCTCCATTCAATGTTGGGGGTGAGTTCATCAGGGTGATCCAGACTACTTTCAGTGTTCAGCTTGAGGGGGGGGTTTTCCCACTGGGTTTTCCCTCTTTTCCTCACTTAGTTTGTTTTGAGCATTGTTTCAGTTTCAGCTTTGTACAGGGTGACCTATGGCCTTAGTTTCCATGGTCCTAGATTTTTTATGGATCTATGTTTTCTAACTCTTCTTGATCATAGCTTAAGGGGGGGTGATGGAGACATTTACCATCATACACACTCTTTTTGGTCAAATTGGTCTAGTTAAACCACTATCCTAAGTATAATTGAGATTAATTGACATCAGTGGAGCATTAATTGCCATCATCCAGTCACACCTACGCCTACCTACAGTCAAGGAGGCTAACTGGAGCACTCCAGGGGTGATCTGAGTGATATTAATGCACCTAATTGCTAATTGGTGGTTACAATCAATTCAACCAGTCAGCTAAGGTGCCTCCTCTCATTACATATATTATTTAATGATCTGGATTCAATAGGGACACCTCCACCAACTTCTGATGATCAGTTCAGCTTCAGTTAACCTCATTGGGGTTCATTGAAGTCATGGAGCACTAGCACTTGATGGTTGGCTTGCTATGACATGTGTTTGATCTCCTTCAGTTGAGATTCAGTCATTTATTGCACTTTGACTTCAGTTAGGGTTTGGTGAGTCAATTAGGGTTTTGGTCAAGTGGTTAAATGAGTGTGAATTAATGGCTTATAGTTAGTTAAGCCAGACTCACTCATTGATTTCGAATTGCCTCCTTAGGTATTCAAATTTCTCATTGATTCAAGCAATTGCTTGACATTGTTATTGTAACCATTCATTGTTTATTGAATATGCAGAGAGGAAACCAATTTCGGTTCTGATTAACACCATTTCTGAGTTATTTGTTGATTATTTCTTCATGAGATGGTTTATTTGTTCCTAGATCAATGTGCAAGAATAATAAGACAACCAACAAGTGTATAACCCAGAAGAACAGTATAGGGAAGTGATACAACATTCTATACAAACAATGGTCCAATCAAACCATCCAAGCACCATTAGAGACCATATCCAACAACTAGGCACCACTTTAAACATCCCAACAAGCTGACAATGTTCTCAAACATACCAACATGTTGATAGAGGTATTGAACAAACAATCCAATATGTTGATAGTGATCTCACGAAGCCCAACATGCTGATGAAGGTCTTCAACAAATAGTCCAACAAGATGATAGTGGTCTCAAGCAGCCCAACATGCTGAAAATGGCTTGGTTACAACACACAAAACAGTCCAAGGCATCCCCTAGCATCCTCAACAAAAATCATAACCCAACACTACTAGGCTAACAAGGTCACGACCCGACCTTAAGCAGACTAACAAGGTCATGTCCCAACCTTAAGCAGTTTGACACAATCACGACCTAGATGTAAGCAGGATAACAAGGTCATGGACCAATGTTAAGAGTCCAACCATGGTCATGGCTCAACCTTAACAGGATCATAACATTCACAACCAAACACTAGTAGGTAAACAAGGGTTACGACCCAACCTAGGCAGGCTCAAATAGTCACAACCCAACCCTTGCAGCCTTGAAACACTCATAACCCATATCTAGTGACCTTCAAATAGTCACGGCCTAGTTCCAATAACCATGGACCAACAACTAGTATCTCAATAAGGTCAAGTGTGAGGTGGAGAGAGAGAGAGAAAGAGAAACAAACCCTTATATGTCAAGAACAAGAGAGAAAGAATTGCATATCAAATGTAGAAAGCATAACTCAGACATTATCTTCCTTTTGTCATAATTAGATCTATCATTTTAATTTATAAGGTTTAAATATCTTCTAGAAGGGTCACCCTTAAAACTTTAGGGTTACACAAGACATCATAGCTTTTAGGAGTCTTTCCAAATTAACACATAAAAATAATATTAAGTTGACTTAGGATAAGGTAGAAAGGTCAAGACATTATAAAAAGATAAAAACAATAAAGCTAAGTCATCATAACAACAAGCTGACAATGTGCAAGAATAATAAGACAACCAACAAGTGTATAACCCAGAAGAACAGTATAGGGAAGTGATGCAACATTCTATACAAACAATGGTCCAATCAAACCATCCAAGCACAATTAGAGACCATATCCAACAGCTAGGCACCACTTTAAACATCCCAACAAGCTGACAATGTTCTCAAACATACCAACATGTTGATAGAGGTATTGAACAAACAATCCAATATGTTGATAGTGATCTCACGAAGCCCAACATGCTGATGAAGGTCTTCAACAAACAGTCCAACAAGATGATAGTGGTCTCAAGCAGCCCAACATGCTGAAAATGGGTTGGTTACAACACACAAAACAGTCCAAGGAATCCCCTAGAATCCTCAACAAAAATCACAGCCCAACACTACTAGGCTAACAAGGTCACGACCCAACCTTAAGTAGACTAACAAGGTCATGTCCCAACCTTAAGCAGTTTGACACAATCATGACCTAGATGTAAGCAGGATAACAAGGTCATGGACCAATGTTAAGAGTCCAACCATGGTCATGGCTCAACCTTAACAGGATCATAACATTCACAACCAAACACTAGTAGGTAAACAAGGGTTACGACCCAACCTAGGCAGGCTCAAACAGTTGCAACCCAACCCTTGCAGCCTTGAAACACTCATAACCCATATCTAGTGACCTTCAAATAGTCACGGCCTAGTTCGAATAACCATGGACCAACAGTTAGTATCTCAATAAGGTCAAGTGTGAGGTGGAGAGAGAGAGAGAGAGAGAAACAAACCCTTAGATGTCAAGAACAAGAGAGAAAGAATTGCATATCAAATGTAGAAAGCATAAATCAGACATTATCTTCCTTGTGTCATAATTAGATCTATCACTTTAATTTATAAGGTTTAAATATCTTCTAGAAGGGTCACCCTCAAAACTTTAGGGTTACACAAGACATCATAGATTTTAGGAGTCTTTCCAAATTAACACATAAAAATAATATTAAGTTGACTTAGGATAAGGTAGAAAGGTCAAGACATTATAAAAGATAAAAACAATAAAGCTAAGTCATCATAACAAAGACGGTCGATGAAGGGTTTGTCTATTGTTTGATGTTCCCTTAAAAATCCCTAAAACAGACATCAAAATCACTCATACTATGTACCCATATCAAACAACAGATATCATTGGAACATTCTTGTTGAGTATGGTACATTAGAACAAGCATGTGGGTGGCATAGCATTATTACAACTCGATGAAATACCTCATACCATGTGCCTCATACCTCAAACCTTAGGCCTTGTTGTAGGATTTAAACATTTACTAATACTTTTCTATCAAACCAACACAGGTTAGGGATGACCTAACATCACTAATTTTTTACATATGAAATAAGGAAGGGACGATGGTTAAATATTCAATTTAAAATGTGCACTTACCCATGTTTTAGGTTCCCTTCATTGTTGTCCAAAATATATTCAACTAGATGACTAAAGTATATTCTAAGTGGCCAAGACTTTGATGATGTTTTCTTGCTGAGGATATCCCAACACACATTCTATTTTTGTATTAAGGGATTGCACCAAATTGCGCATAGAGGTATAAAAAGAGATTGGGTCATCCATCAATCCAATCTTTCATCAAAAACATTACCTCTTAAATATTACAAAATGCCATCATTTTTAGTGGGAACAAGTACAAGAAGAAAAGGCACAATGGGCCACTAACTAAAAAAGAACAAGCCAAAGGGGTAGAAGTCCCCTACACTAGACCCAAATACACATGTTTACCCTACATAAGTTTTTGATATGAAGGTGTAGCTCACCAAAATAAATAATCATATGAAAATAGGGGGTGTTAGTACTAGGACCAACATGGGGGTTCACACAAGTCCATAAGTCAACAACAGGGGTCACAGTAAAGTGGGAAGACAACCACTTCACCCACAAGAAAAAGGTGTACAAACAAGGTGGGGGAAACAACCCTTTTACTCACAAAATCAAGGTTTTGGATTATCATATTGACCATATTTTTATATCTTTTTGTAGACCAATCTTGTAGGTTTGATGAAGGGTCTCTCTATTGTTTGATGTTCCCTTAAATAACCCTAAAAAGGACATCAAAATTACTCATAATATGTACCAATATCAAACAACATATATCATTGGAACATTCTCGTTTAGTATGGTGAATTAGAACAAGCATGTGGGTGGCATAGCATTATTACAAGTTGATGAAATACCTCAGACCATGTGCCTCATACCTCAAACCTTAGGCCTTGTTGTAGGATTTCAACCTTTATTAATACTTGTCTATCAACCAATACAAGTTAGGGATGACCTAACATCACTAATTGTTTACATATGAAATAAGGAAGGGACGGCATTTAAATATTCAATTTAAAATGTGCTCTTACCCATGGTTTAGGTTCCCTTCATTGTTGTCCAAAATACAGTCAACTAGATGCCTAAAGTATATTCTAAGTGGCCAATACTTTGATGATGTTTTCTCACTGAGGATATCCCAACACACATTCTATTTTCTTATTAAGGGATTGCACCAAATTACACATAGAGTTCTAAAAATAGATTAGGACATCCATCAATCCAATATTTCATCAAAATCCTTACCTCTTAAATGTTAAAAAATGCCATGGCCACCATAAATTGACACCTCCTCCTCCAAGTAGTGCACTAATAAACTATTGTATCCACTTTTATATAAATTGTTGGATTGCCTCCTGGGTTTCTTGAGTGCACTGAAACCTGGCATTGACTACTAGCGAGTACTTGCATCTAGTGTCTAAACCACCTGCGAATAGCGTCATCTCATGGAAATGATAATCTATGTGAGATGGAGGGGTCGAGGGAATATGTTAAGGGTATATTTAAAAGAAGTTGGAATTGTAGTCCAAGGTTCAAGATTCAAGCTGAATTTATAGATCAAGAGTATATGAGGGTAGAGCGCAAGGTTCGTCGGAACACACTACAAGATTTGAACCCAAAATCTAATGACAGAATCCGACATCATCTGACATTTCGCACGGATGTGTTGGACAGCAATCAATCTACAGAATGTCGACAACAAAATATTTCTATCGCCGTCGATTATCCGACACTTTGGAGTCGGAAATCTGACTCTTATAGTGGCGGTTATCCGACACTTCTGTGCCGGATAGGTGTCAGATTTTCGACTCCTGTAGTGGAGGTTATTCGACACTTCCCTGTCAAATCTTCGATGTCTATGAACCAAACACAAGTCAGATATCCGACCCATAAAATTTGGATATCCGACGGTCTGTATATATTTTTTTTATAAGGTTTACATGATTTTAAATTTTATGGTTCCATACTTTCAACAGTAACTATGTTCAAGGCGTCGAATATCCGATGCATGGCCATTATAAATATAAATTGTTTTAAACATTTCAACATGTTTGTTGTGGAAGCGACGGACAATTGCAAAAATTATTTGTTCCTCGACAGACGTTTTCAAGAATAGTTTTATTCTTCAATGGGCGGTTGTGGGAGTTTTCTTTTTTCATCGATAGACAGTTTGTCGGGTATTTTTTATTCTTTGAATTCTCTCCATTTGACAAAACCTTGATGTGTGGTTGATGCATGGAACTTGATTTTTTAAGAAAACCAGTTATATTCATTAACGAAGTTCATGACAAAATTTCAAATAGATTAAATATTCCGGATCCAAACGAAGACAACCGACAATTGCTTGCTAGACTATGGGATGCGGCGAAACAAAGGGGTGATGGAAAATGTTATTGTCTGTGTACTCAATGCAGGGGATTTAAGAGGAGAAGAATATTGATCTCAACAGCCCACAAAACATTGTAGGGAACATGGACACGCTGAGGGGGGGAACAAATATCGTCCATTTGTAGGTTTAGCATTATAAACATTATTATATTCATTTTTTTTGGTAATTGTATGTATTATTTTTTTTCATATATTAATGTATATCTATTGATGTTTCCATGTATTTATATTAAAGGAAAGACACCCTATAGCATGTCATCCAGAGGAAGTGCTTTCAGAACAAGTTTAGGATCAGGATCATGGAGCGTGTATGTTTAATGGAGAACAAGTGAATGATCATATTGAACAAGATGATCATGTCGATGATGTAATTGAAGATGATGCTACAAATACATTGATCCATGATTCATTTAATGTTAGAATGGATGACTATGATGTTGATAATGAAAATGATGATGAATTTGATGATGTTCACAATATACCTCTTCTCGATAAGGTATATGAACCCCTTTATGAAGGCTCCAAAACAAATATTCTCTCTACTATATTGTTGATAATGAACTTGAAGGTTATGAATGGTCTTTCAAACATTGCAATCACACGTATGCTAAGGTATCTAAAATAATCCATCACATATATAGGATTGTGATAAAGTTTATTTGCATTCCTCTAATAATTGTATTGTTAACTCATTATTGATCATCGTACGGATGAAGCGTGTTTCGTTAATATTATTTATTTATTACATTAACAATTTTTTTTCTAGCTTGATAGCTGATTTTTTGCTACCACCATCAAATATTTTACCTCGCACATTTTGAGATTTATCTTCCATCATGAAAGAGATTGGAATGCATTATGAAGCAATTCATGCATGCCCCGATGACCATGTTATATATTATAATCAACATGGATTTGCAATAGAATGTCTGGAATGTCATGTAAGTAGATATCGTACAAATAAAGTAACAAAAAAGGTGCCTCAGAAGGTTCTTCGTTATATTCCCATCATTCCACGTTTGCAAAGACTGTTCAGGTGCAAAAACATAGCGCAATTTATGGATTACCATGCCAGGAACAGAAGTCAAGATGATGTTATCCGAATGCCTGCAGATGGTACTTCTTTTAGAGATATCGAGGAAAAGTGGCCTCACTTTAAAGAAGAACCACGTAATCTTAGGATTTCTTTGGTAGTATATGGTGTTAATCCATTTGCACATATGAAATCCATTTACATGGTGTGGCCTATTTTTGTTATCAACAATAAAATTCCTCCATGGTTGTCAAAGAGGGAGCACATAATGTTGTCGATGATTTTTCCAAGTTTTATTAACGAAAACTGTTTTATTTATAATGTAGTTGTGGAATCTCATTTGTTGTAATATGTATTTTAATTTCATATATATATCTAATATTTTACTCTTCTGCATGGTTTATATATCTTAATGGTTCTCATAATGATATATTTTATATGCTCTTCAAATTATGAATCAGGTAAGTTCCAAGTCAAATATATGAATGTATACATCGAACCTCTTATAGATGAGCTACTGAAGTTATGGAATGGTTGTTGGTCCTTAGGGCAGACCCGGGTTCTATACTTTTATCTTTTAACCAACAAATAGACCCACAGTGTTGTCCCTTTTGGCAACAACCTGCGAACAGGTTGCAGTCTCACCCGAAATAGCTATGGGGTGCCGCAGAATCAGGTTTCTGTAGTAAAAAGAGGGATAACACTGTACCTTTAGTCTTAACAATAAATATTTATGCACTACAGATCTTCAGCATAAACTCAATTAGCTTCGCAGTTTATATAAAAAGGCAGTTACTTGATTTACCCTTAACTGGGAATTCACAGCAAAGTTATCATTTAACAATTTATCTTACTTTATCACTATCTACTTATCAATTGCATAAAAATATAATAGAAACAACACAAAAGAACCACCACAACACAAGATATACGTGGTTCACCCCCAGTGTAGGGGCTACGTCCACAGAACTGTGTTTATATTCAACTCTTTACAAACACACAGTTCTGATCTGCACACTCAGCTGCAGATCTCCTCAATCACCCAAAGCTGGGCACTTAGCTGCAGATCCTTCCTTCTTAAACCCTCTGTGCACTCAGCTGCAGAGGTCGTCCACCCACTCAGCTGGGACTTAACCTTCTTACAAAAACCCTCTGCGCACTCATCTGCAGAGGTCATCCATGCACATAGCTGGGACTTAACCTTCTTACAAAAACCCTCTACGCACTCAGCTGCAGAGTTCATCCACGCACACAGCTGGGACTTGACCTTAAACCCTAAAATTAGGTCTTAGCTTCTTCGCATCAAATTATCATCATCACGTAAATCGTCAAAAACCTAACCTGACTCCTTTACATAAGTGCCTATTTATACAAGTGCACTTTTACAATACCATGGGCTTAAACCATGGGCACCCAAAAACCATAAAACCTGGGTTTAAACCATGGGTCATTTACAAAAAGAGGGGCTTCGACCCAACCCTGAAACCCCTAAGACTATTTTGTGTCGCAACTCCACTTACAAGCTTCACACCAAAACTACGGAGTTGCCAAACTAAAGGACCTTGAAGGTCCGCACCCCAATAGGCCCCTAAGACTCACTAGTGTCCCGTCCTAAGACACTCTGCTGCTTTTTCGGGGGGAGAATCTTGTTGGTGAAGGTAGTAAACTGCTTGTTGAGGTTGCGCATGATATCTTCGGCTGCTCGCTCCTTCTCTGCCATCTCCTGCAATGTTGATGTAGATGCTTCGCTGGCCTTTTCCTGTGCAAACACATCATACTCTTTCAAAACTTTGAGCTGGTTGTCCGCAGCAGTGCTCAACTCCAGGGCCTCATTGATAAGGGGCTGCACAGAGTTTACCAACAATGTCTCTTTCCTTCTGCAGGCCTCAATTTCTTGCTGGAGCTCATTGCTCTGCTTTACCTTAAGCATATTTTGCATAGGAGGCAAAGCCTTAATCTCTGCTTTCACTACCTCCAGCTCTGTCTTTCCCTGCTTGATGGTTTCCTGCAGCTTTTCGACTTCTGGGTTGTCTTGCAAGTTTTCCCAGGCCTCGACACTTTCATCTAGCAGCTTTGTTGCACTACTCACGAGATCTGAGATCTTTGTTGCTAAGGTATGAATATCTATGTGACATTGTTCCCTGACCTCTGGTGGACTCTCGGGAATGATGCGAAGTTGACGCTCTGCAATCTGAGCCTCATGATCTGCTTTCATCTTCTCCATCTGGCTGCGATGCTGGTGTGCATAGCCCTTCATCTTGACTATCCTTTGTTCGGGTTCTTCTTCAGTCTGCATGTCGAAGTCAGGGAGACTCCGACATGCCTCATCCAACACTCGCGCTAGTGAAGCTTGCTTGCTTTCTGCTTCCCGCTTCTTCTGTTCAGCTTCTTCCAACTGCGCTGTGATGCTCTCCCTCTGCTTCATGGAATTCCTAGACTTCGCGATCAGTTAACATGGACTCAAATGCGTAATGCAAATTGCACAGGCCTGGGTGTCTTCTTATGGAATCCAACGACCAAATCTGCCATAACTGAGCATTAAAGACACCAAATCTGGTAGATCTTGTCCAAACGGCGCTAGATTCCTTAAAAATCTCATCATTACAGGTAGTTAATGCAGTTAACGTATCGGTGCCGCCAAATCTGATTTTTCTCAACGGTCATATTTTAAGCTTCGACACACTTTTCTTCTTCGGTACGAACACTAACTTCATCTTCACCACACTAAGGACCTTTGACATAGTACAGACCTTCGACACATCCTGGCACTAGTGTCGACATAGCTTCGAGCTTCGACCCTCAATAGGATTTCTTCCACAACCTTTGACACTTCCACAATCTGCCACATCTTCTCTGAGAATAGCTTCATTATAGTCTAGTACCCAATTTCAACTGTTCTTGGTACTTAGACTCTTCTTCTTGCTATTACTGCTGATCAGGGGGTACAGGATTGTCCCTGTACTTTTTTAATCTACTTCCATTCACCATGGAGAGAAAAAATTCTCCATTCAATTTAGGTAATTGGACTGCACCACCATCTGTAACTTTCTGAACTATGTATGGTCCTTTCCAATGTGTCTTGAATTTACTTGGGAACTTCATGAATTTGTTGTCGTACAAGAGCACAAGATCTCCAGTCTGAAAATGCTTGTTCTTAATGTGTCTATCATGCCATGCTTTTTCTCTATCCTTCTGTACTTGCTGCTGGAAACCTGCTATGAATCTGTCTTCTTCTAGTTCCAATATCTTTGCCAGCCTTTCATTCAACATGGCTGGGTCATCCATCTCTGTGAAGACAGATATTCTGAGGCTAGGAACAATGTACTCCATGGGCATAACTGCTTCTTGTCCATGTACCAGCCTAAAAGGTGTATGGCCTGTCAACTTCTTGCAAGTAGTTCTATAAGCCCATAGTACTGCTGGAATTCTAAGATCCCAATCTTTTCTATTAACATTGCAAACCTTCGTCAGAGCATGCTCAAGAATCTTGTTAAAGGATTTGATAGTTCCGTTTGCTTGAGGATGGTAGGAATTACTCTTCTAATGATATACTTGAAATTCTTCGGTCAATGCTTCAATAGTTTTATTCAAAAAATGTGATCCTTGATCACTCATAAGAATTCTAGGACATCCAAACCTTGACAAGATATTGTCGAATATGAACTTCGCAGCTGTAGCAGTGCTACATTCCTTGACTAGTTGAGCTTCAGCCCAACAAGTAAGATAATCAGTTGCTGTAATAATGTATCTTGCTCCAGATTTCTTTGCAGGGGGATTGATTGGTCCAACAAAATCAATAGCCCATTTGTCAAATGCTTGTAAATTTACATGTGGAACTAGAGGAATCTCAACCCTCTTGGATGGTTTTCCTGTCCTTTGACAGATATCACAACTGTGGCAAAACTCTCTTGCATCCTTATGAATTGTAGGCCACCACAATCCAACTGTTATAATCTTCTGTGCCGTAGCTTTTCCTGCATAATGACCTCCTGTTGTTCCAGAATGTGCCTCAGCCAAAATCAATGGCTTTTCATGCTCCAGGACACATCTGCACAATATTTCATCTGGTCCCATCTTATATAGCTGTCCTGCTATCAATGTAAAGTCAACTTCTCTAACCACCAACTGCTTCTTCTGCTGTGTTGTCATCTCAGTGGGTGAAAAACATGTAGATAAGTACTAAACAATATCCTAAAAATAGTCATCAACCATCTGAATGGCGAACAACTAGGCATCAGGAATACCTTCATCCAAACTAGTGGGATCTTCTCCTGACTCAAGCCTCGACAAGTGGTCTGGCCCTAGGTTAAGTCTTCCTGGCTTAACTATAATCTCAAAGTCACACTCCTGAAACAAAATCAGCCATCCGCATATCCTTCCACCTAACACAGGCTTGTTAACCAAATACTTCAAAGTAGAATGGTCAGTGAACATCTTAAAATGAGATCCTAACAAATAATGCCGAAACTTTTGCAAGGCATAAACCATAGCTAGACCTTCTCATTCTGTCATAGTGTAATTATTTTCTGCTGTGGACAACTTCCTACTTGCAAAAGCAATAGGGTGCTCAATATTACCTTCACCTGATTGAGCCAATACTACACCTAAATCAATGGAAGATGCATCGACATGAACATGAAACTCCTTACTCCAGTCAGGAAATACTAAGATAGGGGAAGTTACCATCTTTTCTTTCATAATGTCCAAGCTTTCTTGACATTCATGTGTCCATTCAAACTTAATATCTTTCTTCAATTTCTTTTCCATAGGGGTCGTAATCTGAGCATATCCTTTGATGAACTTCCTATTATATCCAGTATGACCAAGTGTGGTGCGAAGTTGCTTAACAGACTTCGGAGGTGGAAAGTTCACAATAATGGCTATATTCGTAGGATCCACCATCAATCCTTGCTTGCATACAATGTGACCTAGCAGAATTCCAAAAGGTGCAAAAAAGATACACTTCTTCAGGTTCAATGAAATCTGATGCTGTCTACACTTGTCTAGCATAAGTCTTAAACTGGCTATATGATCTTTCAATAAGCCAAAGATAGTCCAATCATCAAAGTAAACTTCCAAGAATTTATGAATAAATTCCTTAAATGCAGATATGACTACTCTGGAAAATATAGCAGGTGCATTCATCAATCCAAAGGGCATAACTGTGTATTGAAAAGATCCCATTTCTGTAGTGAAGGTTGTTTTATGTCGATCCTCTGGAGCAATTCTGATCTAATGGTAACCTGAAAATCCATCAATGAAAGAATATACCTCTTGAACTCCGACATTGTCTAAAACTTCATCTGTAAAGGGAGTAGGGAAAGGATCATGTAAAAAGTCATCATTCAGCTTCTTCGGGTCAACACAGATTCTGATTTCTCCCTTGGTCTTCTTTTCTTGTACCACCATAGGGCTGACCCATTTGGACTCTTCGACAGGCTCAATGATTCCTACAGTGAGCATCTTATCTAGTTCCAGCTTGACTTTTTCTTTATACTTAGGGTTCAGCCTATAAGGGCACTGCTTCACAGGCTTCGCATCAACTTTCAAAGGGATTTTTATCACTCCTATATCACCAAGGATACCTTTCATTTCTAAGAAATTCATCGGAAATAAGTCCTGGTACTCATGGAGAAGTTCAGTCACTTTGCTCACCATTTCTTTGTCCCAGTAATCTCCAATGGTAGCATACTTAGGCATGTCTTCTGATCCAATGTTTACTTTCCTTGTCTTCAAGGGCTGAGTTACTTCAGGTTCTTCGACTGCTGGTCCATGTACTTCGTAGTGTCCTTCTAACTCAGGAATATTGATTTTGCGTGGGTCATCGTCTTCATCAATGGTGAGGTTATAGCATTCTACTACATGAGCTTCTTGTACCTTCCAATCAGGTTGGTACTCGGCTATTTCCTTATCATCAAACACCGTAGTATGGATCAACCTAACAGTTGCGTCCAAAGCAGGGCAAACCTCATTAATAGAAAATGTAAGCACAAAACTATCAACAAGACTATCCCAACTTACAGTACCATGGTGAAGCTCTACCTCCGCATACCAGTTCTTTGCTACAGGTTCTAAAGTGTGTACAAACCTATGTACCCATTCTTCACAAGGTATATGCTTCCATGCTTCATAACACTGCTCCCAATGTTCCTGAGGGCTAGTCTTACCATTAAATTTGCTGCGCACCTCCTGAGATTGGTCCATGAATCTCAGGCGAAGGCACTTTTGACAAGATCCCCAACTATGAATATGCTTTTTATGACCATTCCACCATCTGGAAGTTGTGGCTCTGAATATTGATTCTATAGTCTCCATCTTCTGTGAGTCTGGTACTTGCTCTGAAAATTGTACAATAAAATATTCTAGGTCTGTCAAGCCATCAAAAGTAGGCAAGATCTTTGTCTGCGAGCCAAGCCATCTGATAGACTTAGTAATTCTTTCACATCGATGTCCATGTAGCTCATAAAGTCTATTCTGCCAATTCTCTAGACCTTCATCTGAGTCAGTCATGCAAGAACTTTCACACTACCAATCCATGATACCATCAGCAGTAGGGTTAACATAGTCTTCTTCTTTAGCTGTGATGTTGTAAATATGATCCAAAACATCCTGATCTTCATCTCTGACTGGATTTGTGTATCTTTCTCCTTGAGAAGGGTCCAATGGTACTATGAATCTCAAGCCTTTCCCTTCAAAAGTCATCTGCCTCTTCTTAAGGTTGATTACTGCATCATTGTCTATTGCCCATTCAATTCATAGCAATGTTGGATAGGGGTTTCTATCATCAATTATTTCAATGACTTCAAAATCTGCTAAGGTACTGACTCCATCAATGTCCACGGGTACACTAGGGCATCTTCCTAAGGGCACAATCTTCTGCTGATTGGCTAATCTCAACTGTATAGGGGACCATTCAAGCTTAGGTTTTCCCATTTGTTCCCATGTATTCTTAGTTAGGACATTCACCTCTGATCCCAGGTCTAAAATAATATCAGTCATGTCATAATCTCCTATCTGAGCATGCAATCTCATTTCTCTTCCAATCCTTCTAACTCTATTAACAGTTTTTCCTCTATCAAAGCTTTGCTGAGGTTCGCGGGATGCAATAACTTTCTGTAACTCATTCAAAGCATTCTGATTTCTTAATAGCTTCATACAACTTTTTAAAAATTATGTTAGTGTACTTACTTGATCCGGCGAAGCTTCTTGTGATTGAAGCTACTGTTGATGTTGTTGTGTCGTTGCTACTAATGTTCATGGATCAACAAAGTCTTTTTTGGCTTCCATAAATGTTCCTTTTTC
The DNA here is from genome assembly GCA_001517045.1 of Pseudotsuga menziesii. Taxonomy (NCBI): domain Eukaryota; kingdom Viridiplantae; phylum Streptophyta; class Pinopsida; order Pinales; family Pinaceae; genus Pseudotsuga; species Pseudotsuga menziesii. The sequence goes on from LPNX010642812.1 coordinate 213,035, forward strand.
TCTTCCAACATCGAAGGCTGGAATTTTCTCTGGGGTCTTGCACTTGTGTCGTGGCTCCACTCCTTGTAACAACATTGAGGGCTGGGACAGGTCTTTTCTCTATGGCAATCATCTAAACATTCTGAGTAGGAGCACCATTTCTTTCTTGTATCTTAGCTATCAACTGTGGAAATTGCTCAATCACATGATCGACTGCTCTGCAATATCGGCATGTCGTAGTTGGGTTGGGTTTTGACAGTCTCTAGATACATTTCCTACCTGATTACAGTTATAGCAAATAACCTGGCCTCGACCTCTTCCAGGAATACCACCATGACCACGACCTCTGAAGTTACCTTGACCTGATGCACCACCACAATAACCATATCCCTCATTGCCTTGTGCATCGGGTTGCACCTTATAAGCATCATAGGTTCGCTCTCTCATGAGGTCAAAGCTGTGACATTCATCTTCATTGTGTCCAACTGACTTACAAAACTTATAGTAGGGATTTTTAGGTACTTGAACATATCTATGCAGCAGATAGAAATCTTCAGGTCGATGCTGGCCAGTTGTTCTACAGATCTCACAATATAGGACATTAGGGTTAAATGGGTTTGGTGCACCAGTATTCAGGTAATTCGTTAATGCAGGGCACTGTTCTTTGTCATGACCTTTTGTCTTACATCATGTACACCAAACCTCTTCTCGAATGGCTTTCCTTTTTTTCATGTCATGAAGCTCCAAAGCCATTTCTTCTAACTGTGCTTGTATTTGAGCTATTCCAGAATTATCTCCAACAGGAGTTGTTTCAAGTTTCATAGCAATTTCCAATGCCTCTTGCTAATCAGCAACCTTCTGTTGCATGAGTGGAGTCCTAATATGAGGTAATAGTGCTGCAATGAACCATTATGTATGCTATTCTGGTCCAATAGTAAAACTAAATTGATCCAGTAGAACCTTGAACCTCTGATCAAAGTCCCAAATTGACTCACCTCGCTTCTGCTATATCTCTTTCAGCTCAGTTATACACTGTGACTCTGATTTAGGATTCCTGAATTCTTTGATCATTGATTTTTTAATATCATCCAAGATATAGTTCTGAGTACTAGAAAACTTCATAAACCAAGTCAAATCTCAGTCTCTGAAAGAGGTGATCAGCTGCGCTCTTCTTGTATTTTGGTCCGTAATATTCTTAGTAGTCCAAACAGCTTCGCATAAGAACCAAAACTGCTCTGGATCCTCTGATCCAGTTCCTTTAAAGACTGGGAGTTTGATATCATCATTCACATGGGTCATAGTGGATCGAGGGGGGGGGGAAGGGGGACTGATAACAGGGGGAGGGGAACTTACTGAGGTAGACTGACCTGTGACAAGACTACTAGGGTTAGGGTTATTTTCATACTGCGATGGGCTCTCAGGGATAACAGGTCTTCACTGTGGAGTTACAGGAGGGTTTCTAACAAAAAGGGTTCCTTTAGATTCAGACTCTTCAGGACTTAACGGGGTATAATCGGTATTCTGGCCTAGGGTATAGGATCCAAAAGTTCTCTTGTATCTTTTACCGCTTCGAAGCAAACCACTTTTCTCGTTGAAATCACTTTCACTTCCAAACATAGGTTAGTAGCAATAAATATAGCAATCTGATTCAATAAGTAATATTCCTTTCTTAGCCAAGAGCATTTTAATTTTCAGACTAAGTGAGTTTAAGTACTTACCCCTTGGTCCCTTGAAAAACTATCTTTCCGCTTCGCTGAAAGAAGTATGTGTGTCGATGGTGAACTCCATCACAAATGCTTCAAGGGTTCGCGTTGTCTAGAAGTCAACAGCTCTTGATACCGCGTTGTTCACCCTTTTCAACAGCGTAATTCTTTCCAGGGTCCAGGAAGGAAACTGATTTTGTTTGAAGTTTGTCTTTCTTTCTGTCAACCTGGATAACCACTGGTGCAATTCTATGTGGATACTACCAAAGAAAATTTCATAAATATCAGTAAAAACGTACCTTTGCAAGAAGTCATCTGAGCTACGACGAGGATCCTTATTTTCTTGTTCAGCAAATTTCAGGTAGGTATCTTCAATCCAATCATCGATTTCTTTTACTGAGGGCCTCCAAAACATGTCCCTCTAGGTACGACGTAGATCCCTCTTGAAGCAGATACTGGTTTAGTTGGCAACGGAACCAATTTGTTGGGCTTAGGGCAGACCCGGGTTCTATACTTTTATCTTCCAACCAACAAACAGACCCACCGTGTTCGCCCTTTCGGCAACAACCTGCGAACAGGTTGCAGTCTCACCCAAAATAGCTATGGGGTGCCGCAGAATCAGGTTTCTGCAGGCAAAAGAGGGATAAAACTATACCTTTAGTCTTAACAACAAATATTTATGCACTATATATCTTCGGCATAAACTCAATTAGCTTGGCAGTTTATATAAAAAGGCAATTACTGGATTTACCCTTAACTGGGAATTCACAGCAAAGTTATCATTTAACAATTTATATTACTTTATCACTATCTACTTATCAATTGCATAAAAATATAATAGAAACAACACAAAAGAACCACCACAACACAAGATATACGTGGTTCACCCCCAATGTAGGGGCTACGTCCACAGAACTGTGTTTATATTCAACTCTTTACAAACACACAGTTCTGATCTACGCACTCAAGTGCAGATCTCCTCAATCACCCAAAGCTATGCACTTAGCTACAGATCCTTCCTTCTAAAACCCTCTGCGCACCCAGCTGCAGAGGTCGTCCACACACTCAGCTGGGACTTAACCTCCTTACAAAAACCCTCTGCGCACTCATCTGTAGAGGTCATCCATACACACAGCTGGGACTTAACCTTCTTACAAAAACCCTCTGTGCACTCAGCTGCAGAGGTCGTCCACACACACAGCTGGGACTTGACCTTAAACCCTAAAATTAGGTCTTAGCTTCTTCGCATCAAATTATCATCATCACATAAATCGTCAAAAACCTAACCTGACTCCTTTACATAAGTGCCTATTTATACAAGTGCACTTTTACAATACCATGGGCTTAAACCATGGGCACCCAAAAACCATAAAACCTGGGTTTAAACCATGGGTCATTTACAAAAAGAGGGGCTTCGACCCAACCTCGAAACCCCTAAGACTATTTTGTGTTGCAAATCCGCTTACAAGCTTCGCACCAAAACTGTGGAGTTTCCAAACTAAAGGACCTTGAAGGTCCACACCCCAACAATGGCATAACTATGTATGATGTATCTAGACCAATACAACAAAGGCAATTTCAATTCCATGCAATGGTTGTATGGACAATACACAATGCCCCTGGGTTAACTTCATTTTGTGGTTTGTAATTTTAAGTTCCACTTTAATTGCATTTAATGATATGGAGTAGTTAGAATATTTTATAAATGAATATATTTGACATAGATATTCCATATGTAAATATTGTAGGTCTTCAGACAAAGGGTAAATTTGGATGTCCAGTTTGTGGTCCTAAGATAAAATCTCGACGTTCAAAAAGCTTAAGAAAGGAGGTGTTTGATGAGTATAGGCATTTCCTCTCTAAGAATCATAGGTATAGAACAACTGAAAGAAAACTTTTCAATGGGAAGTAGGAGACTGCATTAAAACCATGGAGAATGACACCTCACCTTTGGAAGATGCAATACAATAGAAATCATCATCATGGTACGTATGGATCATCGTATATGAATTTTTATGTATTTTAATTTTTATTGTGAGTTGTTTGTTGTAGTGGCCATATTTGATTTATGATGTAATTTATTAATTATAAACTAATATTCATGATTTCTATCATAATCATGAAGGAATTAATGGTCTTCCACGAGGAATGAAAAGTTATCCTATTCAATTCAGTAGGTTGCCCTACTATAAGCACCTACAAATTGCTCATTTGTTTGATACAATGCATATTGGAAAGAATGTTACTGAAACCTTATGGCGACTACTAGAGCTAAGGAGGGAGAAAGATAAAGTTGTGAAAGTGTGCAAAGACATTAAAGAAAGCAACCATGCAATGAAAGACATCATCCAATTTCATACCAACGGAGAACAAGTTAATATAAACTCAATTCCATGGATTTTTACGGAGCAACAAAGCAATGTTGTCAAAGAAGTAATGCGGAAAATTAAATTTCCCACCGGTTTTTGTGCAAACTTGAAGAATATCATAACTAAAAAAGGTGATTTGCGGGGGTCAAAACACATGATTGGCATATCTTCATCAAGGTAATTATTATTGTTATGTCCATATAATTTGTTCTTGTTTGTATACTCTTTTTTTAATAAATGGCGTGGTTTGTATATTGATACAGTATGTTCTACCTCTCTCTCTCCCGAACAACTTCAACAACAATGTCAAACAAGTTATATATAATCTTGGTAAATACATGAGGTAACTAGCGATTACTTGCATGTGCTTAGTGTTTCTTTAATTCTCCGTATAGTAATTTATATTTGTTTTATTTGTGCACTATTTCAGCATATATTGTAATTTAATGTTTATTTTTGTTAAATATCGTTATTGGTTTGCATCACTTGTAGATGGTTGACATCTAAAGAAATCCATAAAGAAGATATAAAGTATTGGAGGAGAGAAATTCCTCGTCTCATGTGTGAAATGCATAAGCATCTACCATCGGCATTTTTCAATGCATAGGAACACTACCTCATAGACCAAGTTGAGGAGATTGAGTTGTGTGGACCTGTACACTCAAGGTCCATGTGGATCGTTGAGAGGCACTTGAAATTTATGAAGGTTTTGGTGAGACAACTAGCACATCCGGAGGGTTCTATGATGGAAGGATATATGGTATACCAAAACATGTTGTATGTTAGTGAATATCTTCCTATTTTAGCATCAAAGCTCAATTTACATCGCATTTGTGATCCGGACTCCAATAACAAATTTGAAGGGGAGTAACTGAAGGGGAAAGGTATATTGAGGGAGTTGAAAGGTAATTATTAGCTACTGGATTTTTATTATATCCTTCATATTCTAATTGTATTTTATAGTCATAATTTCTTCAATTAAGAGCATATACGTCTTTGTTCAAGAGATTTACACCTTTCTTTGATTTTAATGGTTATTGTCATTAAACAGTTGGTCGAGAATGGGATGCAATTCATATATACATCGCAAAAAATCTTGACTAGATGAAGGTATGGATTGAACAATGTGCACAATCGGGTCATGGAATATCATGGGAAGGTGTGGCTTCATTGGTAAAAGAAGCACAATGCAATGGAGACAACAATCTAACAGAAAGGGAAATCAATTTGGCATATGGTGTAAAAGATAAAATGGCAAGTATATAATTAATAAAATATCCCTCTAAATCTTTCATTTTGTTTTATAATTATTGATGTACATGTTATTTTTTTCCATGTATTGTTGCATAAGGACTGATTGGTTGTGTAATTTTTTCGTGTATTGCTTATTGCAAGTAAAACACCATAAGGCTATGGTCTGCAATGGAGGTAGATATCAGATAAAAAAACTGGATGAAACAAAGAAAACATTAGATTCTAGGGTTTCGGTTGTCTTTGAGGTTACCAATGTTTCATCTAGAACTGACAAACATTCAGAAGTCTCAAAAAATCGATACTATGGTTATTTGGAAGATATTATACAGTGTGACTTTAAATCCTTTAAGGTAGTTATATTCATTGTCAAATGGTACAAGTTAAGATTGAATCAACGTGATCCCGATAGAACTATTATTGAACATGATAATGGATTTACCATGGTAAACACAAGGTTGTTTGAGCCAGGAACAGAGCCCTTATGTTCTTCCAAGCCAACGTGAACAAGTATTTTACTTAGAGGTTCCAGGTAAAGCGGGCTGGTCATTTGTTGTGAGACACGATCCAAAGGGAAGGCTGGTAAAGTATAACCTAGATGATGGTAATAAAGAGGGTTCTATGGAAGAATAATATGATGATGAAGAGCATGATCAACTTGAGTTAGCTGACGATGATGATCCAACAGAAGATATCCAAGGAATAGTTGAATCAGATGATGTAGCAGACAATTCCATTGAACATTATTCCGACAATGACACGATGAGCATAACTGATGATAATGACAATGATGATATGGCCAATACTTACAATGTTGACACAGATGATGATACAAATGGCGCATCATCTTCATCATCATTGTCTTCCTCATGATGATGATACTCATTATCAACATCATCGTCATCGTCATCCTCATGATGATGATAATCATCATCATAATCATCGAGATCATCATCATCATCATCATAATCATCATCATCATCATAATCATAATCATCATCTTCATCAGCATCATAATCATCGTCGTCGTCATCATCATCATCATTGTCATCGCCAACATCATTATTTTCATCATCATCATCATTGTCATCGTCTTCATCATCATCATAATCATTGTCATCATCTTCATCATCATCATTGTCATTATCAACATCATCATTGTCATCATCATTGTCATCGTCTTCATCATCACCACCATCATCATCTTCATCATCATCGTTGTCACAATCAACATCATCATTGTCATCGTCGACATCAACATCATAATCTTCATCATCATTGTCATCATCATCATCATCATTATCATCATCACCATTTTCATCGTCATCCTCATGATGATGTGTTGTAATCTCACAGATCACATAAGGTTACCAATAATACATACTAAAATACACAGAGCATTCACAGATACAAGAGATAAGAACTGATAAGATGAACAGATTATATTATTCTCAATAGATCATACAAAGCCAAGAACTGAACTACGTTCTTGAGTGGCTCAACAGCCTAATATACAGGTTACAAACAGTTACAATCATAACTACCTGTCGGTTCACCGACCCGACACGACTATTAGTTAACAGACTAACTACTGTGTTTACTCAGCCGACCGACGTAGTCGGTCTCTCGACTTAGTCGGCTGATCGACTAAGTCGGTCTTCGTTCAAGTCGACTTATGTCGACTTGCTCCTTCTACATCTCCCCCACAAACAAAATATTTATTCGTCCCGAAGAAAAAGGGAGGTAAAACAAAAATTTTAGATTAGAAGTACAAAAAAATAGTCTGCAAAGGGAGACTGCTACTGAGGTGGGCTGTGCAGGCGAATAGTTGGTCTCTTCTGCACACAGACTTCGACTATTGATGGTGCTGTGATGGCAAGCTGATGTTGAAAGTCTGTCCAGGTCTGCAAGGCTTTCTGAATGTCGATAGTAAGAGTAGTAAGATTTGATAGTACCGACATTTTCTCTGCCATGGCCATTTCTGCAATATTTTCCATGTTGGGGCCCAGCAGCTGATTGTGTTCTTCCGCAGTCTCAAGGAGTTTCTTCATCTGCGGACAGATGTTGTCGACTTTCTCCAAGTTGGGAAGGGCGTGCTGAACCCACTGGTGTGCCTCACGTTCCAACTGCTGCAGCTTAGTATTTTCCATCACTATTTGTTCCTCGACTGTCTGCCTCAGTTCTGTCTCAGTCGACTTCCTTCTTTCCAAGGCCTGAATGCCTTGTCTGGTCTGCCTCATCTGACTGTAGAGACGCCCATAATGAGTAGGCCAATCTCGGAGTACTTCCTCAGTTACAATGGATTCCTCCATGTGGTCTTGTAGGAGTTTGTGAGCCTCCGAGAATGCTGTGTGTTGAGTCAGGAGCAGTCGGACAGTTTCTTCTTTTCGCCCGGCCTTAGTCTCGTGGAGGTGGGTCTGTATGGTCGACACCAAGCCTTCAAACAGCTGATATGCTCTGTCCAGCGGTCGGTCGGTAGCAGTGTCGACAGGTCCTGGAACAACAGTCTGTACAAGAGACCTGCATTTGTCGAGAAACTTGACTTCTTGAGTCTCCTTATCCGCTAGCTGTTTCCTTAGTCGGGTCGTCCTCCTCTTCGACTCTTTTGCTAGGGTGTTGAGTAGCTGGCCAACCTCTGAGTCGGTCAATGAGCTTACATCCCGTAAGCTGATCCTTAGCTGATCTGGTCTAGGAAGAGGCTCTGTTGGCTCCTTTGCTGGCTCTGTTGGTTTGTCGGGAGGACCTGCAGAAGTGGAAGGTGGGTCAGAGGTCGAAGGGGTGTGTGTCGGAAGGGTTGGTTCAGTGGTCGGGGGTTTTTCGGTTTGGGGAGGTGATATATCCACCTCCGGCTGTGGTGATGATGGTGGTCTCGGCTGTGAATCAGGCGGGGGTGGAGGTGGTGGAGATGATGGTGGTGGGGGTGGTGATGGCGCGGAGGAAGGGTATCGTGATCCTGGGGGTGATGGAGAATGGTGTTGGGGACTTTGGCCGGAGGATAGAACGTCTTCTTCTGGTGGGACTTGGTAATCGGTGAAGGTCTGTTCATGTCCCGCAATGTCACCACCGTCATGCACCCTTGTAAAGACAGTTGTTTGGTATGCGTATGTCTTGTCGCTTTCTTTAAGGGGAGTTGTTGTCTTGATTGTCTGCGCTGTTTTGAACAGGGCAGGCAGTGTTGCAAAGAAAGCTCTAAGCTCCTGGTCTGAGCTTGCCCTGGCTCTGAGTGCCTCAGGGATGACTCTTGCAATGTCTTCGGGGGATAGGTCGGCCTGCTGCACTGGTGCTTTCTCTTCGACTATTTTATTCGGAGATGGACGAGGAGGAGTCGTCACCAGGTCGACCACATCTTCGGACAGTGGTGTTGTTTTGGCCTTCTTTGGCCGACCTTCCGGAGCTCCTGCTTCGACAAAACGTTGAAACTGGGTTTCAACAGTTACTTTATTTGCTCTGGCATCCTCGACTATATCAAGTGCTGAGGCTGCCAGTTCGTCGTCGTCGTCTGTAGAGTCAGCAAGGACAAGCTTGCGCTTACCTTTTCCTTGCTGACGTTTTTGCAATTTGATGTTCCTTCTGGCAATAGCGATCTCCTTTGCCAATTTCTTGAGAATGCTCTTAGACACAGCATACTCAGGGTTGTCTTCCTCGACTTCTCCTGTCGGGGTCTGAGCAGGGTCGACCGTCTGAGTAGCCGGGGGAGCTGTTTGTTGTGCTGGTTGTTGTGCTGGTGGTGGTGTCTGGTGTTGCTCGGTCGGCGGGTCCACGACTGGTGCAGTCGGATGCTTTACTATTAAGTGCACCCGACCAGGAGTGCCAATTGGAGTATCTTCCGTCACAAAGGTGCTAATGTACAAGTGCAGCTCGTAATCTTCTTCCTTCTCCTGGTCGGTCAGAGGTTCGACTATAGAGAAGTCGACCTGTGTTGCAGCCTCCGGGATTTGAATTTTGGTTTTTGTCTGCCTAGACAATTCCCGAAAGATCTGCTCGATTGTGGGGTAGTAGTCGAGGTCCCTGGCGTTGGAATCCTGAGTGTTTGACGACCACACGGATGTATGGTCGAGCTCCAGCTGGATGTGTGAGTCGGCTGGGAGGTGTCATCGGATGTTCTAGGGCACCCTCCACCTTGTCGTGCGCAGCTTAAGCTGCTTGAACCAGTTTTCCATGAAGACCTTTCCCTGGTTGAGTTCATGCACAGTTCCTTTTTGTGAAAAGGGTTTGAACCTGTGCATCTCAAACCTAGTCGGCTCTCGGAAGACAGGACTGCCTTCCGGACAGATATAATACATTGCAATCCAAATAATTAAGGAGGGGAATTTGATAATACCTCCTGTCTCCTGACAGCGCTCGCATATGGTTTTAACCAAGTCTGCGAGGTAGTCTGCCCACCTGAAGATTCGTCCGTCGGTTGTAATTTTGTCGAGGGCATCCATCATTTCCAGTTTGAGGTCACTGCTGCGACCAGCCAAAGTGAGAGTAATGGCGATGATTTTCGCCACAATCTATGGTGTTCGTTCCTCAATCTGACTGATCATCAGACCCTTGGAGTTCTTGCCCGACGTCGAACCTGTAAAGTGTTCGACGATTCCTTCCTTGATCCCAATGGGGACCGGGTCACCCTGATTTGAAAGACCAGTCAGTCGGGAGATAACATCTCCATTAATGTCGACTGGTCGGTCAAAGTAAAATCTACCGTTGTGGTAATGACTGATGATGAATTTGACCGCGGCTTCCTTTGTACCAGTGAAGCTGGCCATGATAGGTGCGTTTGCATAGGAATAGATGGTGCTATGCCTAACTTTCTCAGCCTGCGAGGACATCCGTCGGCCTTCGAATGCCCATTCTTGAATCTCCGTCCATAGCTTTTGAAACGGAGCCTCCTGGACTTTGGCGTTTTGGATTCGCTTTAGTCGCTG
>LPNX010642818.1:12493-66611 GCA_001517045.1 Pseudotsuga menziesii
TGAATACCAACACTGATCTGATGTGTGCCCAGTCTTTTTGCAATGCTTGCACTGCAAATATGATCTTTTTCTTTTGCCCCCTCTGCTTCTGAAATTTCTTCTTCTTCGTCCTCTCTTGCTGCAATCTCCCTTGGAAGGGTCTTTGGATTGGTCTTTGCCAGCTAGGGCAGCACCAATACTAGATGCCAAAGAGTGCATCTTTACAACCGTTAGTGTAATTTACAATAATAAACTAATATGACAGGTAGAAATAGAAAAATAAGAACCTTGCAGGTCTACAGTCTCTGCCAAGGTGTTTTACAATCTCAACTTCAGGTTTTAAAGAGATACAATAACAGTATCGCAGCTTCAATTCGCAGCAATTTCAAGGAGAAGAAATCAGTAGATACAAAATATATCAGAATATATCAGTCATACATAGGCTTACAAAATATGTGTTATTATTCAGCATAAAACACAGTCTTCGGCAGTCTTCATGCAATTGGTAATGTCAATCGTCAACTCAGTCACAGCAGCAGCAAATACAAGGCAATAATCTTTACATTCAGCTCCACACAGCTAGCAGTCTTCAGCATAGGTATTATGCAGTCTGATATCAATCACACTCCAACGCAGCCATCAGTCTCCAGCACCTTCAGCGATCTCCAACACGCACCAGTCTCCAACGCAGCAATGTATGTGTGCTATATCAGTCTCAATATTTTGCAGTCACGCAATATATAATATATCAGTCTTCATTTTCTGACATCTAAAACGAGCAAATTGTGACACAATAGATTGCAAATACTCAGGCCCAAATTATAGGGCAAATACAGATTGAAAGCAGCGCTTCACGGCCACAATACAAAGTTAGGGTTCATGCTAATGTATTGGAAATGTTCTTTCATATTTCAGACCTTTCAACTGCAAGAAACCAAAGCAATGAATAACACAAATTATAGCACTCCAGGCTCAACCAGCGTAGCATCCATATACAACACATATATTCTCAGTCATCGGTAATAAAAGAGACTCAGCATACAACATAGCATTCTTCAGTCTTCAGCAAGCTTCAACGCAGCTCTCTTCATTCAATCTCCAACGCAGCTTTATATCTCTAGCAAGCATTATTCCTCCAGGTCCATCACGCAGGCGCCATGTAGTCTCCACACAGGTTCTCCACGTAGTTCTTTTATTCCAGCGCAGTTTTGGCTCGGTCTTCACGCTGGAGGCTATGGAAAGGAGCAGTTAAAAATGTCTTCACTCTTTAGAGAATGTCTTCACACAGAACCTCCTCACGTCTTCACGCAGAAGAGAATGTCTACGATACACATCAGGTCTTCAACTATATTTTTTAAGAAAAATCGCAGGTATCACAACGTCCAGGAAACTAACAGGTTACAGCTCACGCTCACAATACATGAGCAAGCTCAGCAAGAATACTTTTCAGTCTTTAGATTCATGAAATCGCAGCTCCAGCCAGAATTAGGGTTTCACAATACATATCAGTCTTCAGATTCATGAATTCGCAGTTCTCAACACCAGAATCTGCAGCTTCTCAACGCAACTCCTCAAAACGCATTCTCCAACACCACGCAGCTGTTGCACTCTTCACGCAGGTATTCAACGCAAGTATATCCACAGTCTTCAGCTCCAGCAATCTTCCACGATGGTAATGCTATCATTATAAATTCAAATTCACCTAGAAGTATTCATACAACACGCTCATTTTTTAAATGACTGAATACAAATTTCAACCGCTCATTCAAAAAATGTACAACTCGGCCTCGCCCATATGCTGAACAACAGACCGAAATTCTTAGACTGGCGCCCAGCAGAATGGATCCCAGACTTCGAATTAATTTATCGCTTGCACTTTGATATATGTCTGTAATATATCGAGAGACTAGAATTCACGCAGAAAAGGGAGAAAACAGTGATCTTCATTCTTTAAAGCGGTCGCAACAGCAAAAATACTACCTCCTCTCCAACAAATTCTGAGACTTGACTAGTCGCAGTAATCCTTCCACATGAGATGCAACTGGCAGCATGTGGATTGTACCAAGTTTGAACAACAAATGCATGGATTCTTTGACAAATAGTTTATGGGTGAAGATAAAAGGTCACGACCTTCTGGAAGTGGAGAATATCTTCAATGTCTTCAATACACAGGCTCGCAGTGATATGAGAGGTCGCGCCTTAGGTAACTCCACGCAGGATAATCACCAAAACGCTCAACTCATTAGGGTTTCCTCAGCACACAAACTCAATCATGAAGGAATTTGCATACGACTCGACTGGCAGACTGATGGAGCAGTCTGGCAATGGACTGGCAAGCAGAATGCCAGGAATGGGCAGAAATGCAGCAGGAGTTATGGCAGACAGCCCTGCTCTGATACCACTTGTTGTTAATAACTCCCGATTGATTAACTATTCCAATGCAAAAGCCTATACTTATACAAATCTCATGGCGGTTGGGTTTCACCTTCCGCTCAGCCTGTTTGGCTTCCTATCTATTCATATTCCTATTTTTATTTATTTACAATAATCCTGAAGGATTATTCTAACAGCTTGATAATCATTGTTATATGCAAACTCCGCAAGGTGTAGATAATCTTCCCACTTGGTGGGGTTGTTCATGACATACATTTGAAGCATGTCTTTAACAATTTGGTTTACTCTTTCAGTCTCCCCATCCGTCTGCGGGTGATAAGCAGTGCTAAAGTTCAGCTACGTCTCTAATCCAGAGAACAAAGATCTCCAAAAGTTTCTTGTAAACTTAAAATATCGATTTGAGATAATTGCTTTGGGTATCCCATGCAATATGAATATCTCTTTTAGGAAGATATCAGTAATATTCACGGTCTTGTAGGTCAATTTCATGGGATGAAGTGTGATTCCTTTGACAGCTTGTCAATGATTATGAAGATATAATCATTTTGCTTCTTTCTTTTCAGTAAGCCAGTAATAAAGTCCATACTTATAAACTCCCACTTCCATTCCGGAATGGGAAATGGATGTAGCAACCCTGAAGGATGTTGATGCTCAGATTTAACTAGCTGGAATTCCTGACATTTCACAATAAACATTGCAATGTCGCCCTTTAACTTAGGCCAGAAAAAGTGTCTCTTGATGCTAGATATCATCTTTTGATGTCTCGGGTGCCCAGAGTAGGGTGCCCTATGAAATTATGTGAGGATTCTGGACCGAATGTCCCCTCCACCTTGAACATACAATCTATCCTTGGACCATAGTAGTCCGGAGTCATCCACCTTCCATTCCTTCTGTTGTTGAAACAATCGGTCCTCCTAGACCTTCTTAAGGATTTCCACATAGAACAGGTCAACCTTGTTGGTAGTTCTAACATTCTCATGCAAATCTGCATCAGTTTGACTCAAGGTCACCTCATATATCATATGAGTTCGTTAACTCAAAGCATCGACAACATTGTTCTCTTTTCCCTTAATATGCTTTAGTTCAAAGTGATACTCATAGAGGAAATCCAACCATCTGGCTTGCCTCGCATTCAAATCAGGTTGATCAAATAAACACTTTAGACTCATATTGTTAGTCTTTAGAAGGAACTTCCTTCCCATGAGGTAGTACCCCCACATCTTCAGAGCATGGATAATGGCCGCTAGCTCAAGATCGTGCATGGGATAATTCTTCTCATGCTATTTTAATTTCCTTGATTCATAACAGATTGCATGATCATTTTTCAAGAGGACTCCTCCAAGTCCTTCCTTACTTGCATCCGTGCATACAACAAAATTCCCCATCAGGATCCACAATCCGCAACACTAGTGCAGTCATCAAAAGCTGCTTAAGATTTTGAAAACTTTCTACACACTTGTCATTCCATAAGAACTTGTTTGTTTTCTTCTGCAAAGCCCTCATGAGGCAAGTGATTCTCGAGAATTTCTCAATGAACTTTCGATGATACTTGGATAAACCCAAAAAGGACCTAATGTCAGTGACACTAGTTGGGGTAGGCCAATCCTTCATGGCTCGAGTATTTTCCAGGTCCACAGCTATCCCTGCCTCGGATATTATGTGACCTAGGTACTATATTTGTGGTTTATAAGAATCACATTTGCTAAACTTAGCATAGATCTGGTGTTCTCTCAAGACTCGAAGTACTATGTGAAGGTGTTCTTCGTGTTTCTCTTTATTCTTGGAATAAACCAGAATATCGTCAATAAATACTAGTACAAACTTATCCAAATATTTACTGAATATGATGTTCATCATACACATAAAGTTTGCAGTTTCATTGGTCAACCCGAATGTCATCACTACAAACTCGTAGTGCCCGTACCTTGTATGAAAGGTGGTCTTGGGAATATCTTCATCTCGGATCCGTACTTGATGGTACATGAATCGCAAGTCAATCTTCGAAAATATTGTGGCTCCTCCCACCTGGTCGAACAAATCATCGATCCTAGGGAGAGGGTAACGATTATTTATAGTCATTTTTTTCAACTGACTGTAATCAATCCACATCTGAATCGTACTGTCCTTCTTCTTTACAAACAAAATCAGTGCTCCCCAAGGGAACATAGTGGGTCGGATATACCCTTTCTCTATGAACTTTTACAACTGCAATTTGAGTTCCACAAATTCTGGTGCACTCATGGTGTAAGGGGCTTTGGAGGCCGGAACTGATCCTAGGGTCAGTTCGATGGAAAATTCTAGGTCTCATTTCAGAGGTAATCCGGGGATTTCCTCAGGAAACACGTCCTTAAATTCTTCAAGAATGGGGAAGTATTCTATGCATTGTTCTCTATTATACTCTATGTCTCAGATGTTCACCGCAAACAACTTGCATCCCTTCCTAACACACTTCTTTGATTGTAAGGTAGAGATTTGTCTTACAGAAACTTTCTTTGGGATTCCTTGAACCTTCACTTGGTTCCCTTGGCTATCAGTACACAAGATAGACTTGTGTAGACAATCGATCATGACATGGTGCTGTTCCAACTAATCCATGCAGATAATAATATTGTACAATCCTAAAGGTAGGATGTTGAGGTTTACCTTAGTAAGGAAACCTGGCAAGGTTTATCATGCTTTACATTGCCTAACTTGCATAAATCAACAATATTAGGTGCAACATAGCTCTGGCAAGCACCGAGATCAATAAGTATTGAAACAAAGGTGTTCAAGATCTTACCTTCGATCTCGATCATTGTAGCTTGATGGTCTTCCTGTCAGCCATCTAATGCTGCATAGATTCATGTGATTCTTGGTATATCCTCAACGATAGGTTCTTCTTGCAGGTTATGCAAGACTCCATTGTTCTTGTTCTTACAATCTCGGGGATAATGCAGCCCGTTGCACTTCCAAAACTTGATTGCTAAAGGGGTAGCATTGGCTCCACTCGCCACTTGCTTATTACCATTAGGAGCTAGTACATAAGGATTCATACCAGTTTTATTGAAGTTCTAGTTCACTTGGAAGGTGTTATTTTTCTTTCTATAAGGTTGTAGGTTTGACCCAGGCTTGCGTTTATCATAAAAGTTTCTAGACTTTTCTCGGTTTCAGTTCTAGTTTTGTTGCCATAACTTCCCATGCTCATAGCAGAGTTAGGCCTTCTGTAGTGCATTGTCCAATGTCTTTGGCATGTCAAATTCAATCTTGTCTTGAAAAATTGGAGGAATACATCCTAGGAACTGTTGGACCTTCACCTTTTCTTCTTTGATATACGGTACATAATGCAGCAGATCTAGAAATCTGTTTATAAATGAGTCCATAGTCATGGAACCCATGCGCAGTTCATGGAACTCTTTTACTTTGCGGTCAAAGAACCTTTCTGACATGTATTTTTCTTGGAAAATATTTCAGAATTTTTTTGAGCTTATTTCTCATAGCTCATATTTCTTGGTGTGCTTTAAATCTCGCCACCATCTTGCTGCTTTATCATTCAAGTTGTAGATGGCAAGCATATCCTGCATCACACTGGAATAGTTATGAACCTGGAAATACTTACTCATTCCCAAAAACCATTCTTCAGCCCTTTCTCCCATATTTACTTCACCTTCATATGTCGGGGCTCTTATTTTTTGAAACTCCCCCTGAAGAATGTCATTACTTATTTGCCTCTTTCTCCGTGGAGAAAGTGAGTCATCACTAGTTGGACTGTGATGATCTCCTTTAGTTGCTTCAGGTGTACCTTCTTTTTCTGCTTCTCTTGGGTTGCTGGCCCACACATGGTATGGTTCTCTTTTGGATATGTTGGTGGACTGGGTAGGTTTACCTTGCAAGCTCCCTCCCCTCATGTTACGCAATAATGCTTCATTTATAGCTTGATGTTCCTTTCTTTCATTTAGACTGTCTTCTCTGAAACTTTTCAATTTCGATTGAAGACTGTGTAAAGTTTTCAGCACATCTGAGTTTAGCTCGACCACAAAGTTCACTTTCGGAGTGGGGGTGTTCATTTCTTCCTGCCAGCTATTTTCTTGCTCAGTGTTCATAAACTGGACAACGCTGTAAAATTTTTCCTGTAACACAAAAAAATTTAATAGCAGCAAAAATTTCTGTTAGTAACAAAAATTACTTATCATACTTTATTTTCTTTGCATGAATGCCTAGTGCACCCATAAGTCTCTCAGGATTGGAGCTGGGCTATGATACCAATTGTAATGTCCCCAAAAAAAAATTTAAAAAAAATTATAGTCTAGTGAAAACTACCCAAAGGGGATCATTATTACTCATGCGGAATTACATGTGCTACTTAAACTTTCGATCTCTTCAGAAACTGCTCATACTGTCTTTTTAATCTCTTATCCATTCATTGATTATTAGTTCATTTACTTCTTATGTCTTAATTCTATTATTTAAACTATTTATACATCTTAGTTATTACTGTTGGTGAATTAATGAATTGTATAAATCATTGTTTTACTCCTGCACATGTGTACTTTGTTCATTTAATAAAAACTAACTTAACTTTGTTGATGGGAATAAAGTGATGGAGTGGTAAGAATAGTTCTCCCATGACGATTTGAGAGGTAAGGTATTACTTGGTTACACAGGCTTACTTAGTTCAATCAAACTAAGGCACCTCTCACTTTTACTTACGCAATTCATTACTTTGCGACGAGATCGGATGTAAAGTGTGTTTGACCGTATTGATCCTAGAGGACCTACTACTAGTTTTTATGCTGCTTATCGACTTGGTTTAAACTTGGTAAGTGTCGTTATCATCAACATAGCTACTATGGCTAAAATTCCTATACACTAATTATTCTTCGTTATGTTTTGAATTCGTTAGTCTATATGCCATTAATACATTTTACGTTCTATGTACTTTCTCACTATACCTATTAACAACTCTTATGTCCTTTTATTGACAGGTTATTATATTGGTTTTAAGAGTAGACCTTTGGATTTTTATGGTCCGAGATGTTATCAAGGCGTACTTTGTATGCCATGGTTCTTAAGCATCAAAACCTTGTTACTAAGTGATTAAAACCCTAAGTCCTAAACCTATGGTATAAACATTATCTAAATACTTAAGCAAGGTTCTAATACTTTGGACTAGTGCATCCTATGGACTAGCATTCACGGTTCAATTTAGCCATTTCATTTGGTTTGTGGAGAAAATGGGTCTCGGATTTGTGCTGCGAAGGAGACTACGCCCTGAAGGTAAGCTTCTCTGGTTTCGTGTTTGCATTCTATGCTTGGTTTTGTGGCTCCTTCGTATTTATACTTCTCACCCTGTCGTATATTGGGTTGTGGTTGCAGGTAGTAGGGTAACGATGATGGGGTGGCTCCATTCTTCGTTGTAGCTCCAATGTAATGCAATTGAGGCCATGGTAATCCTACTCTTTAGGCTTATGCTTGTCACCTTTCATCCCTATGGGTAGAGATAAGTTTAGACTAGTTGTTGGTTGGGGTTTTATGCTGTAGCGATTTTGATTTTGCCTTCGGGCTTATGATTACAGACTTGGTTTTTAAATGTTGATGCGTTATGTAGTGAATTCGATTCTTAGGCCATTCGGCTCTATGTAATTTCATTTTCGTTATGTAAATCATTATCTTTGGGTTTTGGGATTTATAGCCATGGGCTGCACCATTGCTTGGAATGGTGCCATAGCCCATTGGCATGCCTGTGTAAACCTCGTTCTCTTCCTTGAATGGCAACTATGTACCATACTTGGGATCTTTGTGTAAATAGATATGTGTATGGTTTTTATATAATGGTAATGGTTAACTTGATTTATTGTCTATATGATTCCCTTATTCATTTTATTGAGCACTATATTTAAATGGAAATGGGGTTTTTGAAAACAGAGGCATTCGCCTAATTGGATGCTCTATGTGTACTGCCATTACTTAGCTTGGATAATGTAATATTTGGACAGTGTGGGTAAAGGCCATGCCATAAATGGCATGAGCCTTTCCCACAATGCTGAGGTATCTTGTATATTATTGTTTATGATATTTGGTTCTTATGTAAAAAGGTTTGTGGAAATCCATGGGGTAGAAACCACGGTGGCCAACGCTTACAGTGGGTGTATATTTTAATGGATTATGTGTTAAAAAAGTTATTGGCCGAGGTCATGCTGTAACTAGGGTCTTACGACCTCACTACTATTATATGCATCGTTTTTATAAGGCAATTGCTCGGTTTGTAAAATACAGCCCGCATGCTTAGTGTAAGTCATATTTTAATATGTAGAACAAGCTGGGCTTGCATGCCCATAGGATTGGATTCTTGTTACTGTTTGCAATAAATGGATTTATGATATGATTTTTGATGTTTTTTTACTATGATATGATTTAGTGTATAAGATATATTATTTTAATTTGGATATGGTAATGTTTATTGAGTTATGTAATTTTTTTTATGGTTATGATCAAAGAATTGTAAAGGACCACATGGATGGTCACGATGACTCCTCTGATTATTTATAATGTTGTTTCATTTATGTGGAGTATTTTTAATGTAAATTTGTAATATGGATACAGACCTTGAAAGGTATTAGATGGGTTATTTAATTTTGGAAATAAATGTATATATAATTATCTTATAAAATTGTTCTATTTGTAAATAATACCCTAAGGTATCTATTTAGTGCATTTATTTCTTTAAAATTACTCACCTGATTAAATCTACTATAATCTAAAACATGTCTCTACTGACAAATGTAATACGTCACTAGAGATATAAATAATAGGTGAACATTAAATAGCAGGTCTTGATTTACCTAGTTTACAATATTAATTTCTGAATATAAATGAATACAACAAACAAACTTTAGAGATATAAACCTAGCTATATACAGCCTATGATAATATTTAACATCCTAGGAAGTATTGAAGAGAATAAAAATGCTAGCAGAATCTAGGAAGAACATCAATTACATAGGGTTAGTAAATTCATTGGAAACATTCATCTAACATATTCATTATATAATCTAGAAGATAACATAGACAGTCTCGAGTTAGATTTTAAGAAACGTAACCCTAGGAGATATGGACAGAACCAGTATATTCCAGGGTTAATAATATATATAAAATCTTTTACATAAAGCAGCCAACATTTACCCTAGAAATGAATTTTGACATACTAAGAACTCATACCTGTAATTTAACTTCGTGAAGCTCCTTTAATGGTTGAACCTGCACACTTTTTAAATAACCAACATTATCAATTTAAGACAGATAAGACCTCTGATTTTGATGACCAAATCACTTGCGAACTAACATGTTCCTCCCAACCATGACCCGGAACCATTCCTGGTTCTAATCCAGGTCCCCCCAAGCTGGACTCCAACATGCAAGTAGCTTAGAGCTCCTAATGTAGGGTTTCCTAACTAGTGTTCAATTCTGAATCAGTCTTCTTTTCCTTGCATGAAAAGTTCTCCAAGAAAACACTTGAGAGCAAAAATAGGAAGAGTAATAATTCTCCTAGAAAAAATCAGAACCACCAAGCCTTTGCTTGGCTTGAGTATTTATAGACAGACTTTTCAGTCAAAGGGGCAGTTAAATCAAGAAATCCTTGATTTCTTGATTTAACCCTTTTTAATTTACTAAGGTAATTTTCAATTCTTAACCTAGTAAATTTTAACTAGTTCCTAGTTAGTCTTTCATAGATATTTCACTATTTATTAATCCTTTAATAATAAATAATAATTGGTGGAGCTTCTCTTCTTTCTTTATTCAATTATATAATTAATCATAAGTAATTCTTTACACATACTATGTATAAAATACATAGTATTAAAATACTTGTTAACATTTGTCTTTGGGCATCATGTATTATGATCCCTAGACTTAACGACACTTCTTCATGAAGGTCAAGTAGATAGATGGTTCAGGTCTACTAGGATAGGGAACTCTAAACATCCTTGCATGTTGCATTTCCCTCATATAACGTGGTATCTCTTCAGTACTTGATGTGAATATAGAAATTCAAAATTTCATTTAATCACTTATAAATAAGCATAATGAGATCAATATTTTTCTTGAGTCGTTTTCACTCGGATGTTATTTAATTATTTTCAGTAACCCCTAGCGCTTACCCGAGCCCATACTCAACACTTATAATAGCGAGTTACAAACATATTGCAATTCCAGAGCTCTCTCTCAACACTAAATGCTACGATGTACTTGTACGATACACCTAGGGATACAATGGCCAAAGATCCGATGCTCCAGAGATTATGCTCAACATCAACATGGAATGCTCCAGAGATTATGCCCAACATTTCCAATTATATTTTCATGTGTTCCAGAGCTTTATGCTCAACACAAATGTAAGTTATACTCGTGTTCTCCAGAGCCTCTCGCTCAACACAAAACATCTCATAGATCATGTGCTTCAGGGTCCATGCCCAACACAAAACATTTCATCAATCATGTGCTTTAGGGTCCATGCCCAACAGAACCAGCATATATATATCCATATGTATCATCAATAATTGGCTTACACCCAATATACAAAACAAATCATCATGTTCATATGCAGTGGTGTCTTTGACTCAATATAAAATAAAACATCAATATAATCATCATGATTAATAGGCTTATGCCTATAAATGGTAGGTCCAAAATTCAGGATATTACAATTATTCTATGTAGAGAAATTTGGAAGTGTAGAGTTGAACTGAGGTCCAGAACATCGAGATTACAAAGGAGTGCATTCTATAATTGTTTGTTGGTGTGTCAGGTTGAAGGAATCTTGGTGCATAAGCCTGAAAATACTCTATTTGATATATTTGGTAAGGAAGATTCTTATCTATTAACGTTTAAGTATGAAATTCCTTCATTACAGAAGTGAGCGTACATTGTTTGATGGCAAGATTGGTTGTAAGTTGAATGCGTTAAAGCATTTAAAAGGTGATCCAAAAGATCATGTGAGGTATCGTCTATGGGAAGAAGTGTCGAGATAGGTGCCTTGTATAATTTTAAGCCCTTTAGTATGTGCAAGGTGTTATATGGAACGAAGTTTGGGTTTTAACATTGTAGTCATATGACTATAAGTGCTCAAGTGATATGTTTGCAATAAGCTCTTCATCCTTTGGCATAATGGTGTTTTGAAGAGGGTTAAAGGATATATAAGAAAATAAATTTTAAATTCTAAAGGTAGAGTTGATGAGTCTATTAAGAGGGATAGACTTAGGGAGTAGCTAAACTTAGTGAAATCTAGGTTTGGAAAGTAGAAAGAGCCTGGAGAGAGTTAATAAGGGATTTAAGATAGGCTGGTAGGGTGTGAAAATTTGAAGTACATGCTAAGTGAGAGGAGGAATATTTAATATCCTTGGTGTTTTGGACAGGCCTAACTATAGGACTATCATCAATTGGTATCAGAGCGGGAACACGAAAATTATTTTGGTGAAGGCAAGAAGATAGACTATCACTCTGTAAAGAAGAGGATGTTTTGCATGCAAAGAGGTAGTAACAAAGACTGAAAACATCTCAACAAGAAGATCACAGTCATTAAGGGTAGTGGTGAAGGAATATGCCAAAGCCAATGGCATAAAGAGATAGATAAGTGATGAATAATATGAGAGGGGGAGGATGATATACAAGTCCAACTAGAAATAATGATTTAGTTGTTATAGAAGGATGAGGAAGACCAGACATGTGGTTTCTTTATGACAAGAAAAATGAGGTGGCATAAGCTACATTAAAATAAAGGTCAAGACTTTAAGACTGAAGCTTCAAGTGAGGCCAAGAGGTCTCAATGTTTTAAAACCGATGCTTTGTTTATGTTTGCAGGTGAAGAAAGACAATTTTCTGATATTGTCATGAAGGAGGAAGAACATAGACATAAACTTAATTTTGTTTTGAAGTAAAATGGGATAGCTGAGTCTCATGTAAGTGTTGATACACAGTTAAGAAAACTTTGTTCTTTTCAGCATGCAGCAAGAGTTGTAAGAAAAGAAATATTGTTCTATGATGATGGCCAAGAACAAGAAGAACCAAAGGGGAACATCAAGCATACCAATACTATGCTTGAGGAAGATGAGCAGAAAAGCATTGAAGACTTTCTGAGTCATACAGAAAACTTGGGACAGTAAGAGGAATATTTGATGATTGAAACATCAAATAAGATCATTGAGTCTAGTGATTTTGAGATTGACAATTTGAGTGTGTTTGCCAGTATTAAGGAATAAAATCCATCTTTTGAAGTTGTTTGGAGCGAAGTGGAAAGTTTTCAAGCAATATATGATGAAGAGAATCTTTCAGAAGATGTCAAGGATGAGTTGTTGCAGGAGAAAGAATTCATACATTCTTTCATTAATGAAGGGAGTAACTTCAATGAAGATGAAGTAGTTATGCTTCATGAGATGAAAATTGTTCTTGAAGAGGACAAAGAGGAATTGGCTTATCTAAATGGCCAAAGGAAGACTGATGAAATAGAGAATCAGAATTTTTTGTTGATGAAGAGTGAAGAGACAGTGTAAAAAAGATATTTTTTAGTGAAAAGGAATAAGAAATCCATAAGGATATGGGTGTGATATATATGTCTCAAGCTAAAGGAGAACCAATCTTATAACTGAATAGAATTGAAAGTTGCCTAGAAAATAATTAAGATATAATGTTTAAAGCGGTTGAATTGACTGTCAGAAGAGTCAAGGAGATGAAAGACAATCACTAAAGGTTGCCAAGATAGAGGAGGAAGAGAGTTATGCTGAAACTAAAATGCAGCATAATGGTGAAGTGCTTGAGGTAGGTGTGATTGATTGTGTTTCTACAGTCAAGGAGTTGGAAAATAATTTTCTTTTGAAAGTAAGACTGAAGATGAAGAGTGGCAATTGGATATTGCAGAGGGAGATTCTTCCAAAGGCATAAAGGAAGTATGGGTGGCAACAATGCCCAAAACAATGTCTGCAACAATACTTACAACAATATTTGGAGCAATTCTAAGAGTAAAAATAGAAATTAAAGCAAGAAGAGATGAGGAAAATAATCAGCAATTTAGTGATGAATGGATAAAGTGAAGCAGAGTGTTAGGCAAAGTAATGAATATCAGATTAGTTTGCAACATAAAAATGAATTGAAAAAAATTATAGATGAGCTAAGGAACCTAATGCAGATACCTAAGAAGAGTTACAGTAGAATGAAGAAGGAAATTCACCGTGGATTTGATTGGAAAGTGAATAATTGTGAAGGTAAGGACAATGGATCATTACAACACAAAGTGTGGAATCCTGGGAGATTGCAACTGAAGATTGATAAAGACAATGCAACTTATGGACAACAACAAAATCAAGTTTGGGATCCAGGGAAGATGAAGATTGAAGGCACATGATCAGGTGCGCATGTCTTGTTTCTACTTTGGGAGTCTGATGCAGGAGCATTAGTCCTCCAATTTTAAACCATGATGTTGGTCTAGACCTCTAGGTCTTGAGATCAACACAAGGAGGGGCCATTCTAATTTCCATGTACAAAGTACTTTATTTCCTAGTAAATATAGTTAAGGAATATACTTATGTTTGGTTAGGTGTCATTCATAATGATTATGTAACTAATCCTTTAAGAAATGGGATGACTCGAAAGGTGTGTAAGTGAGTCATGAGTTAGTTTTATTAAAATAGAATTGATTGTTTTAGTCTAGGAACAAATCAAAAATTTGTAGGAGTCAATTAGGACAATCTGATAAGGGTTATCTTGTAAAAGATATCTTGGAAAAACTCACGAGAGAATGATATAGAGGAGAGAACTCTAAGAGAACTCGGACAGGAGTTCATAGAATGTGAAGATGGCCACTCAAAGAGTATCATGCCATAAATAGAGTATCTTAGGGTTTTGAAAGGAGGAATGTACAGTTTTTCAGTGTATTAATCAAATTAGTAGATTCACCATGTTGTGTGTTGGTTGTTCTTTACATTCTGTGTGAAATGCATTTTGGGAAATCTAAGTGAAGGTTTGTAGTTCTGTGTAAAACTACACTGTGCATGAAAACCCTGACAGAATAGAACTGGGTAGAATCACTGAGTGATTACAGTTTTGTAGTATTAAGTGAGCTAGATATAATTCTAGAATGAATTCCAATTCAGTGATCAAGGTTGACATTGGGTAGAACTGATAGTTCTAACCATTCAGAAGCTTTTTGGAGCTTAAGTGGACTCTGGAAATTAGAGAACCCGTGAAAGATTCATAGCATACAAGTATTGAAGGCATGCTGAAATAGGGTAAGCCTGTGACAAGTTTTAAACACGATGCCTGAACAAATGATTTGGGGATTTCTTTGCAAACAAAGTACTAAATCTGTGTATGTGGATTGAAGAACATAGCACAAATTTTAGTTGAGTTGCGATGACGAGAGAATAGTAATTTTGGAGGGATGAGTAGGAATATTGAACCAGTGAGATTTTAGGAGTATCAGTCCAAGAACCTATAGTCGACTAAGTATTTTTCCTAAAATCCCTAGAGCTAGAAAGGAATCCTGAGTTGTGGAGAGTTTGGAGACTGTTAATAGAGTAGTTATCATCATTCAATGGAAGAAATGAAGATTGAGAGAAATGGAGTTGATATGTTAAGCGATCAAATGGAGTATTTTGCATAGAGAAATTTGGAAGTGTAGAGTTGAATTGAGGTCCAGAACCTCGAGGTTACAAAGGAGTGCATTCTAGAATTTTTTGTTGGTGTGAATGAAATGGATTCATGGTCATTAGGTTGAAGTCATATTGGCGCTTAAGAATGAAAATACTCTATTTGAGATCTCTGGTAAGGGAGAATCCTATCCATTGACATTTAAGTATGAAATTCCTTCATTACAGAAGTGAGCGTATACAGTACACTGTTTGTTGGAAATATTGGTTGTAAGATGAATGCATTGAAGCGTTTAAAACGTGAGCCAAAAGGTCATGTGAGGTCTTGGCTATGGGAAGAAGCACCAAGACATGTACCTTATATATGGTTAATCCCTTTAGTATGTGCGAGGTGTTATATGGAAAAAAGTTTAGGTTTTAGCATTGTAGTAATATGGCTATAAGTGCTCAAGTGATATGTTTGCAATAGGCTCTTAAGCCTTTGGCATAATGGTGTTTTGAAGAGGGTTAAAGGATATATAAGAAAATAACTTTTAGAGTCTAAAGGTAGAGTTGATGAGTCTAGTAAGATGGATAGACTTAGGGAGTGTCTAAAATTAGTGAAAGTTAAGTTTGGAAAGTAGAAAGAGAGTGGAGAGAGTTAATAAGGGATTTAAGATAGGATGGTAGAGTGTGGAAAGTTGAAGTACACACTAACTCAGAGGAGGAATATTAAAGATACTTTGGGTTTTGGATAGGCCTAACTATAGCACTGTCATCAGGTCTTATTCCCAATATAGAAAATATAACCTCAAAGGAATATCACATGCAATGGAACTTATGCCCATAAGTGTTAGGTCAAAATTAAGGATATTACAACTTCCAGCCAATGCTTTGAGAAATGGTGGTTTGTCGTGATTTATTTATTTGTTGTACCTTAGATAATTTATATATGTATCAAGAGTAGGAAATTCTAATATTCCAATGTTTAGAAGATTGACGTATCCTTTTATAGGATGGCTATCAATTCACCCATTTGTGGAATTCGATAGTTGGTTGATATCGTAATACCTTGATTTATTTAACTAGATGATTATATATTTTATTTAATTCTTTTAAACAACGAATGTTGCGCATATTTTATGTGGTTTAAAAATTTGTGTTTCCTAGAAACATTTGATATATGTGGATTTGGACAATAAGGGGTTCGATCCCTCGTTCATGATTTTGTGTTATCGTTAGTCTGTCAAATTTTTGTTTAATGGATAGTTTATTTAAATGGTAGTTGTGATTTTAGTTATAGTTGTAATCCCCTGCAAGGGTTCTGTAATATTATGATTAAGGGTTTTAGTTTTAATCTATGTTTATAATTCTACTTAAGGAATTTATACATGTGATGTTTTTATATTCTATATTTAATATCAGAGCTCCAACCCTAGATTTGATTGTCTAGAGAGAATACTTATTTGGAAGATAACTCTATCATATTTTTGAGAGAATGAATAAATATATATATTATAATGTTGTTGGGATCTAGGTTTTCTATGCGTGGATTCAATACTATTTTCTATGTTTTGGGAAATGTTTGATCATTTATATTTATCAGGACTAAATGTTAAATCTAGTCTAAACCATAATACATTATAAAATATTTTAAAACTAATTTAACACAAACGTGCTAAGAAACTTATCTTAAAATATTTATAAGGATTTAAATTGAGATTCTATCTTAACAAGTAAAACATCCTAAAACACTTATTCATAATGATGATGGGTGAATTACAAATCCCAATACAAAACCTAATGGATGTAATCTCAACCTATAAACATAATAAAAAACAGAGATAGGAGTTGAAATATAGGAAATATCTTACCTACAATTATGCAATTGGAAATGGCATAATAACACTGCACATTTCCACACCCAAAATTAATAAAACACTCTCTATTTATGACCTTCATAATGATAATAGGATATCCTTGGAACTACCATGTTCCTCCCAACCATGACCCAGAACCGTTCTTGGTTCTAAATTGGATCCCCCTTAGCTGGTTCCAACATGCAAGAGATCTAGAACTCCTAATGGTGAGGCTGTTGTTGTTTGGAAAGTTAGGCTCTATAATCTTTAAATGATGGTTTGGAAAAAGATTCACCATTTTGCATTTTTTGAAGCCTTGTTTCTCCCAATTTTGGTGTGTTAAAAATTTTTCACCCTAAAAATCACCAAATTATTATATAAATGATTAAAACCCTTGGAAATTGAAATATGTTTTGAAAAATATCGCCAAAATGTTTATAGGCAGCGTTATAAGAATTGGTAATATTTTCCAAAATATATACACTTTTAAATAAGTATGGTTCCTTAAAGCTATCCCTAACCCCTAGTGTTGTTCAGATCCTACGCTCAACACTATAAAAAGAGCGTTACACTAGTGCAATTCTAGAGCCTCTCTCTCAACACTAATACTAATATCCACTTGTACAATACACCTAGGGATACAATGGCCAAATATCCAATGCTCGAGAGCTTATTCTCAACATCTAGTTGGAGTGCTCCAGGGGTTATGCTCAACACTTCAATTCTTTACTTGTCGGAGTTACCTATGTGCTCATGATATTACGATCAACACATAGTCTCACAACCCATGTGCTCCAGATCTTATGATCAACACATAATCTCATAACCCATGTCCTCCATGGCTTACACCCAACACATCATAGAAATCAATCATGCATTCATTATTATGCATAATACATCACAAAATAATCATCTCGGTATATATCAGGGTTTGTTCCCAATCACATAATAATAAATTTCGTACATCGGGGCCTATACCCATTACAACAACAATAGTCCTTGTCCATCAGGGCTTATTCCCAACATATATAATCATATAACATGACAATAAAAACATGTGCATTGGGGATTATGCCCAGTATATCTATATAACCAACACAACTCAAAGTAAATCATGTGTAGCGTGGCTCTTGCCCAATATAGTCAAGGTCAAAATTCAGGATATTACAAAATATCTTCACGAAGGCACTCAAAAATAATGTAGAATGTCTTTAGCTTCTAAGCTTCATTTTGAATTTGTGGTGAGTTTTTTTACGGTCCTACACAACATGGGAATTATGTGGGTGGTTCCCTCATGGAATTAAATCGATATAATTTCTTTAATATTAGGATGGTGTTAGAACATTAAAAACCCACTCTATACTTATGATATAATTCATTAGTCATTTTTTTATTAATTTCCTAGGTGTAGACTAGGTAGTTGCCCATGTTTTGTCACATTTGACCACCACTTGCAATAATTATCCTATGGAGCACACTTAGGAATATTCTAGATAATATTATTCTACTTTTATGAATGTTTAGAATGATAAGGGTGTATTCTTTCTTTTGACTGCTTTAGACAATTTTTTCTTCTTTTCAATGAATAAGAATAAAGCTAGTCAACTAGGCAATTGTTTTATTTTTTTCCAACAAATCCTCTATAATTTTCTCTCCAAAATCCATGACTAGATATATATTTTCGACCACTGATTAGCTAACCATACTATTTTGGCTAATTCGTGGTGCCCTAGATAAATTAGGAAAGTGTTTTTGTCACTTTTGGGGAATTTTTTCACATTTTAGAAAGCCTGCTTTAGGATCTAGATTGAGTTTCCTCTTTGGAAATTCGATTTTGTCTCTTTATAATGTATTATTGAATAATAATACAATGGAATATACCCAAATTGTTCTTCAAATATCTTTTGTTCGGTCTCATTATTCCTCTCTCTATTTTCCTATGCACATCTATGAGGAATATTTTTGTACCAAGATTTGATTGTAAAATATCAGATGGTATCAAAATGCATTATGAATTTAATCTCTCTATGAATAATAGCTTGATTGATCTTGTATAATATTTATTTTGAGTTTTTTTTTCAAGTTTTAGAGAGTCTCACCAGGGGTGCAACAGTAAATCATGGATATTTCGTCATATATGATTCTAGATCCCTTCAAGTATAATGAATGGAAAGAAAATATTGGGATTCTATTGTGCAATAGGGGTCTCTATAGATTTAGTATGGCTTTAGATAAAAATCCAAATAATGTTGTTGATAAATCAAAGTGGCATAACATAGCGGATGAAGCCTATGGATTTCTTTGTCTCTCTATTTCTTCGGATCTTTTTTTTCATCTTGATGGAATGAAAAATCCAAATAAAGTGTGGACCAAGCTTGAGTCTCTCTTTGGAGTACAAGATGAGATCAGAGGACATCAATTGAAGAATAAGTTAATCTCATTGAATCGAAGAATTTTTTAAACCCTTGAGGATTTCTTCACCAAATTCATGTCAAATATACTTTTTCTCAAGCTATGTGATATTGAAATGAAATAATATCAATTGATCCTTTCCATTCTTTCAAAACTGGATCCAAAATACTCTTTTCTTTGTGTCAATTTTCATGCCACTAAGCTTGCTATTATGAATTGGAAAATGCCTCCTTTAAGTGCATTCATTGATTCGCTCACTGTTGGGTGTTATAATGTTTAAATTAATACACCTATTCTTTAATTATCAACCAGGGTTGGTAAGCTTAGAGTTGACACAAAATATATGTGAAGGTATAAGGTGTCGTGTAAATTTTTTAACAAACAAAAGATCGAAACATCTTTCAAAATGAAAAACTGAGTCAAACTTCTTAAAATGCACTTATTAAAGTCATTAAACTGAGGTAGACTAATAAAATAAACAATTAAAAATAAACTTTAAACTGAAGTACAATCAACAATTAACTATTCAAATGGGAGAGTAGGGTACAAGGAAAACTTAATTTATAAGCAACTAGAAAAAATAATAAAAGAAGCAAGTAGAAAACTTAATAAAACAAATATCTTTAGGTTTTGTCCTGCAAGTTCTTTCAACAATAACACAACATAAAATAGACAACCTAGAAACATACTAAGGAAAACACATATAACACTAAATCTCACATACAAACAAATAAATCAATATAAAAAACATAAATACAAAATAAATCAGTAATAACATTCAAGAGACAAAAACAACTTAACACACGTTTAAGCAAAAAGAAATAAGGAAAATAATATAACTTTAATAAATAACCTAAAACAATTAATCTTTAACTTTAATGTTAAACAAAACTAACACCTAACTATTATAGTCAAAACATAATTCAGACAGTAACAAAACAAAACTAAAAAGAATCTCAAAATACATAAAAAAAAAACTAAAAACAGAACAAGGGCTAAATGACAGACTTCACTGTGGGTCTGAAAGGGGTGGTTGAATAACAAGCTGAACAGGCTGCACAGTTAAAATGGTAAAAACTAACCTAAATGAACTAATATTCAGCTTAAACCATGCATATGTAATTCTAATGCATAAAGTAATAAATAAACCTACTTATTAAGCAAATCTAACAGCAAAATAATCTTAAGTAAATTCATAAACATAAGCATAAAGAAACCATTGCATATTAACAAACTAAAATGTAAATTGCATAAACTGATAATTAAGACAAAAATGAAATAGACAGAATTAAATTTACTTAACTTGATAAACAACAATCTATTTTATCTAACTTGCAAATAATTTGAACAATAAACTAAAAATAAAATGACTGAAAGAAAGACTAGAAACAAACTATGCGCACAGTCTAATTATCTAATTCAGAAATCAAATTGCATTACATAAATAAAACTGACTATGAATTAAACTAGCTACAACAAAAAAAATGAAAGAAATAAACAAGAAAAGAAACCTTTGGTTGATGAGGGGCCCTCTCAGCAAGCAGGGGTAATGCCTGGCTAACTTCCACACAAACACAATCTTCAACAACAATGCATACAACTCTTTATTCAGATGGTCGGAACATAAATACAAATGTTTGAGAACAAATAAGAACATGAACTAATTCTTCTTGACTAACCTAACTCTTCTGGCTAACTGAGCTCTCTCACAGAGGCTGCTATATATAATGATTTACAGAGATGAGCAAGTCGACCCTTAAGTGGTCGAATGCTCTCTAAATTTAGTCGATCCTAAAGGCACATAACAGATCGCAGGCCAACTCGTGGGAATCTCCCTCCTTCACTATGAACAGTCTTTAGATGTGGCGCACTGGCTTATCTTCAGCCTAAACAATCTGCAGAGGTGGCGCACAGGTTCCTTCTTGAGCGCAGCAAGTGACTTATGGTGAATCTTCTAGAGTGTGGGTTGAATGCATCAATCCAGTGCATGGATGGTTGATGTGGTGGCGAGCAAGGGAGAATGCAGGCTGATAAACATCTAGAAGACAACTTCATCACCCAGATGCATGGAAAACAAAACATTTGTATTTTTTTCACGTTTTAAATGCCCAAAATTAATTCTTAGCAATGCGCAGTCTGATGGGCGATCTTGACAGAGAGCTGGATGGAAGGCTAGGCCATGAGATGGATACATTGGGCTTCGATCTAGGGCAAACAGAGTGTCTATTTACTGGCGTGCTTCAGGATTGGAGTCTACAGCAACACATTTCGACATCTAGCAAACCACCAACGAGTTTCACGCAATGGGCTGGATGACGTGCTAGACGTCGAGCTAAACATGATGTGCGAAGGGCAGGCTGGCTACATTCTATTTATTAATTTATCCCAAAAGGATTATAAAATATGAAAACAATAATATAAATCAATTAATATATCAAATGCACTTTAATAATGTTATTTTTAATTAATAAAACCATAAAAAATGATAAATAAAAAGATTTCATATAAACATTAAATACACTCATACCTGAGGTTGAATAATGATTGTCATAAAATATACAAAAGATAATAAAATATGTGTTTAAATGAGTCATTTATCTGCCAAAAATGATAACAAATCTAGGATCAACATTTCCCTAAACTGAAGAAATGTCAGGTCCCACTGGGCAAAAACAAAGAAAAACAATTTAGGAAGATTCAAGCGAACTAGCAGCTTCCTTCAGTTTGGCAGATAAAGAAGGTAATTTAAACTTCATTCTTTGAACCTGTAATTTAAAAAATAACATATCTTTGATGTCACACATTGTCTAAAAGTTAAAAATGACTTTATTGGATTTTCAACATTCTTAATTTAATAGTTCTTAGGTTCAAAATAATTTTATCATTTATAAGGTTTAAAATTAATTCAACCATGTCCTAAGTAAAACATTGGGTAGGTTGAATATATAGCAAAAAAAAAAATTACATTTTAAATAACAAAAAGATTGATCATTTTCATGCATGATTAGGTAAGAGGATAGAATTATTAACAGTGAAATAGAAGGAAAAACTATTTGCCCAAAAACAAAATTTAGTTAGAAAATTTAATCAAAAGTACTATAATATCAACATTTTTCTCAGATCGCTATTTGATATTTCATTTTCCTTCATTTGATTCTTCATATGGTAAGACCATATTGAATTTTGCTATAAAATATGCTTCAAGCTATAACCAAATTCCATTGTTTAGATTCTTGAAAATACTTATCATTTGTTAGAGATAAATAGATTTGTCATAAAATAAAAATAAAAATAATCTAACTTTTTAAAAAATCAAATCCATCTTCCCCCAAAACAAAGATATGGCATGTCCTCAAGCCATACAGAGAGAAGAATTGATTGTTCTAGAAAAATAGAAAGAATGCTAGATTGCTATGAATTATTTAAAAAAAAAAACTAACTAGTAAATGGAAATGGTTCAGAAATGTATATTTATGAAAAATAAAACAGTTCTTAGAAAGACCATGTGAAATGAGAATAATATAATTAAAATAAAACCATGCGAAAAACTAGCCATCCATGCCTCATTATAAAGATATCCTATCACCATCAAGTATTTTAAGTGTACCCCGGAGTGTGTGGGATTTACAGCTATGTGTCCCATTTCTAAAATAATGACATCTTAGATATATGCAGAATTAGATGACCGAGGCAAAGTCAACTTAGAGCCACTCTCAAATGACATTATAAACAATTGGCCATGACATAATTTTTAAAGAATTGTTCACATATTATCACTATTTTACGAACTATGTGCATAGTGTTTTATTAACCAAATCTCATTTACCAGATATTTTCCCACTGCCAGCAGGCCTGTTCAATACCCCGCACGGGTTTATCTTGGTACCATGCAAGCATATCCCCACTTCCAGCAAGCCTGTTCAGTACACCGATGGGTTTACTTGCATTTATCAAGCTTCCTGTTGTAAGGTTTTTACTTAGCATTGACCCGCTGCCAGCGGGCTTGTTGAGTACCCCGGCGGGTTTTCCTTTTATAATGTTATTAAATATATGGAAGCTGATTGGTACTAGAGTGTGTTAAATCTTTCTAAACATGTAATTAATTATTTTCAAAATAAAGTTATAAGTAATTTCAAAATGGCCAAACTCATAAAACATGTCAAAATAGAATAACTGAAAGTTGTTCTTTAACCTAAGAGTCCTTCTTCTTTATGAAAGAAAAATAATGTTCCCCACAGATAAAAATTCCACTTACTTTCGAGTTAGCACCAAAATACTCAAGAGACAAGTTTTGATAACAAGTATAGGATGAACTACTAATCCATAGGTGAAAAACAAGGATGTGAAAAATATGATAATGAAGGTGGGTCTTATCAAGCAACTACTTAAAAGAATAAATTAGAAATATACATGGCTGAATCAAAATCCCAAAAACTATATGAATCGCAAAAGAATTGGTTAAGTATGATGTGACAAAGGACTAATATAAAAAATTTATCCGTATAAGCTGCAAATTTTGAAATTATCCCAAAAAGATTAAAATACCTAATGATTATTTAGCATACTTTCATTGTCCAAGTAATATTTCGTTAGCTACTCATAGAGACAATATACTTGTAATCAAATTGCAAAACCACTTGTTAGATGATTCGATTTATTCATAAAGACATAAAAGAAAAAGAGTCTTGTGTAGACAACCTATTAGAGATGACTCTTATTTATTCAAAGCAACAAGCACATATTTACATATATACAAGTGATAATAACCCAAAATATTTTTCAAGGATCAGGAGGAGGAGGAATAGCTNGTGCTGCAAAACATTTTGTATAAAATCTTGTTTAGATGTCGATTAGTGATAGAGCCTAAGTCTATGTCCATTTACTACAAAGGAAATTTCTGAGCCATCAATTGTTTTAATTTTTACTGATCCATTGTCAAAAGTTGTAACTACTTCATTTGGACCCATCCAATTGGTAGTTAATTTCCCTTTAAAATTTGTAAACGGTGAATCGAATAGTAGTGCTCAATCTCCAGTATTAAACTACTTTTGCTTAATAAATTTATCATGCCATGGCTTTCGTTGATTCTGTATTAACATTGTTCTTTGAAGTGCATCTTGTCTAATTTTGTCTAACTCATTAATTTGTAATATTCATTGTTTTTGTGCTTCATCCAAATTCATGCCTAATTGTGCTGCCATACAAAAAGTTTTAACTTGAAATTCAATAGGTAAAAAGACTTGTTTTCCATACACTAACTCATAGGGGGTATTTCCAGTAGTGTTTCTCCATGTTATCCTATAGGCCCATAAATCCTATGGGAGTTTATCTACCCAATCCTTATGATGTAAGTGAATGGTCTTATTTAAAATGGATTCTAATACTTTATTAGTTGATTCTACCTGACCATTAGCTTGAGGGTGATAAGGTGAATATTTGCAATGTCGGATTCCATATTTCGTAGTAATTTCTTTCATTAATTTAGAAGTAAACTGAGTAACTTGATCTGTGATAATTTCTCTAGGTACACCAAACCTAGTGAATATTTCTTCATATATAAATTCTACCACCGATTTCTCTATGGCTCTAAATAAAGCTTTAGCTTCTACCCACTTGGTGACATAGTCCGTATAGACTAAGATATATTTATATTTATGAGACATGGGAGAAATTGGTCCTACAAAATCAAGAGCCCATTTGTCAAAAGGTTCAATCATAACTTGGGGTTGTAAAGGAATTTGATCAGATGATGTAGGTCTACCCATTCTTTGGAAAATATCACATCCTTTAACATATTTGGCAGCATCCTTAAAACTTCTTAGCCAATAATAACTAGAGGGTGATACTTTACTCCACATGGTCAATTGTGGAATGCATGGAGGATGTGTGTCATTTCATCCCCCCGCATACATTGTTAAATAATAAGATCGGGACCAGTGCGGAAGAGATCGTTATCAACCCAAGAATAATTAGAACTCTGAACTATAATACGAGGCTTATCTTGTGGAGACAAATGGTTTGTTATTTTCCCATTTGCTAGATAATTGGAAATATCCACAAACCAAGGGGTTTGAACAGATACAGCAAATAGATGTTCATCAAGAAAAGTGTCGTCATCTGGTTTAGTACTGTCTTCATGTTGAATACGGGAAAGGAAGCCTTCTATGAGATTTTCTTTACCCAGTCGGTCAATGACGATAATGTTAAATTATTGCAATAAAAGAAGCCACCAGGTCACTTTATCATTGGTAATTGGTTTATTCATTAGAAATATAATGGCACAGTGATCGGTATGTACAAAAACTTCATAACCTGTGATATAATGAAAAAATTTATTAATAGAATAAACTACTGCCAATTTTTTTTTTCTAGTAATAGTATAATTTAATTTGGCAAGGGTCAAATTTTTGCTAATAAAATAGATGGCCTAAGGTGCTTGTCCTTATTTTTGGCTGAGGACTACCCCTATGGTCGTATCAAAGGCATCGGTATATATGTGAATAGGGAGGGATCAATCAGGACCCCTAAGTATTGGTGCCACTGATAGTTTAGCTTTTAGGATTTCAAAAGCATTTTGACAAGATTCTGTCCACTTGAATTCTAAGTCCTTTGTAAGTAACTTAAACATTGGTGCAACTATTTTAGTAAAATTTTCAATAAAGCGGCAGTAATAGCTTCCATGACCATGGAAGCTTCTTACCTCTTTCTGAGTTCTAGGAGAGGAAAGGCCAACAATTACTTCGATCTTTGTAGGATCTACCTTGATTCCTTGGGAAGAAACATGGTGTCCCAAAACTATACCTTCTGGTAGTAACATTTTACATTTTTCATGACTGAGAGATAAATTCATTTCTTGAAATCGGATCAAGACCTTCTCGAGATTGTCAAGGGATTCTTGAAAATTATTACCATAGGATGTAAATTCATCCATGTGTACCTCCACACAGTCATGTATACGATCGAAAAAGATTCCTAAGACTGCTCACTGGAAAGTGGCAGGTGCATTGCATAAGATGAATGGAAAAATGCGATAAGCATATGTTCCCCAAAGCCATGTAAAAGTGGTTTTGTCTTGATCTTCCAATGCTATTAAAATCTGGTTGTAACCACTATACCCATTAATAAAGGAAAAATATTATTTACCTAACAGAGTATGTAATACTTGATCGATAAAAGGTAATGGAAAGTAGTATTTAAGTGTAGCTTTGTTTATCTCTCTAAAATCAACACAAATACGCCATTTCCATATGACTTTATTTGGAACTACTACTAAAGGAGACACCCATTTACTGTCAAAAATAGGATAGATGAAACCAGCAGTGAGGAGTTTTTGTAATTCTTCTTTTACTATGTCCTTTAGAGTAGGATTCATCCTCCTTTGCGGTTGCCTTACAGGTGACATGCTCAGATCCATATAAATATGGTGAATACAGGTATCAGGGTGTATACCCTTCATATCGGTGTATTCCCATGCAAATGCTCCAGCTTGTTTCTTAAGAACTTTAAGCAACTGTTCTTGTTTGTTTTCACTTAATCTGGCGTTTATATGTAAGAATTTTTCAGGGCCAGCCTCACAAGGTATGGTATACGCTCCTATATGCTCTTCAATTGTGAAGACACAAGGTGTTTCTGTAAACATTGAGAGAGCCATATTATCTTCAAACTCATATCCAAAAATATGATCGAATTGAGCAAAGGACTGAGGGAAGTCTGTACAAGTTGTCGAAGAAACAAACTGGTTTAATACATTCTCAGTGGTCTGCTCCTAAAGTGCTAAAGAAAAATCACTAGGAAGGGAGATATCATCAAAGTCTTCATCCCCAAAAGAACAATTTAACCACCATTAATTTTCAGTTATTGGTTGTGCTGGAGGGTATAAAATAAGTCTTTGTTTGGAAAACCCATTGGAAATAGTCATCTCTCCATCCCTACACCCTATAAAAGCATTTGCAGTAGCTAACCATGGTCTTCCCAAGATAATAGGATGTCCTTTAGAAGTATCCTTTGATTCTACGACCATAAAATCAACAAGGTATTCCCATGAAGCTACTGATACAACAATGTCATCCAGGACTCCAGCGGGTTTTACCGTAGTGTGATCTGCTAGTTCTAGGATGGAAGGAGTAGGTCGAAGAAATCGTCCCGATTGTAAAACTTATAAAACTGCAGTGGTCATCATGTTAATAGCAGACCCTAAATCAATTAATGTATTCTCTATGGCGGTGTTTTTTATAATTACAGTCACTACTATGGCTCCTAGATTTGTATATTTTGCAATCCAGTACTGACCTGTCATACATTCAGACATTTCTCCTATAACATGAATTGTAAGAGGGTCCTTTTGCTTCTTTCCTGGGCGTTTAATACAAAGCTCTTTTATTACCTTACTATAGATGGGTATATCTTTAATAGCTTGTAATAGAGGGATTTTAATACAAATGTTCTTTAATTCATTCAAAATTTTATACTCCAGATAAACTACAGGTTTTTCTATTACTAGTCTCTCTGGAAATGGAGGAATTATGTTCTCTTGAATAATTTCTTATGGACGATGGGTGTGTACTGAAACTTTTGGAATGTTCACATCCTTCAAAATAGCATCATTCATGGGTTGACATGAATCTTCTTCTTCTTCATTTGGTTCCTGAATGATGATTGATGACTTGGGTTTATTATTCACAACTCTTCCTGATCGTAATTGAATTTCATG
Organism: Pseudotsuga menziesii; assembly: GCA_001517045.1. Lineage (NCBI taxonomy): Eukaryota > Viridiplantae > Streptophyta > Pinopsida > Pinales > Pinaceae > Pseudotsuga > Pseudotsuga menziesii. Next base: position 40,441 of record LPNX010642818.1, read on the forward strand.
TGCAGGTATAGTCGAAATAAGGTATGAGGGAAGAGTTTGAAACTCAATGCTGTTAAGGGCTTGAGTTGGTTTATTGTTATGGTTAGTTATCGACTGTACAGGTAATAATGTCGGTCGAGGAGGATTTTCACTCTAAAAGTGATGAGGTTGATGTGTGATAAAAGGAACTGGAGGTACAAATCCATGCGACATTTGCTGGAAATTTGTTTGATTATGAGGGTAAGGATGATTAGGTTGAGGGACAGGTAGTGGATGAGGATATGGTTTTCCTCTCCATCCTTGTGACCAATATTGTTGTTGTGGAAGTTGAGGAGGAGGATACTGAGGTGGCCAATTCTTCCAGCTAGAATTGTTCCATTGTTGAGGTGGTTGATACAGAGGATAATAGAGTGGAGGTTGTGGTGGAAAGTTTGGATATGTTGGTTGGTCTCTACTTTGACAAAAAGGCCTCCTAGATGTTTCAACTACATCCCCACTCTTATAGATGGCTTGCAATCAAGGAAAGGATGGGAAATTATTTGTTGGATTCTCTTCTTGTTGATGTAATTGCAACTTCGGAATGTATTCACTTGTATTTCTTATGTATTGTACCCCGATGTTTATTCTAGGAAGTGTTTGTAATGTAATTGAGTCATGTCATGCCCCGATGTTCTGACTGGGATTTTCTATAATATAAACAAGTCATGTCAAGTCAATGTGGGTAACCCTCCTATTGTTCAAGGGTTAAAGTCCCTGCAGTTTCGGGGCCCTAGGGTTGTTAGACTCACCTAGTGAATTCGTCCCTAGTGAGTTATTATCAAGTCGGGAATTAGTATAAATAGACAGTGAGCCTCTCTATTTAAAACACACTCACTCACACTCAGTTGTAGCGCAACCTGAGGGAGAAGAAGTTGTTGGGGATAAAAATAAAGAGGCTACTGCTATCAGGAGATCATCTTACTATTTTGGGTTTTACTTTTGGTGTTAAATCTATCTCTGAGGAAGTTGCAGGGTTTTTTCCACTTATGGTTTTCTCGAGGAAAAACAATGTGTTTATTGTCTCTTGTATTTGATTGTTGTGCTTGTTATTCTCTCAGTTAAAAGATTCTAATATAATGCTAGCTTACTATTAAAATTCTAACATGGTATCAGAGCTAACCGGAGGAGAAGACACTCTGCAGCTACAGGAACTAGGGATTCCTACTTTTTGGATCTCTCTCCATATATTTTCAGCAAAAGAAGGTTGGGATGACTCTCGTCCCTAGGGCGCATCTTTCTGTCGAAATAGAATCTGATTCTGAGCTTTTTCAGTTTTGGACCCGACACTACTGCCGGAAATTAGGGCTTTCCACAGAAGTGGAATTTTTAAGTGAGCCTAGGCCTGGATTGATCTCCTCCTAAAAATTGAAGTTTAGAGATCAAGATCAAATCATTTGGTTATATAGAAATCCAGGAAAGTCAAATCCTAATCTGCTCCTGAACCAACACTATAGAAACTCAGCTCCAAATCCATATCTGACATCTTGACCTAGTAAGATCTAAAAAAAAAAAAATTTCCATTTGAGGTTCTGAGTTAAGATGTCTCATCATACCAATCTTTATGAAAATCTTGAGGGAGTTGATAAATTCCGAGCCTAGAAGTATAGGATCTCCCTGGTCCTGGAAGAAAATGAGTTGGACTCCTACATCAATGAGGAGGTTCCAATTCCAGAGGAAGATGAGGCTAAGTCCTTACATAAGAAGAATTTGGTTATGGAAAAGAGGATTATTTCTAATTCAATCAAGGATCACCTCATCCCATAGGTGTCCTCCTTCAAGACACCTAAAGTTATGTTTGATTCCCTAACCAAACTGTTTGAAGGGAAGAACATAATCTGGAAGATGACTCTAAGGAACCAATTGAAGAATGTAAAGATCTAGAATGAGGATACCATCCAATGATACTTCACAAGGGTATCCCAGATCAAAGAACAACTTGAAGTAGTAGATGAAGAAGTGGAGAATCCAGAAATTGTGATGAAAACCTTGAATGGTGTCCCTAGGTCATGGGATTCTTTCATCCAAGGAATCTGTGCTAGGAAGAAGCTAATCAAGTTTAGTAGAATATGGTAAGAATGTTCACAAGAAGAAGCTCAAATAGAATCTTGAGAAGAAAAGATGGGAATTGAAGATCAAGCTCTCACAGTACACTCCAAGAAATGAAGAAGGGAAAATCATCATCACCAAGGTAAGCATTCTCATCAGAAAAATAATTTTGTAAGAAGGGATCCATCCAAACTTAGATGTCACTACATGTGATCAAAGAGGACACTTTGTGAGAAGTTGTCCCATGAATAAGAGTGGATCCAAGAAGAAGAAGAACTCCAAAAGAAGACATCATGCTCACACTACTGATGATGATCCTCCCAGGAAGAAAGTAAAATAAGAAAGTGAAGACCCTTCAAGTGATGAAGAATATGTTCTGATTTCTGCTCTCACGGGAACTGTCACTCTTGGTAGCAAATATTGGCTTATTGACAGTGGGGCTTCCAAACACATGACAGGATTCAAGGAATCTTTTGAGAAACTATCCAAACATAATTCACCACATAAGGTGAAACATGGGGATGACTACCAATATCCCATAAAAGCTAGTGGTGAATCCTCCTACAAGATAGACTTTGGAAAGTCTATGAAAATGAAGGATGTCTTATTTGTACCAGGACTAAAGAAGATATTAATTCTTGCACATGATCTAGGAACTAGGAATCAAAATCATGAAAGAATTATTAACAAATACTCATGAATTGGAAAATTACTGGAACCAGAATGGTTTCCTCTCTGTATATTTAATAAACAATAAAGGGTTACAATACCAATGCTGAGAAATGGCTTAACTCCATGAAGAATTCGAATACCTAAGGAGACAATTCGAATTCAGTGAGTGAGTCTAGCTTAACTTACTCTCAACCATTCAATCTCACTCAGTTAACCACTTGACCAAAACCCTAATTGACTCACCAAACCCTAACTGAAGTCAGAGTGCAATAAATGATTGAATCTCAACTGAAGGAGATCAAACACATGTCATAGAAATCCAACCATCAAGTACTAGTGCTGCATGACTCCAATGAACCCTGATGAGGTTAACTGAAGCTGAACTGACCATCAGAAGTTGGTGGAGGCGCCTTGTTGACTCCAGATCATTAAATAATAATAAATAATCATTAAATAATATATTTAGTGAATGGAGGCACCTTAACTGACTGGTTGAACTGATTGTAACCACCAGTTAGCAATTAGGTGCATTAATGTCACATAAATCACCCTTGGAGTGCTCCAGTTAGCCTCCTTGACTGTAGGAGAAGGATAAGTTAGCCTTCTTGACTGTAGGTAGGTGTGGGTGTGACTGGATGATGGCAATTAATGCTCCACTGATGTCAATTATACTTATGATAGTGGTTTAACTAGGCCAATTTGACCAAAAGAGTGTGTATGATGGTAAATGTCTCCAACACCCCCCCTTAAGCTATACTCAGGAAGAGTTAGAAAACATAGATGCATAAAATGCTAGGGCCCTGGAAACTAAGGCCATAGGTCACCCTATGCAATAAAGTAATTGCTTAATATAACCAAGGAAACGGAGAAAACCTCATGGGAAAAATACCCCCCCTCAAACTAAGCAGTAAATCAAGAATTGGTTCTTCTATGCAGCAGCATCCTGATACTGTGCATGTGAAACTCTGAATCCAAACTAAATGAATATGTCTGGAGGAATCTTCCACTTTGGAAGAATAACAATGCACTCAACTGAATCAGAAATATAAGCAGATGCACGGTGAAAACTGGACCCATGTAAAGCAACTGAAATCATTTGAAGAGAGAGCAAAGGTTCTTGAGGATTTGAACCATGTGTGGAACACTCAAGAAACTGATATGTTGCAGCCCTGAACAGAAAACCATTATTGGTAAAATCAGCCCCAAATCTTAGGAGCAAGTGTCCAAGTGGATGCATAATGTCTTCCTCTTTACTAGTTCTGTGAGGAGATGAGCTTGTGACCAAAGGCAGAGAATCCATGGGACTCTAGAGAGAAAATGATTGAGCTCCATAATCTGATATATATTCTGAAATATCTAATTAATCACAAAATAAAATATCAGCAACCTCATAAGAGGAAACTAACACCAAATCCCCATAAGCAAATTTGAAGAAGAACTGTTGTACTTTATTTTTTGCACCGGAATCGGTGAGAGCAACTACAAGCATGGCTGAAAGCTCTTGGATTTTAAAATATGAACAAAATAATATCAGATAAAAAGGTAAATAATATCTAAATAATTTCACAACAGATCCAAAACTATGAAATCAAATCAAATCCCTAGCAACAGTTTTGTAGGAGACTTGCGATACTTGTTTCTTCACACCGTTGATGAGAACAGCTACAAGCAGTATTGAAGGTTTATGAACCTGAAATTTTGAACCAAGAAATATCAGATCAGATCCAAATAAGATCATATCAGATCCAATAAGGTTCATATCAGATCCAAAATTATGGTCAACCGAGACGGTAGATGCACAATTTTCTTCTTCTTCAAAATTCTGAATTTTGGTGCATGCAATCCTGCAGGAATTTGCTGGAAGATCTAGATCATGGGGAGCGAATGTGTCACTCTTATAATCTGATATTTCTTCCAAAATATCCAATTTTTTACATATTTTCACACCAGTAGCAACATTAGAGGGAGAAAAATCAAATTTCTCTTCACTTTCGGAAGCAATTATTGGTAAATTTTGCACATAATTCAAAGGAAAATCACCAGTGAATGTTTGCATGGAAGTGCAGCAGTATTTTTCTTCAATATCATAGATTTGAATGTCTTCTTCTGTGTCAGCAATATGAGAATATGAGATATCAGGGATCTCATGAACTTCCGGAGCATCAGGAGAAGGAGTCACTTCATGGAGACTTTCTTCAATTCGAATTGAATGCGTAGAAGATTCTGCTTCATCTTCATCTTGAACAACTTCATCAGAGAGAGTAGAGGCCGATACTTTTGAGTGAAGAACTCTTGTGGTGCTGGATGTGATCTCCAAAGTACTATTATGATCCTCATTGTGCTTGCCAAAGGTTCTGTCCAATATTGTCCAGACTTCCTTTGGGTATTCAGCAGAACAATATAGGTAGTACAAGCTATCATCAAGGGCCAGACCTATTGTTCCAAAAACTCTATCACAGTCATTTATCCAGTCATTCTCATTCTCATAAGTCTCTCTTCCAATTCCAATAGACACCTCATAGAGACCTCGTCTCTTCATAGATGCAATCATCTTCAACTTCCATTCCAAATAGCTTGTGAATGGGGTGAGAAGATGGATTGATGAGTGCATTCGAAGTTATACCTGATAAAACCTTCAAATCAAAACAAAAGGGGCACCGTAAGGTTTGGACAGCATGCACATTCTAATCTTTCATCCTACCTAGCATAGTCAATCAAGAAAGCTTGATCAACAAGTTCTTTACTTGGGATATTGAGTGGTAAGCCTTGGCTTCTGGTGCAGTGCTGGATTTTTGAGCTATTGCTCAAATTTCATGGAGAAATCTGTCAAAAATATTGTTCTTGAGAGATTGATCTTCGTTTCTCCGTATGCTCTGATACCATATTAATTCTTGCACATGATCTAGGAACTAGGAATCAAAATCATCAAATAATTATTAACAAATACTCATGAATTGGAAAATAACTGGAACCAGAATGGTTTCCTCTCTGTATATTTAATAAACAATAAAGGGTTACAATACCAATGCTGAGCAATGGCTTAACTCCATGAAGAATTTGAATACCTAAGGAGACAATTCGAATTTAGTGAGTGAGTCTAGCTTAACTGACTCTCAACCATTCAGTCTCACTCAGTTAACCACTTGACCAAAACCCTAATTGACTCACCAAACCCTAACTGAAGTCAGAGTGCAATAAATGATTGAATATCAACTGAAGGAGATCAAACACATGTCATAGAAATCCAACCATCAAGTTCTAGTGTTGTATGACTCCAATGAACCCTGATGAGGTTAACTGAAGCTAAACTGACCATCAGAAGTTGGTGGAGGTGCCTTGTTGACTCCAGATCATTAAATAATAATAAATAATCATAAAATAATATATTTAATGAATGGAGGCACCTTAACTGACTGTAACTGATTGGTTGAACTGATTGTAACCACCAGTTAGCATTTAGGTGCATTAATGTCACACAGATCACCCCTGGAGTGCTCCAGTTAGCCTCCTTGACTGTAGGAGAAGGCTAAGTTAGCCTCCTTGACTGTAGGTAGGCGTGGGTGTGACTGGATGATGGAAATTAATGCTCCACTGATGTCAATTATACTTAGGATAGTGGTTTAACTAGGCCAATTTGACCAAAAGAGTGTGTATGATGGTAAATGTCTCCAACAGAAGAATCTTCTCGCCATATCGACACTAGATGAAAAAGACATGAGGGTTTCATTTGTAGATGTCCAAGTCCTCGTGTGGCCAAGAGGAAATAATATTGACGATGCAATAGTAATTGGAGAACAAGAAGGAGGATTATACAAATTGAAGGGCCATCTAGAACAAGATTTGGTCCATGACACAGTAGAGCCAAATGAACTTTGGCATAGAAGGTTTGCACATGTGCACTACAGAGCACTACCACTTGCAAGCAAAGTTATTGAAGGTCTTCCTGAAATTCAAGCAAAACATGAAGGATTCTGCAAAGGATGTGCAAAAGGAAAGAACACAAAGAAGACATTTCTAAGTAGTGAAAGCAAAGAAAAAGGAATATTGGAAATCATTCACTTCGATGTATGCGGTCCAATGTCATCCAGTTATTTAAGCGGGTATGTATACTATGTTTATTTTATTGATGATTATTATAGGAAGACATGGATATACTTTATGAAGAACAAAGATGAAGTTTTCAACAAGTTCAAGGAATTCAAATCCGTGATCAAGAACCACAAAGAAAGGAAGATAAACACCTTTCAATCAGATAATGGTGGAGAATTCACATCAAATGAATTCAAAGAGTTATGCAAATCTTCAAGGATTAAGAGGGAGTTATCCACTCCATATAATCCACAACATAATGGGGTTGCAAAAAGGAAGAATAGAACTATCATGGAAGCTGCAAGAGCAATGCTTCATGATCAAGATCTTCCCATGCATCTATGGGTAGAAGCGGCCAGAACAGCAGTGTATGTACAGAACCATACTCCAAATGGAGTACTTGAGAACAAGACACCTGAAGAAGTCTTTGCTAGCAAGAAGCCAAAAGTCAGTCATCTCACAATATTTGGTTGTCCAGTGTACATACACATTCCAAAAGAAAATAGGACAAAGTTAGATCCTTTAGGAAAGAAGGGTATATTTGTTGGATACTCTGAAATATTGAAGGCTTACATAATATACTTCCAAGGATAGAAGAAGATCGACATCAGAAGGGATGTAACATTTGATGAAGACTCAGCTTACAACAAATCTAGAAAGAGACATGTTGAAGATCCTGAAGAATCAGAAGCACCCAGAATTCATGACACAATCATGAACAAAGAAACTCAAGAAGAAGATTGAGAATTTGAAGAACCTCAAGAACCTATAGATCCACCTCAGGAGAATAATCCTCACAAGAGGAAACCTACTTGGGTACAAGAAACTATCCAAGGTGTGAAAAGATATGGGGCTCAAGAAGAGAATGATAGAGAAAGAAAGATGACCAGGTCCTGCTCCGGGTATGTAGCTTTATTCTGTGACTTTATAAATAAAGAACCTTCCAACTATGAAGAAGTGGTAGAACGAAAAGAATCGAAGGATGCTATGATCGAAGAGTATCAATCGATCATGAAGAATGATGTTTGGGATGTTGTCCCAAGACCAAAAGGGAAGTCGGTTGTAACTTTCAAATGGATCTACAAGATCAAGCATGATGCAGATGCCAACATAGAGAAATATAAAGCAAGATTCATGGCTCATGGCTTCTCACAGAAAGAAGGAATAGATTATGAAGAAACCTTTGCACCCGTAGTTAGATACACTTCCATCAGATTAGTACTTGCTCTAGATGCAGTGATGAAATGGAAGATACACCAAATAGATGTCAAGACTACTTTCTTGAATGGTGTAGTGGAAGAGGAAGTGTATGTAGAGCAACCACTCGGTTTTTAGACACATGACAGAGAGTCTCATGTGTGTAGATTGAAGAAATCCCTGTATGGTTTGAAACAGGCACCCAGGACATGGTATGGAAGAATTGATGGCTTTCTATCCATTTTGGGCTTTACCAAAAGTAAAGAAGATTCCAAACTTTACTACAAGGTTGAAGATGGAAACCCAATGATGCTCCTTCTATATGTAGATGATTTGTTTGTAATAGGTATGGATGGGTTGATTACTTATATGAAGAGGAAGCTTGCTCCCGAGTTCTAAATGAAGGACTTGGGTATGATACACTATTTTCTAGGCATGGAGGTGTGGCAGAATGTGGATGGAATCTCCATCGAACAAGGGAAGTATGCAATAGAGATCCTGAAGAGGTTCATGATGATGGACTGCAAGGCCATGACCATACCTATGGCATCAAACCTAAAGCTATTGAGTGATGCTTCATCATAAGCGGTTGATGCTAAAATGTATCGTTAGATGATTGGGTCCTTAATGTACCTTATGAACACAAGACCAGATATTTTCTTTGTTGTGAACACCTTGATCTAGTTCCTGACAGATCCAAGACATGTTCACTTGATTCCTGCAAAGCATATTCTGAGGTACCTGAGGGGTACAATTGATTATGGGCTCAAGTATGAGGTGAATCAAAAGATTAACCTAGAGGGTTATGTTGATTCAAATTGGGCAGGCAGTGCCATCGATAGGAAGAGCACTTCAAGGTGTTGCTTCGGTATGGGATCAGGTGTGATCTCTTGGTTTAGTAGGAAGCAATCCTATGTGGCACTGAGTACAGCTGAAGCAGAGTATGCCGTAGCTTGTTCAGCTAGTTGTGAGGCAGTATGGCTGAGGAATCTATTGTTTGATTTATTTGATCTCTAGTTGGATGTTACTTGTATATATTGTGACAACTAGAGTTGTGTGAAGTTGTCGAAGAACCCAGTGTTCCATGACAAGTCAAAGAATATCAAGATCAAGTATCACTGTATCAAGGATATGGTGCAGAGGGGAGCAGTGAAGCTCCAGTATGTTGTGATGGATGAACAGATAGCTGATGTGTTGACAAAGCCATTGGCTAGAGTGAATTTTGAGTACTTCAAGGAGAATCTTGGTGTTCTCCAGATCGAGGTTCCCTCCAAAGGGAAGTGATGAGTCCATGAGCCATTCTAACATGGTGAGAGGATTGGTTCCTTCCATGGTTAGATGTAAGGGCTGAGCCATTCTATCATGATGAGAGGATTGGTTCCTTGCATGTTAGATATGAGTGCTGAGTAATTCTGATGTGACTATAGGATTGGTTCCTACATGATTAGATATAAGCTCTGAATGCCATTCTTGGAATGGAGGCACCTGGTCAGTTAGCAGGAAAGCTCAGTCTGGGACTGAGGGCCATTCTGATGTGACTGTAGGATTGGTTCCTACATGATCAGATATGAGTGTAGAGCCATTCTGAGGTGATTGTAGGATTGGTTCCTACAATGATTAGATGTAAGTGCAGAGCCCTTTCGGCATGGACACGGGGACTTCAGTCAGTGAACCTCTCACATAGCACATGTGATCATGGGATATTAAAGAATACCCTTAATTTCAAGAGATATTGACCCAAAATAGTTTTGCTGTAACCCCCTCCCAATACTTAAAACCTCCTCCCCACCCCTTTTTATACCTCAATCCTTATAAGCCACCCTACCCACCCCCACCTTAAACCCCTCATCCCCCCAATACCTGCAATATATTAGTTCACTTTTTGATAATTTTAAAACCCACAATATGAACTAACGTGATAGGATATTAGCCAACAAGTGAATCCCCCGTGTGCATGGAGGATCAGTTCCTCACATGGTCGAATGTAAGTGCTGAGCGTTTCTGATAGTGGTTGTCAGATGTAAGTGTAGAGCCCTTTCGGCATGGAGGATTGGTTCCTCACATGGTCGAATGTAAGTGCTAAGCCTTTCTGACATTGGTTGTTAGATGTGAGTGCTGGGCCTTTCTGTCAGGGTTGTGGGATGTGTTCCCACATGGTCAGATGTGAGTGTTGGGCTTGCCTTTATGATATGATTATAGGATTGGTTCCTCCATGATTAGATATAAGTGTTGGGTGGGCCATTCTGACTTAGGGTTAGATATAAGTGCTAGAAAATATCTACATGGAGGCTAGGCCTACAACTAGCATGAAAAAGGGTTGGCTCTGTAGAACTTCCTATGACAAGAAGAATCAAGAGATAGCTCCTATGATGATGATCCAGCAGAGATGTTCCAGAACCAGAGATGATCGAGATCGAGTGATGATCCAGATCTAGTGATGATGATCCATATCCAAATGAAGATGACTTGAAGATGAAGATGACTTAAAGAACAAGGATTCGATGATGATCCAGATGATACAGAGAAGAAGACTTGCGCCGATAAATTGTGTCAAGAGAATACCTTCCTAGTTAAGAGGGAGTGTTGATGTACTTGTAAATTCAAAATGTTATCACTTGTATTTCTTATGTATTGTACCCGATGTTTATTCCGAGAAGTTTTTGTAATGTAATTGAGTCATTTCATGCCTTGATGTTTCGATCGATAGTTTCTATAATATAAAAAAGTCATGTCAAGTCAATGTGGGTAACCCTCCTATTGTTCAAGGGTTAATGTCCTCACAGTTCTAGGGCCCTAGGGTTGTTAGACTCACCTAGTGAAGTCGTCCCTAGTGAGTTATTGTCAAGTCAGGAATTAGTATAAATAGAGAGTGAGCCTCTCTATTTAACACACACTCACTCACACTCAGTAGTAGCGCATAGATGAGGGAGAAGAAGTTGTTGGGGCTAGAAAGAAAGAGGTTACTACAGTCAGGAGATCATGTTACTATTTTGGGTTTTACTTTTGGTACTAATTCTATCTCTGAGGAAGTTGCGACGTTTTCTCCATTTATGGTTTCCCCGAGGAAAAAAACTATGTTCATTGTCTCTTGTGTTTGATTGTTGTTCTTGTTATTCTCCCAATTAAAAGATCCTAATATAATGCTAGCTTAATGCTAAAAATCTAATACTTCTATACATATGTGACATACAGAGATTTTTTTTAATGGACATTCCCTTTGGGGATGCTTAGTTCTACATCTTGGACAAAAAATAGTCATTGTTGCTCATTCTTCATCCTACCTCTTCTTGGCTTGTAAAGCATCTAGTTGAGAACTTATTGCTCCTAAGATATCAGTCTTGAAATTATCCAACAGGTTTCCTATCTCTACTCTTGTAATTCCTCCTTAACTAGGAACATTTCCTCTTATATTTCTACTAAAAGGCTCTCGAAAATTTTTCGTAACTTTCCCCCTACTCCTAGAATCATTTTTACACATCTCACCGATCTGTACAAAATTTCTATGGGAAATATTGCTAGCTGCCATGAGATTAAGACTTTCTAACAAGTCCTCGGAGATTGCCTTAATGAAAAAGTGTACATACTGCATCTTCTCGGAGTTCATTATATTTAGACTTATACATTGTATAAATGAACCTATCGAGATAATCCTCCAATCTCTTGTCTTCAAGTTGTTGTATCTTGAATATATCATGTCGAGAGTCCTTAGGTTTGCAACATTCTTTATATTTTCACAAGAATGAGGTTTTCATATCATCCCAAATATTGATAGTGGATTCTCCTAATTCCATGAACCATCTCAAGGCGGAATCCTTGAGTGCAGAGGGAAAGAGTTTTAGTTTGTGAGAATCTTGTAGATAATTGTAACTCCTACAAAGGATATTGAGCTTGAGTAGGAATGTGTCCGGGTCCTCATTACTTTTTCCATAGAAAGTAGGTAAGGAGGAAAGAGGGATGTTTTTCATAGTTACATCCTGCATTGTATCTAAGATAGGGAACCCAAAAGTAGCATCGGTTTGATTTTCCCCTTCTCCTTATTCATTTCTAACTTCATCATGATCTTCGGCTGGATTCTTGACGTAAATATATTTAGGAGGCTCCTTTCGAGGTGATAATGGGGTGTCCCAACGTTCTTTTTTAGGAGAGTTCTTCCTCTAATCAACCGTCTTTTTATTGAATCCTAGAGAGATAGTAGGTTCTATAGTAGAAGTTTCAATTTGCGAGGTAACTAGATCTACGGATTTTCCAAAGAGAGATTTTACTTGAGCAGGATCAACAAAGTCAACAAAATTTGGATCTCCTACTAGTGAGAAAGTTGTGTTAATTGGATTTGAAACTAGTGGAGGGCTAGGGGTTTCCAATGGCTGATCCTCTTGAACTTCTCCAAGAACGGGGTCCTTAGGACCTTCTTCCAAGGTTCCTTCTCCTTATATGGATTCTCCAGTAAGATATTCTAAGAGAAACTCCTTAGTTTTCAGGGTAGAACTACTTCCTATATGCGTCTTTCGATACCTTTCTAGTGAGTTAGTAGTTGGGGAATTACGTCCCCTATGGTAGTTAGTAGATACTTCAATAATTTTTCTGGTCTTGGCAAATCTACCTTGAGGATATCTAATCCTCCTCATCAAATATGTAATGTCCCCTCACAACCCCAATCTGAAAAAGGCAAAACCTAGCAAAAGGCACCATACGTTAAAAGAAAACGAAATGAGAAACATGGTCAGTAGGTTTGGAGTATAAGAAAATTAAGCTTTCTCTTGAAAATATTTCATTCTAGACATCTTAATTTTAATTAGAGATGACATGTTTATAATAGACATCCACCTGAATAATTTTGCGCAAAGGTGCAGAGAAAGTAATCACTTTCTGACCCACTTGTATAAAGTATAGATGCAAGCTATACTTAGATACATGATTAAAAACTACAATATGAACTACCACAAAAACATGCAACGGTATACATATATGCAAAGGTATGTGTATATAATTGTATTTATTCTATCATATTATGATAGGATTTCTGATTACAAGGAAATGGTTTATTCAAGTATTCACAAATATATATATATATATATATATATATATCAAAACCATTCTAAATACATTCACATGATGCGGTTACCAAGTTAAGGAGATATATATATATATGTCTTAAGCATTCAAAGGATAACTCGTAAGGGTAGTCATGGATCTTTGTTTATTTTGTTTGGGTAAAACAAATTAAATGGGAAAACAACAAATGATTTTCCTTTTGTCACTTATACGACATACAACAAATGATTTTCCATTTGTTAAATGAGTCTTGTAGTGGAAAATAAATATTAATTAAGTCTCTCATTCAATTGAGCATGGGGCGTGAGCCCTTTTAGGTGGAACACATGTATTACTGCGTGGATATAGTCATTTGGTTTTCTAGCAATAGAAATAGATTTAAAACAAGGAAATTTGGTTGCGTTTTACCCACCTTGATAGGAAACAGCTTGGAATTCGAGGAGGATTTTACTCCATGCTAAAAGGAAAACCGGTCGGTAATCCTGCCACTTATCCTTACGTTTTTTCCTATAAAAATAGGAGGGCGAGATGCCGAGGGGTAGGCATTTCGGGATTTTCATTCTGCTCCATCAAACTGAAGGGACTCCTCTGCTAACACTCTACCTTTGCATGGCAATTTGACTAATGGATATGCGATTTGTTTTTTTTTTATATGGCGATCTGACTTAGGTCTGGTATGCGATTGTTTTAAGATGGATATGCGTTTTGTTTATTTCTGTTTGAAGATTGATCTATTAAAAAAAAGAAACCCTCTGTCTATGGCCACGATCAATCTACTGGTTGAATAATAGGTGAGATCTGTGCCTGTCACAATATGAACTCTGTTTTATTCTTTCCCGATTCACGAAAACACTGTCGATCTGGTGGATTTCATCTCTGCTTTATGAAATCTCTGTTTGAATGCCTTTTTTTTCTCTCTATGAAATTTCTGCATAAATCGATTGGGAGTTGAATGTTATTTTCTTTATTAACTCTCTACAAACTCGATCTGGAAATGTATGTTATTTCTTTATCAATTCATAGCTAAATCGATTTGGAGATGATCGCCTGGAATGTTTTATTATTTCATTATAAAATTTATGCAAATCGTTTGGAGATTGAACGCTGGAATTTTTTATTATTTCCTTATAAAATTTCTGCAAATCGTTTGGAGATTGAACATTGGAATGTTTTATTATTTCCTTATAAAAATTCCGTAAATCCTTTGGAGATTGAACTCTAGAATGTTTTATTATTTCCTTATAAAATTTCTGCAAATCGTTTGGAGATTGAACGCTGCAATGTTTTATTATTTCCATATAAAATATCTGCAACTTGTTCTAGAGATTGAACGCTTAAAATATCTGTAAATCATTTGGTGATTGAATGCTGGAATGTTTTATTATTTCCTTGTAAAATCTCTGCAAATGGTTTGGAGATTGAACGCTGGAATTTTTTATTATTTCCTTATAAAATTTCTGCAAAACGTTTGGAGATTGAACGCTGGAATGTTTTATTATTTCCTTATAAAATTTCTGCAAATCGTTTGGAGATTGAACGCTGGAATGTTTTATTATTTTCCTTATAAAATCTCTGCAACTCGTTCTAGAGATTGAATGCTTAAAATATCTGCAAATCATTTGGAGATTGAATGATTGGAGTGTTTTATTATTTCCTTACAAAATCTCTGCAACTCGTCCTGGAGATTGAATGCTTAAAATATCTGCAAATCATTTGGTGATTGAACGCTGGAAAGTTTTACTATTTCCTTATAAAATCCCTGCAAATTGTTTGGAGATTGAATGCTGGAATGTTTTATTATTTCCTTATAAAATTTCTGCAAATCATTTGGAGATTGAACATGGGAATGTTTTATTATTTTCCTTATAAAATATCTGCAACTCGTTCTGGAGATTGAATACTTAAAATCTTTGCAAATCATTTGAAGATTGAACGATTAGAGTGTTTTATTATTTCCTTATAAAATTTCTGCAAATCGTTTGGAGATTGAACGCTAGAATGTTTTATTATTTCCTTAGAGAATTTCTGCAAATTGTTTGGAGATTGAACACTGGAATGTTTTATTATTTCCTTATAAAATCTTTGTAAATATTTCTGGAGATTGAACGTGTTAAATGCTTTGTTATCGTGCTAGAATCGATATGAGTTTGAATATTGTTTTTATGAAATCTCTGTAATCAATCTGGTATGTGAATATTATTCTCCATAAATTGCTGTAAGGTCGATCTAGAGACGAATGCTTTGAATGCTTTATTTTCTTCTTAAGATCTCTGCTAAAAGTCAATTTGGTGTGCGAATGTTTTCTTCATAAAATCGTTGCACAATCGATCTGGAGGTTGAAAGTTTGAATTGTGATTTCTATTTCTGCAAAACCATCTCAAGTTTGAATGCTCGGGGGAAATCTGAATGTTATTTCTCTATGAAATCTCTGAAAACGAGCTAAAATTCGAATATTTTCCTTATATGATCTCTGCAAAAATCGATATGGAGTTTGATAGATGATGTTATGCTCAGCAACTCTGCTTTATTTTATAACCATGATCTTAGTGAATAGGAGGACCTGTGGTTGAGCGATAGTTTGATTCGTTAGCTATATATATAGATATATACTTATGTATTTATGATTTTCAGTCACTCCCTATGACTGCCATCGATCTGTCAAATAATTTCTGTATGGAGTACATAAGATCTAGAAGGAATCGAGGACAAAAACCACATGTTGTTATAGGGCTTAAGTTGTCTTCTATACTAACTCAGGGTGTTTTGACCATGAGCTCATAGAACCGGTATCAGTTGTAAGCTAACTGATTGTACAGAGCCTCGAGCTAACTGATTGTGCAAAGCTAAGGCTAAAACGAATTGTAATAGATAAGTTGCAGCATTGTATCCCCTTTATGGAAGAACTAATAAAATGACTAACAAAAAGCTTGGTGGGCGTAACCTCATGAAGGAGGTGAACCACGTATATGGTTGTCTCGTCTTCTGTGTTTTTCTTATGTTGTGCATGTTTATTTTTACATGACGATGATAGTGTGAATGCAGTATAAATGTTTATTGGGGACATCTATTTCAGAAGTGCATTACTCAGATGGTTTAAAGTTTAATAAATAATAAAAAGAAAGAATTTTTTTTTACCCACTTTATCAAATTCCGCCACAAGGTATTCTGGGGATGTCACTTATGTTATCAGAGCCAGCTACAACACTGGACCCTTAAGAATGGGCTAACATGATAGTTTTGCAGGAAAGACGAATTACATTGGGAAGAAATTACGACACGGTTGTCAATTGCCGAATTGAAACCAGATAAGTACCGTGCTAAACACTTATTTAAGTTTCTTTGCATGTTGAATGATTGGTCTCTAGTGTAAAAGTATCTTTTCCTAGAAATACAAAAGGGAGGAATATAGACACATTCTTAAAGTGAGCTAGAATGTTTCCAAATTATTTTAGTGGCAAAAATGGAAGACTCTATCCTTACACCTATTTTCTCTTATAAAAGAATTTCTTTCTGTAATGCTATTCTTATGGCGAGTCTTACTCAAAGTTAGTCAAAGTTGATAAGGGTGCTATGGGTAGTGACTTGGAATATCTTACTCATAGTCTTAGGACTCTCTTCTGGATAGTTGTGATAGGTGTAAGTATGAATTTATCATCAAACATTCTTGCTTACTCTTTCCTTTTCTTTTGAGAACAAACGTAATTTTCCATCTTAATGTCATTAACCATGTTATAAAGGAAGAATCATCCGTCATACACAAAATCGACACCATATAGATATGAGAGGTGTTATTACTAAGAAATACTTTAGCCCAAGTGCTAATTCAATTTTATTGTTGGTTATTGGTTTAAGACTAGTTAAGAGAACAATACTTCCCAGCTCCTCTTACATTAAGCAGTATATTCCAATGTTTTGAGAGGCAATCCTTACTAAATTGGGCCTATATGAATCTTGAATAAAGCGATGAAAATGGTTGTTCTCATTTAGGCAGTGTTAAACTGCGCTGTAGACCTCACTCTATTTTAGCTATATGAAGAGTTGGAAAAATCTGGAAAAACAACTTGCTACACTCCCATTAACAATATTACACTTAATTTGGAAATCTTCGTTGAAGACACTGCTGGGCATATTTACTGATGATAATTAATTAAATGGCACAAAAGAATATACGACAAGTAATGAGATCATGTTTAGGTTTAGGATTTGTTTGAAAGGGTTGTCTTCTTGAATGCATCTTGATATAACTAATATCTAAAACCAACATGTTGCATTGAAGTTGTTAAGCTCAATTCTAGTTTGATTTTCCCTCTATTAAAGTCAGGTATTGAATTTTGCAATGTAATAAAATCTCGGAAAGTTTTTGCAACAATGTATGTGGATTAAGAATCATAGGAGCTGTTGTCGGACTTGTCGTCCGTTAAAGCATTTTAGGAGAACTAAATATGTGATATTAAGTAAAACTTCATGCGATTAGGTTTGAAGTTTCATACGACATTTTTTATTTCAGTCATCATGGTCTTTTATAAAGGTAACTTTTATTTTCTGCCTCAAAACATGAGCAGAAATGAGTTTTGACATATTTAATATACGAGGCATAGGTGTTATGCAATGTCATTCACTTGTATTTCTTCCAAGCACTACACAGAAGTATTAAAGGCAATATAGGAGCATAATTAACTAGACTGATTGATAATGCACCATTAAAATGTTTTTAGGCTCTTAACAGGGCTGGCAACAGTACCTGGAACTTCCAAGGCAAGTTAAACTTGTGTCTTACATCACTTAGGATGCTGCATTGAACACATTATAGTGGGTCCTGTAATAGGTTTTGGGAGTCTAAATGCATTATGTTTCATTATGGGCATTGTTCTTAAACAACACTGATGGAGGTCTAGCAAAGAATAAATAGGTGTTGTTTTAAGTTCAAGGTCTAGCACCTAAACTGTAAAGAAAAATGTGTGACAATAGTACAAAAGAAAAGTCACTTCAGATTCTTGGAATCGTAGAATGGTATTCAAGTGGTGTATTAACATTAATTCTCCTACAGACAAAGGGATTCAGTTAAATCCCCACCAGTTGCATATTAAGGGAGTGCTTTAATTCTTGTATGTTACAAATTATTGTTTTTTGCACTTCTTTTAAAAGACGTTGTTTGGTATTAGCTTAACTTGTCTTCTGCGCCACATCTGAATGAAAATTGTACATTGTGTTGAATGGATGTTAGGAGTGTTAAAATGCATAAACGTTAACATTTTATTAATAAATTGCTGGTCGCTAAATACAATTGTAATGGCTGGGCCTACTCAATGTGGAAATTGAACCCAGTGATAGAACAATTTTACTCACAACAATTATCAATTGATCATGCAAAATCACTCACAAAAGAGACTGAAAATGGAGCTGAACACTAAACTATATTAACTCAGTGTACAATAGCCAAACCTGTAACATAATAGGTTGCTGCATTAAATAATTACATAGGAGATTCGAATGCATGAGAAGGCAATTCGAATCTAGTCAAAAGTAGGCTTACTAAAATTAAGCAATTCCCCCATAGGTGCATAAAGTAGTTTCCAAATCAGTCATGGAGATCACGAATTGGAAAAAGCACTTAGGCAAGATAAAGAGTGATGGAATGAAAACTCATACATGCTTTTAAAAGGAGAAAAGAGTGGAGGATGTAGAGGACAAAAAACTAGTTCACCTCACCTAGTCAAACTTTCCCAATTGCCTTAAAGCACTGAAAAAGTAGGCAATAAAGCAGAGAGAGTAGAAGGGCACCTAGGAGACCAGGAATAAAGAAGAAATGATTCCTTGAGGTTTCCCATGTGCTACATGAGTCAAAATAGGCAAGTTTGACCACTATGGATAGGCAAATGACAACTTGCATAAGGTGGGACACATGAAACTAGGCAAATAAGACAAAAATGATTAATTTAATGTCTAAGGTAGGTAACTATGGGTTGATTATTCTAACACCCCCCCTTAATCCTGACTTATGAGTAATATATTAGAAAATTATAGGGCATAGCAATAAGGCTTAGTCACCCTTTACATACTGCATGTCCATTTAAACAAGGAAAGAGGAAAAAACCACATGGGAAAATCCTCCCTTAAACATGGACTGTAAAACAAAATTTGGAAATATTGTCTTCACTCATGCTTCACAACATGATCAGAAATCCCCAGCAGTGACTTGAGATTGCTGAAGGTCTTCTCACAAAATTATTTGGTGAAGATATCAGCTACTTGTTCTGAAGATGAACAAAAGATTAGGTGAATGGTGCCATCATGCACAAGCTCTCTGATGTAGTGCATATGGATCTCAATGTGTTTGGTTCTCTGCTTCTGGACTGGATCTTTGTATATTCAAATGGTACTCTACTTATCACAGTAGATGGTATTTGAGTACTCTGATTCGAAGCCACACTCTCCAAGTAAACCCTGCAACCATAAACATTGAGTTGCTGCATTAACAACTCCTCTGTACTCTGCTTTTGTAGATGAGAGTGCAATGGCACTTTGTTTCTTGCTTGACCAGATGATTGGCCCTTCTGCAAGCATGAACACATATCCTGATGTGGAATTTCTATCTGTTCTATCACCTGCCCAATCGCTGTCAGTAAATCCAATCAAATCAAGATCAGATTTTGCTTTATAGAAGATCCCATTTGTCCTTGTTCCCTGAACAAAGTTAAGGATCCTTTTGGCTGCTTTCCAATGGATCTCATGAGGCTGATCCATGCATATAGAAGCCACACTTACTGCATAATAAATATCAGGTATAGTATGTGTAAGATACAACAAACATCCAATCAATTTCCTATACAATGTATTGTTTACCATAGGTGAAGAATCAGCTTCTTCCAGCTTCACTCCTGAAAGGAAAGGAGTCTTGCTTGGTTTGCAATCCTTCATTTTGAATTTTTTTACCAAGTCCAAGGCATATTTGTACTAGTGCACCTTAATTCCATCTTTGGTTTGTGCAATCTCAAGCCCCAAAAATTGGCTTAAGAGCCCCAAATCTGTCATGGAGAAGGCTTGGTTCATTGCACCCTTCAAGGAAGCAATCTCATCCTTTGAGCTTCCTATAATGAGGAGGTCATCAACATATAACACAATAATCATTAATGAACCATTAATTAACTTCAAATAGACATTTGGATCTGATTTGCACCGAACAAAATTTAGTGATAGCAAGAAGCTATCAATCTTGGCATACCAAGCCCTGGGGGCTTGCTTTAGCCCATACAATGACTTTCTCAACCTGCACACAAGAGAAGGGTTAGTAGAAAATACTTGAGGCTGCTGCATATATATCTCTTCAATGAGATCTCCATTCAGGAAGGCACACTTTACATCCATGTGATGTACCTGCCATTGCTTTGAAGCTGCAATGGCTAAGGCTAGCCTGATGGAGTCCATCTTTGCCACTAGTGCAAAGGTCTCATTGTAATATATGCCATGAACCTATGAGTATCCCTTGGCTACCAATCTATCCTTGTACTTCATAGGTGAACCATCAGTAGAAAATTTGGTCTTGTAGACCCACTTACACTGAACTAACTTCCTCCCTGGGGGAAGATCCACTAGCTCCCATGTGTTGCTCTTCTGGAGTGAGCTGAACTCTTCCTTCATGGTAGCTTGCCATATTGGATCTCCTACTACTTCTTCATATGTTTGAGGATCTAATTCCACCAACAAATAGCATTTCTCAGCAAACATAGGATCCTTCATGCACAGACCACTCTCAAATTGAGATCTAGTCCTCCTTGGGTCATTGGGATCCCCAGCTAGCTCTCCTGCTCCATGCAGTGTCTTGGATGCCCATTTTGGACTTGTAGGGATGTTAGGGTCTGCAATAAACTCATCACTATCATACATATCAGAATCAGCATGTTCAACAAACTCTTCACTTACTTTCAGAGGTTCAGTTGGTGAAGACGTTTCTCCAACTTCCACTGTTGCAAGGGGTTCTTCTTGAAACTGAACACACCTTTCAATGAAGGCTTTGTTTGTGCTCAAATTTATCAGCTTGTACCATTTTGAATCTTCAGAGTATCCAACAAATAGACACTCTTGGCTTTGGGGCTGCAAATCCTTTCTCTTTTCTGTTGGAATTCTAACCCAAGCCCTTGAGCCAAAAATCCTGAAATGGGTCACATCTTGCTTGTGCCCGCTCCATGCTTCGAAAGGATTCATACCATCAAGATGTTTATGATGCACCCTATTCTGGATATAGGCTGCATAGTTGATAGCTTCATCCCAGTACTTTGGTGGCAAAGTTTTGGCCTCCATCATGCATGTTGCCATCTCCTTCAGTGATCTGCTCTTCCTCTCAGCAACACCATTCTGCTGTGGTGTGTAAGGGATAGAATGTTGCATCTGAATACTTGCATCTGCACAATAATTAATAAACTCAGAATTGACATACTCACCACCATTTTCAGACCTAAGGACCTTGATTTTCCTCCCAGACTGGTTTTCAACCAAAGCCTTAAAGACTTTGAAGAGGCCAAAAACTTCAGACTTGTGTTTCAGGAAGTAAACCCAGCAATACCTGGAAAAGTTATCTATGAAATTCAATGCATATTTGTCATGACTCATGGAAATATGAGGGAATGGGCCAGGAACATCACTGTGGATCAGCTCGAGGGGTGCAGAGGTTCTCTCATGACTAGCTCTCTCAAATTTATGCTCTGGGTGTTTTCCTAGGATACAACCTTGGCAGACTCCTTTGGAAAATTTTATCTTGGGCAACCCTATGACCATCTCTTTTTCACTAAGATCAGAAAGATACTTGTAATTTAGGTGGCCAAATATTTCATGCCAAATCTTGCTTGCTTCATTAGCATGAATCTGAAGAGTAGAGGGGTTTGAGTAGGGTAGGAAGTGTGAGAACATGTATACATTTTGAGCATGATTTGCAACTCCTTTTGCAATGACTTTACCACTTGAGATCTATGTGATCTCAACTTCATCAGGGGAGAATATGACCTTCTTTGGAGATCCAGTGTGAGTCATCTGGTACACTGATAAGAGGTTGGAGGCAAGACCAGGCACATACAACACATTGCTGAACTGAACATGATCAAGATCAATCCTCCCTTTGCCCAAAATTTTAGTGAGAGAGTCATCTCCCAATACTATAGGTGGTCCCTTCGACATGTCAAGTGAGGAGAATGCCTCCTTGCTCGAAACCATGTGTCTTGAAGCTCCAGAATCAATGATAAAACTGGGTGAGCTTGATGTTCCAGCAACCAATGCATGAACTCTCTCTCTGTCATCTGAACTTGATCCTCCTTCTCTCTTCTTTGAGCTGTCTGGAAGGGAGATGCCATTATTCTCCAGGAGTTGGGTCAGAATGTCTATTTGCTTCTTCATACAAGAGCTTTCAGTGTGATTTCCCTTATTGCAGTATGCACACTTGCTCATTTCTCCTTCGTTTTTCTTCTTCTGGAAGTTCTTCTTAGAACCTTGTGGCTACTCTGGAGACTTGTTCTTGTCTCTCTTTTGCTCAGGTGGATTTTTAGCTTTCTTTTTGCTTTTTGAATCCACCTTCAAATATCCAGCAACCAGAGCTTGGTCTTTGGATGGTTTGATGGTGCCCATCATCACCAGCTTGTCCTGTTCTTGTGTGAGAGATTCCATGAAATCTACAAGGCTAGGCATCTTTCAGGTTCGAGCTGTCAACTTTGTGGCATAGAAGGTCAAAACAAACACTGAATAGTCAGGGCCAAGCTTCAAGAGAATGGCCAATACCAGCTGATCGTCTTTCTTTTCGATCCCACATTGTTTTAGCTACAAAACAAGTGCTTTGAACTTGGAGAAATAGAGTTGCATAGATTCAAAGCTATTGGGACTCAGGGAGATCAGTTCATTTTCGATTTGATGTCCCCTCATCTCATCTATCTTTCCAAAAATATCAGTAAGATTCTCCCATACTTCATTCGGTGATGTCAATCCATCAAGATGGAAAAGGAGGTCTCTGGAAATACTCAGACATAGGAGACCATAGGCCTCATCCCTCCTGTTGTGCCATTTTATCTTCTCTGCAGCTGCATTGGGATCTTCTTCTATTTCCATAGTCACCCTATAGATGCCTTTCACTCTCAACAATATCTCCATCTCTGCTTTCCATTCAAAGAAATTGAAGGGAGTTAAGATGATCTTCTAAGATTGATCCATAGCTCAGAAATTGTCCCGACTGTCAGTAGAAGGCTCCTTGATGTCGAACCTGCAAAACAATTTTGAAGGAGAGAAATCAAGCTACAATGGCTCTGATACCATGTGGAAATTGAACCCAGTGATAGAACAATTTTACTCACAACAATTATCAATTGATCATGCAAAATCACTCACAAAAGAGACTGAAAATGGAGCTGAACACTAAAATGTATTAACTCAGTGTACAATAGCCAACCCTGTAACATAATAGGTTGCTGCATTAAATAATTACATAGGATATTTGAATGCATGAGAAAGCAATTCAAATCTAGTCAAAAGCAGGCTTACTAAAATTAAGCAATTCCCCCATAGGTGTATAAAGTAGTTTCCAAATCAGTCATGGAGCTCACTAATTGGAAAAAGCACTTAGGCAAGCTAAATAGTGATGGAATGACAACTCATACATGCTTTTCAAAGGAGAAAAGAGTGGAGGATGTAGAGGACAAAAAACTAGTTCACCTCACCTAGTCAAACTTTCCCAATTGCCTTAAAGCACTAAAAAAGCAGGAAATAAAGCAGAAAAAGAAGAAGGGTTCCTAGGAGACCAGGAATAAAGCAGAATTGATTCCTTGAGGTTTCCCATGTGCTACATGAGTCAAAATAGGAAATTTTGACCACTATGGATAGGCAAATGACAACTTGCATAAGGTGGGACACATGAAACTAGGCAAATAAGACAAAAATGATTAATTTAATGTCTAAGGTAGGTAACTATGGGTTGATTATTCTAACACTCAAAATTCAAACAAATTGTCGGTTCTCAAAGGTGGTTCCATGAAGAAAATGTGAGGCATTTGGCTGGACCAGACCCTTATGCCCCTCCTACATGTGTGTACATCAAATAACATATGACTTGAGTCCTAAATGGACATAAACCCGAGGTAGAGTTAGGTGTTGTCACGGAATTGTTATCATCTTGTTGTAAATTAATAGCTCTTGAAATAATGTTGAATGATGATATAAGTGTATACTAATTGGTTTCTAATTATGCTATCTTGTGAACTGTTATAAAGTAGAATGTGTATTGCTTATAAGAAGTTCTAATTATATTTCATTAGCTACTAAATGAATGCTAAGTGAATGCAGAACCTGAATGAAAGGTTGTGGTGAAGAGATTCAGGTTAGATGCAATTTTTCAACTATTGTAATAACTGGCATTCAAGTAAAGCCTAAGAATCAGCCTGTGCACATAGAGACTATTGATCTTTCTTACATACTCACAAGGTACGACAACAAATCTTTAAAGTCATCAAATTGGATTTACTTACGAACTTGGGCTATAGTGCAGCTAAGGTGAGTAATAAAATGCATTGTGTTTGAATTCAATAAATGCCTTAGTGGTAGAAAAAGTACGCTAGTATAAAGGCTCTTATCTGATGAATGAGAAAAGAAGTAAGACATGACTTATGATAAACGTTTGATGTATTTAATATGTTAAACTAACTACCTATGGAGTGATTGCAGGCATGGGAAAATTGTGACCATGAGGAAGGCTAAAGCTCCGGGACTGTAATGAGTTAAGAAGATATGAGAAAGATCTCATGTGCATAAAGTTGTCACCACGAGGAAGTGGTGATGGAAGTAGTGGATGAAAGCTACCTGTTTTCCCCCAGTCCAGGTAGGGACCACTACGCATTCTGGGGACGCCTAGATGTAAAATGTTTTGGTTAAGACTCGTTCCACACACATTAAGAGGACTGTCACAAGAGTGGGGGCCCTATGAAGAGAATAACCTCTAGGTACTATGGTGGTGTGCGAGAACGGAGGTGCCTAAGCTTGGTGAAGCACCCTGAATAGCACAAAAGGAGATACGAGGGTATCATCCTTGTGTTGGGTAGCTTGAATCGGTACTTGGAGTACTGTTACCACTTGGAGTGCTGGGATGGAGAACATCCAGAGAAAATAATAATGGCAAAGCGCCCTAAATAACACAAGAAGGAGATACGCCTAAGGAAGGGTATCGTCCTTGTGTTGGGTGGCTTGAATTGGTACTTGGAGTGCTGGGATGGATGACATCCAGAGAAAAGAATAATGCTGAGAAGAGGTATATGCATTACAATTAAACTGGTACCTATGAGGTAATATGTCTATTTATTGACAAATAAGACTGACATGTATATTCGAACCACGGTAAAATTGTATAGTGTTGGTTTCTGAGTTTTACATTGTTTCAATGTCGATGCTAGTATACATGCATATGTATTATTTTAAATGTAGGATGAGGACCTGATCCCATTAATCGGAGGGATTAGGAAATATAAAAGCAAGCAATGAGAACCGAAGAAATAATGGAGACAAGGCTGGAAAAATAGGTAACACCGAGGACAGTGTTAAATCTAAGGGGGAAAGGATGTAATGTCCCCTCACAACCCCAATCCAAAAAAGGCAAAGCCTAGCAAAAGGCACCATACGTTAAAAGAAAATGAAATGAGAAACTTGGTCAATAGGTTTGGAGTATAAGAAACTTAAGCTTTCTCTTGAAAAGATTTTATTCTAGACATCTTAATTTTAATTAGAGATGACATGTTTATAATAGTCATCCACTTGACTAATTTTGTGCAGAGGTGCAGAGAAAGTAATCATTTTCTGACCCACTTGTATAAAGTATAGATGCAAGCTATACATAGATACATGATTAAAAACTACAATATGAACTACCACAAAAACATGCAACGGTATACATATATGCAAAGGTATGTGTATATAATTATATTTATTCTATCATATTATGATAGGATTTCCGATTACAAGGAAATGGTTTATTCAAGTATTCACAAAAATAAATAAATAAATATATATATATATATATATATATATATATCAAAACCATTCTAAATACGTTCACATGATGTGGTTAACAAGTTAAGGAA